>SCLH01000412.1:152369-200408 GCA_004367855.1 Oikopleura vanhoeffeni | reverse complement strand
TTATAAAAACCTAAAAAAAGATGAATTTCGATAAAAAATTTTTCCGAATTTTGCATAATAATGGAATTTTTTCTAAGTATTTTTTTCAGGCAATTAACTTTTTCTCGTGATCTAGACATTGGATCTGACTATTTTTACAACTAATTTTTATTGTGCAACTTACTGACCAAAATGTATTAAAAATTATGATTTTTACTCAAAAAAAGTTTTGGAATTTTTCTTCAAAATCCTATTTATGACGAATTTCAGGGTAAATAAAGTTTGAGTGCCTCTAAAAAGCTAATGAGAAAAAAAATTAAAAAACTCTTTGTACCTCCTCGCTTTGCACACTTTTAAAGAAGTGCTTTTCTTCATAAAAAAATCTGATATTGTTCGACTAAATGAAATGGGGTCAGCGAACATGTGCAAAAACACCCATTTATTTTGGAAATTTCTCTAAATAACAAGAAATTTGAAAATCAGGCTTTGTACGGCTAGAGGAGCTAGATAAAATTACTCCAAAAAATGGAAAAAATCACTTTTTGGACCGGTATACCGGCCGATCCGGTCATACAAAAAACTTTTGACACCATTTTTTGAAAATTTCGAACAAATATCTCCTAGAATCCGAAGTTTGAACTCAATACGAATTGCGGTTAGCTCAGGACTAACGTTTGAAAATCGGTAAAACCCGTCGGTTACCCCCTTAATATTTGAACAAAATTTCCAAAAAAAAATAAGTTATTTTTTTGACATCCTTGCAAAATTCTTTATAATGTATTCGAACGAGACAATTCTACAATGTTTTTTTTTTGCCGTTTTTAGATGATTTTAACTCGTAGACACGAATAAAATAAAAATGTTCTAGACTTTAAGTTAAATAATAAACAAAAAATGGTCACTACTTGCCGGAAATAGAGTCTACGAGTTAAGTATGCTCGTGCCTAGGCCCTGTGCTCACACGGGTTAAACCCACGCATTAGTTGACCAGGCTATCTATATAAAATTTTAAAACATGTAGTGTCCCACCTTAGATTTATTATAATAAGTAGAATCTACTTAGTAGATATCTACTTATTTAGGTCAATTTAACAAAAAATGCAAATTTGGAAAAATAATTTTTACTTATTATCTACTTATTTAGTTTAAATTTGAATACCTTCCATTTCGATGTCTCAAACTATTACTGTCACTAAAATGCATAAAAATGCAAATTAGAAAAGAAAAATTATTCTGGAAATATTCTAGATTATCTTTTCTTTACGAATGTTTAATTTGAACTTGAAATTAATTTATCCTGAAAATGATTATACAATACAAATCGAAACGTTGATAAATAATGAATAAAATTCATAAACATTCATAATTCATGTACGTGTATAAATTATACAGTATAATGGATATCCGGTAATCCGTAAAAATGATACGAACTTCTTTTGGACTTTTCATTTCCGAGTTCAACTCGGCGAGTTGATACAGTTTTTTGGAGAAAAATTCGGCAATATTGGCAAATTCGGCAATATGGCCCATATATTATATGGGGCACCCCTTTTGTACTGGGGGCCTATATAACAGGAATTAGTTTAGCTAAAAATGATGGTTTTGCGTAGGTTAAATTCGGCAATATTGGCAATATGGGGTCGGCAATATTGCCCCCCCCCTGTATCAAATTTATAGTCAAAAATACAAAATTCGGTCTATCAAAACCGTGAAAATAAAATAAGTTTAATTATCGGTGAGCCAAGTAATTTATCGAATCGTGGGTAACGTAAATGTCAGAACGGACTCGTCGTATCCGCAAAAATCGTTGCTGATTCGAAATTACAGCATGTCACGTTTTTGCTTCCGTTTTAATTTTTGCATAATTCGCTATCCGCCAATCATAAGGGTTTAATCTGGCCAAAACGTAGGTGCTTGCCAAATTTGAACGATTGGATTGGCGGATAGTGAATTATGCAAAAATGAAAAACGGAAGCAAAAACGTGACATGCTGTACTACTTACTTTTTCCCACCTGCATTTTTTGCTTCATTAGAAAACCACTAATATTCGAAAGTCATAGCTTCAAATGATATTTTCATAGTATTCCGTAAGATTTTCGTTTTTTTCCCAGAAATTTCTATGCGATTGATTCCATATAAAGCAAAAAATAAATGAGGGAAACTCATTTTATGGTATCATAAAACCAAAGGAAACGTCAAGAATGAAGCTGGACTAAATTTCTAAACAAGAATTGTCAGAATTTTTCGCAAAAAATTATGCATGCGTAAGGATATTTCGTACAGATTTGAGCGAAAATTGATGCCGCCCACCCAAACAGTATGTCTTTGTCTTATTTTAATAACGAGAAAATCGTAAATTGCTCGGTATTGCCACCAGGAGGCTGGAATTTTCCTCGATTCCAAAGACATCGAAGATCCTGCCTAGTCGTCGATTTATGTGAAAATAATAGATAGTGATTTCACATACAACGACGACTAGGCAGGAATATTCGATATCAAAAATTATTTTAACTTTATATAACAGGGGTTGTTCATGGGGTGTAAAAGATAGTTTCTGAAGAAAATTAGGTGTTTTAGAATAGACTCAGCACCTGGTGTTGTGATGTAACAATTTCCAGTAAGAGATACAGAATCGTTAGGCGAAGGCGTAGATCTACAATCGAGTATCCTCTGATTTATCATAACTGCTTTAGAATTATTTTGAGGCTTGATTGAAAAGTACCAAATACCGACACCAACCCCCTTAAAATTAAATTTTAAAATTATAAAAAAAACTAGATAATTTCAATGGTATTATTCGTTTTTTTTGTGAACAGAAATTGGAAAAAACTGTTGAAAAGTGTGTTGAAATAAATTCAACATTTTAAAAAATTGGAATGTAAAACAAAATTTTAGTTTGGTAATTTATAGTTCACGAAATAACCTGTTCACTGTGAAAAAAAATTAAAATCATGTGATTATAACGCTAGAAAACAGGTTATGAAAAGGGAAGGATTTCGCTCCCTATAACGCGTAGGTTGAAGCAAAAGATAGGGAAAAGGGGGAAGGTGATTCATAAATTTAGTCATAATCCCTCCCGTTTCTTGGTCTGCTAGAGAATGGACTGCCCAAAAAAGTATCTTTTATAAATTGGCCAAAATTTTGGGAAACAATCTTGAAATCCGCCTACGCAAATTTCCGACTTGATTTTTTTTTAGTTATACACTGTATATACTTTTCGCTCTGAAAAGTTCCCGGTAATGATAATTAACCATAATTTATATTTGATTTCAAAAACTTCAATTTAAAGCAAAAAGTATATAAACAGCATAATTTGACCACCAGAATCTGGTGACCAGATGGCAAAAAAAGTTCGAAAAATTTATATTTTCATGCTTTTTCACCCCGTAAAGCTATTGATTTATTATTTCGATGTTTACTCTAGATTTTAGTTCTCCCGTGGCCAACCCTAAACATACTGTATCTGGTTTCCGACTCAAATATGATTAGAAATGATCAATTTCAATTTTCATACTCATCAAAACAAACGTCATGTTCTCGAATTCATAAATTAAAAAAATATTTCAAAATGTGTTTTAATTCACAGTTGATAATGGAACATCGTGCGAAGGTGGGCCTCAGTCGGTTGTATATTTAAATACATATATTCAATGGAAATATCCGTCATACATGTATAAATTCCCTACTAAATTTATTGTTAATATTTTCGTATACCTTTCTCTACCAAAAGCTATGACGTAATACGATGAGTCACCGCGTTTCTCTCAATAGTTTTGGTTTATATTTATCTCTAGTGACTTTTGCACGTGATTCGCCATTCGATATCTCCACACTCAACATAAAAAAGGGCAAATTATCATCCAGAAAATAAATTTTTTTCAATGAAGACAATTTTTAAAGCAGATTTGCGTACAAACATTTCCCATAAGAAACTCAAAAAAAGAGGGTAGAAATTGATGGTTTAAAGGTAAGAAACGGCGAAATAGTAAAATTCTAGAAAGAGAAATATTTTTTTCTGCATAATCAGTTATAAGGACTCGGATTTTGAATAATCTAATTTATTGTATAGGAAAAATTTGAGAAAAAATCGGGTTTATACATGACTACGCTTTTTAAGGGGGTTGTGGGTGTCAAATTCAAGTGCTCTGAAATTCCCATAATATTGTTTATGATTGAAAATATTGGTCATGATTGCCTGGGATTGAAAATAATTTTCAGGATATTTAAACCACAATATCGATAACGATTCCAAAACTTTATACTACTCGGGGATCGTAATCGGTATGGCTAAATTACGACTAGTTTTCTATTCATATTCTGAGTACGTTTTGGATTTTCAAAAAAAGTGTTAGGAACAAAGTACTCAACTTGAAGCTGATTTGACCACAACCAATATTCTTTTAAACAATGAAATATCTTTAATAGTTTTTTTTTTAAAGCTGCTCTAGTCTAAGAGGACGCCACTTCAGAAACAAATTCCGCGTCCTTTTACATATTGTAAATAGAAATGCACATACGGAAGAAATCGAATTATCGGCGCCCTACTAAACTGAGGCCGAAACATGTAATTTCAATTGAGGCATTTCAACAATCAATTTTCCGGACATTTTTTCTTCCAGGAATTCATCAAAAATATAGTTCACGCAGTAAATGTGTAGACAATCATGATATAAGAATGAAAAAACATAAAAAATTAATTTTAAGAACAATTTTTTGGGCTCATCGAGATTCGCACCTACCAAAAAGCGAAATTCCGGTTAATGGTACGTTCCAGACTTTAGGGCATTAGTTAGTTTGAAACACTAGCTATTGAATGAGCTATCATAAAACTTCATCCTATGTTTTGTTTTTCAATCTATTCAATGCAACAATTTAGGCACAAGTAAAAAAACGACGTCAATAATATTGAGGATAATAGATCCTCAATACTTGAGATATTTTTCATATGCCTTTTGAAATTATTGCATTTCTGAATTCATCTCCTCGCTTCAAAAACCCCATAAATTTGAGGAGAATGCACTTTTTGGTTACTTTGTCGATTCATTTCATGTAAAAATATTTTGGTTAAATTTTCTAAAAAAAAGCTCGGCTGATATTATATTGATTTGGCGTTAGTAAATAATTTACAATATAAAATCATAATTTTGAAAATAATGATTTTTTTTTCTCTCGATACCCTCGTGTCAATCTGTTGAAAAAAATATATTTCACGAATTCCATTTTGTGTAAATCTTTCGGATTTAAGAAATGTACCACACTAAACCTAACCGCTGTAATATACAGCACCTCCCCCGATCGACCAAAAACTGAGAATCAGGAACGAACCAAATTCGGCCCTGGCGTCACCAACTAAGTTTAAAAATCATCAAAAATTCATATGACTTGAACTTAGCTACTGTATATTATAAAACCCGTGGACCCAGACTGCGCATTGGCACAAAATGAAATTGAGCACGCCTTTTATAAAAAATTTACATGCCAGAGTTTTCCGCGATTCTCTGTCATTTTCAATCGTATATTTGTTACCGACCGTAGTTTTTATTAAAAAAAGTGATTTTTTGAAACTGACTGAAAAACTTGGTTCGGTCTTGGGCCAGCTTTTTCAATCAATTATAAATGGCCCAAGACCGAACCAAGTTTTTCCGTGACGTCACATGAGTTAACCTTGAAATCGGGCTCCGTCGGCTCAATCTCGAATTCCACGCACTTTTCGGGCTGATTCGAACCAAGCCGCGCTCAAAACCTAATATAAGCCGAACAGATTCCGTTGCGTGGTAGCATGACGCACACTTACGGGGCAGGTTTATTAAAAATTTAACATGTTACAAATTAGGGTGGGAAAATGCTGAATGCATGTAGGATTCGATTTTATAAAAAATATTATTAAAAGATGTTGTACCTCAATAATGCATATCAATAATCGCTTTAACTAGAGATGCGCTGTTGATGTTTCACGGTGAAAGTCTTATATTCGTAATGTTTTTTGCCAGAAAAAACTTAAAAATTTGACTGTCATTTCTTCAATTATGAAAAACAAAAAAACGCGTTGTGATGGTTTCTAACTGGCATTAATTTACCCTAAAACATCAACAGTGTAGTTTTAGTTAAATTCCAAAAATCTAATATTTATATATGCATCTTTGAGGTCCAACGTCTCTTATTATAATAATTTTGATTAAAACGATTCCTAGTCATCAACACAGGATATTTGTCACCCTTTAGCTTAAGCTAATAAAATTTCAAAAACAGGGCCTGAATCGGCGTCTTAAATTGTTGAGCAGTTTTTAAATTTATATCGTGAAAGTTCGATGTAATGAAATTTAACAAACGAGCGTTGTAATAATGCAACCATTTTTCTCATACCAGAAATAGTTTTATAAAAATATATTTATCGCTGTCTCAAAGCAGCAGATGCGAGTTCTTTCACTCACCGATTCCATCTTGCGCACCCTAAATCTACTCGCCTAAACCCTTGTATTTTGTAAGTGCAAAATTTGATAATCTGTTTTGAAAGGGCGTTTACGTATTTGCTAGTACAAAGCAGCGAATATCAAAAGTATACACGCTCATCAATAATGATCCTGTTTAATGGCATCTTTTATAGAAGCCTGTGAACCGCTTTCTTAATGTTCCAGTTTAACCAGGTCTTATTGAAGCGAACAATCTTTTCCAACAAAATAATTTCTGGTCGTGGTTGTTTTTACCGTAGAATTTGCAAGAAAAATTTTTAGTCCCTCAATTTATTTGAAACCTAGCTTTCAATAATTTTAACCTTTTTGTTGCGAGATATAATATCAATTCATTTTTAACGATAAAAAGCGAAATTTGATAAGCTTTCGGTTTATTATAAACATTTTTCGAACCACTGTTGTTCGTGTAAAAGTACGTAAAATCTTTTTTTGCAGAATTGCATAAAGTGATTTGGTAAATTCAAGCCTTACTATTACCATATTACTTGATGCATTTCTGCAAAAAATAACTTCATTTACTTGTACACTAAAAAATAGTGATTTGAAAATGTTTATAATAAACCGAAAGCTTGTCAGACTTTATTTTTTGTAATAAAAAATTGAATATCGAGGATAATTCTTGTGCTTGGGATTTGGACAAGTGCCTATGCTTTGTCCAAATTCCAGACACAAGTATTAACTTCGATAAATTATATCTCGCAACAAAAAGGTTGCGTAAATTTATTTCACGCTAAGTCACAAATAAATTTAAGATGTTAAAATTTTTTCATGAAAACGTTATGAATAGAAAATTGTCATTATTTTACTTAATTTTTATTAAAAAACAACCCTTCAAATTATTAAAATTTAATTTTAGATGGCTGGTATCTTACCCCCTCAATTTCAACAAGATGATAACACTTGTGCTATGGGCGATCAATTTCAAGAGCTCTGCAAGATGATCGATGAATCTTTCGAAAACGAAACCATTATCTCGCTCGAAATAATCGCTTTTGAAGTTCACCAAACGCATTTTTGCGCTACAAAAGAAGAAAATATCTATCATATCGGGCTTTCCAAGCAGCTCATTAAAAATGCAGTAAAATTGGCCCTACAAACAGAAGACGAAAAGGCGCTGGGATTGTTTTTTCCCGACTTGAACAGAATCTGGCGTAAAAAATTGGAAAATACGTCGATTGATATCGATTATGAGCTGTATCTATCGTCTCTTGCGCTTCAAATTGTGCCAAAATGCTCTGAAATCTGGTATTTTCGCCGTGAGCTCCTTCAACGACAGACGTTTGGTTTCAAAAGATGGAATTCTGAATTTGAAATGGTCTTTGAAAATGCGAAAGCACACAAATGCAACTATTACGCCTGGGAACACGCTAGATGGCTAATTCGATATGATGAAAAATTTGCAAGGAAATTCAACACAAAGAAATTTATGGCTATGATGAAGATCAGTATCACAGATTGCTCAATTTTCGCATTTGCCATTTTTATGATCTCAAAATTTGAAATGTTGGTCTCCGATTTTTCGAAGTTAACTAAAGATCTTCTAAGGTAAATCATAATTTATTATTTCTATAACTTAACAATTTTTAACTTCTCAATGTAAATACCTGTTTAATACATATTATTGATTTTTCTTATTAAGAAATTCTCACAACAGTGTTTTTTGTAATTTAAAAACTCAAAAAAATATTAAATATGCGTCTAACTTGATAAGTGCCTCATACGTGACTCTGATAGCATAAGTCATAAAATAACAATTAAGCGTTCAGATCACGTGATATAATAATTAAAATGTAAATTTTTAACTGAGTAAATTGTTACAAAAACACACCAAACTTACATATAAACGCGTTAATTTGAAAATGTTATGGACAATTTAATGTATGCAAAAAATCTTTAAAATAATGTTTTTTGATTCAAGACAGATAAAATTATAACATTTTCAATAAATATTCTGTAATAAAGGCCCTTATTTCGCGTGTTTTGCCCTGTCATTAATTTCGCCAGAATATAAATTTTTCTGTCCTTGAAAAAATTTCAATTAGGAATAAATGACATGAAAAACAAAGAACGTGAAATAGAGAGCCCCTTTATTGAAAATATCTATCAATTACGGGGTATCTATCAATTACCCTGGTAATTTTTTTTTAACCAACATTTTTATATAATTCGGCTTTGAAAACGATTCATCCGATTGAGTTTTAAGATAGCTCAAACGGAGCACAAATATTTAAAAAAAAATGTAAAAAGAATGGTCCGAACCACGCCATTGTTTCCTAATTTTCAACAAAAACTGATAATTTAACAATTTTATTAATCACTAGACATTTGTGCTCAGTTTGAGCTATCTAAGAACTTAATCGAATGAGTCATTTTCAAAGACCGAATTATTAAAAAATTTTGGCAAGCAAATGACCAGGGGGACCCGTAATCGATATTGAAAAATTATATTTATTTCGAACCAAATTTTTTTTAATGACTTTATTTGCAAAATTGTCATTACCATAACATCCTCAAGTTAAAGCTATAATATTATAAATCCCATTTATTATCGTTGTACTAAAAGATATACTGTACGGAATCCTAAATATGTAGTCCACGATGCGGAGATTCCGCCAACCCCCACAAATTGGGCGGGAGATTAGTAATAGGTTTTCTGGCCAATCATAAGAAAGCGTTATCGAGGAACATGAAAACAACAGGAATGTTTCTGAAATTATTTGAAAAGCCAATAATTTTCAAATGCTCGAGAAAAACAAAGTTTTCGAAAAAACCACAGCCTTTAATAATTTTATAAATTTCATTAAAAATATTGCATTTTTAAAACGTTTTCGAATTTTTATTATTCGTCTTCAGAATGAGAAATATTTTTTTTAGTCGAAATAAGCAGTGACAAAATAATTGGGCTGTTTGATTTGATTGCCAAACTAAATCAGAGTCCAATTGCCAAAATATTTTGTCTCTGCTTATTTCGAATAAAAATATTTCTCATTCTGAAGACGAATAATAAAAATTCGAAAACATTTAAAAAAATTGCAATATTTCCATTGAAATTTATAAAATTTTATGTCTCAACACCAGCCAGCAAACCTTGCATAATTGTACACATCATAACTATTATGCTTTAGAATTTACCCCGAAAACAAAATTCTGTGGAATTTCCGATTTGCCATCATGTCAAAAAATCCGAAACTAGAACACTTACACGCAGAAATAATATGGTGCAAACAAATAAGTGAATGCGCCGGCGAACATTATATTCGAAAGCTTAATTATTTGCTCTCTCAAATGACACAAAAAAATCGCGTGATAGATGAAAGTCCAATCTAACGAAAGTCGACGCTGAAAAAATCCCTCAATTTTTTGGAATCGAGAACAAAAGAATTTTTATGAGCGATTATTTACTATCCTTGGATGTGGGTACAACAAGTGTAAAGTGTTTCATTTACAATACAAAGGGGATCCCGATATTTAACTCTGGAAGGCCTGTTACGATACTAAGTCCCGAACCCGGTGCCTCGGAAATAGATCCCGCAGAACTATGGCAATCTGTGCGGGAAGCTGTCGGGGATTGTATGACCTATGCGAAATTAAAAGGGATTATGATACGGGGAATGGGAATGTCCTTGCAGCGGAATACGGGAACTTTTTGGAATCAAAAATCATTCAAAGTGTTACATAACCTTGTAACTTGGCAAGATGTCAGATGTGCCAGTATGGTAGAACAAATCAACAACAGTATAAGGTAAATACAGTAAATATACATACCCCTGTAATGCGTAATATTATCCATATTGATCTTTTTGAACCAAAACAAGATTGCGAATGTAGCTCTTTGATTTTGGAATAAAAGTTCAAGCAAATGTTTACAAGGAAATTAAATGAATACAAATTTATGTTTTCATACAAGGCTGTACATTTTACCTTTCATATCGATTACGATCCCCGAGTAAATAACAAATTTTTTATGAACAAAAGTTATTTGGACTCGATATTCTGTCAGTTAAACAAGTTCCTGACAGAATATCGAGTCCAAATAACTTTTGCTCATATAGTCTATAGGGCTGGGCACCCAACGACTACTTTGACCATTGCCCCCTGAAACAAATATTGACTTATTTTTTCAAAAGTTTGACCTGACCATCGATATTTTGAAAAATGACCCTTGTTTACATTTGCTTGTTGTAATACAGTAGGTTCCGTTTAGTAAGGCGTTTCCAATTATTATAGAAAGTAACGTCTCACGAAAAGTATTTGGCCAGAAAAATTTACCATATTTAGGTTTCTTTTTCTGGTAAAGTACTCTACGTGCGACGCTATTTAGGTTCATAGGACGCGTCCTACTAAATGTTATTGTAAATCTCGATATGGTGATTATAACTGCAAATTTATGGGAGCCCACAATATTATTCAGTGATGACGAAACAAGAGACCGGTTTCGCGACCTTTTTTCTAAATCTCGTATGTTGACTTCTCTTGGCTGTCTGAGAATTAAAAAATTGTAAATCCTAAAATTCAAACTTGTTTTTTACCAAAAATAAATTTTCCATTTTAGTCTTCGAACTGTGAACTCTGCTGCTCAATTACTCCATTTTTTCCTCCAACCATTTACAAAAAGATTCCTCGCAGGGGCCGTCTGCAAATTCAAATCTCAAATGTCCTCCCCAAGAATCGTCTGGCTCATGCACAAACTGGGTGTCGAAGCTCAAGCTACAAAAGGCGAAGTAGTCTGGGGTTGTCTAGATTCCTGGTTACTTCGAAAAATGAACGATAAACCAAATTTCGAGCACATTTCTGAAATAACAAACGCCGCGGCCAGCGGATGTTTCGATCCGTTTAACGTTGAATGGTCTGGGATCGTTATGGCGTGTTGCGGCGTACCTAGGGGATGTTTACCCAGAGTAGTACCTACAGTGGGGTCCCATTTTGGGACGTTCGCAGAATTTAATTTGCCAATTTTTGGCATTGCGGGAGACACAAATGCGGCCATGTTCGGGGAACAAATGATCGAAATCGGCGATGTAAAAATAACCATGGGAACCGGTGCCTTTGTCGATCTAAATACCGGAAACAATCCTTATCCTTCGATCATGGGCGCCTATCCTCTGATAGGATGGCAACTAAAAGAAGATGGCGATGTGACTTATCTTGCGGAAGCCGATGATTCAGCCTGTGGAGCCGCTTTGGACTGGGCCGCTAGAACTGGCTTCTACCCAAATCCAGCATCGGCAGAAGATTTAGCACGAGAAGTTAAAGACACACGTGGTATACATTTTATCCCTGCGCTCTGGGGGATCAGCTCCCCGATTAATGATAATTCGGCGAAATGTGCCCTGCTGGGATTGGGCCCGGAATCGTCGCAGCAACATATTGTACGAGCGATTTTACATGCAATTGCATTCAGATCAGTTCAGGTAAACATTAAGAATATTAAATTTAGATCGAAAACTTCTTTTTAGCGTGGTTAAAAATATTTTGAAAACTTATTTATTTTATTAGTTGACACACTTTTCGGCAGTATGTTTTTTGTGGAGAATCTAAATTAAAGCCTTATTGCCTAAAATAAGCAACCTTATGTGATAGATATATCTAGAGGTATGTCCTGGTCTAAAAATAATTCACAGTATGTCACATTTCTGCTCATATTCTTAGCTTTTGCAGAAATATAATTGACCAATCAGCGGTGTCAAATCATATTTCTGCAAAAACTGAGAATATGAGCAAAAATGTGACAAACTCCTCTTTTTTGATAAAGTTTTCGGGCATCATTATCGATATATCCGTTACAGTAGGGTGACTCATTTTGGTGAATTAAGATTACATTTTGGTGATGTTAACCATACAGTATTTTTGAAATTATTTAATAACGTACCCTAAATGATAAACGCTCGAGGTGGCAGGTTCACGAACCTACGCACCATATTATTTTATTTAAGAGCAGCCAATAACAGGCGCGGATTCAAGAGCGTAATGATACCTCTTTTGAGCGAACAACAATTAGGGGACGTTACTAATTTTTCTGACAATTGAGTTCTTGTGTCGAAATGAAAAAATTTTCCCTATGTAAATGGGTCAATATAAAACGGAGATTATCATGAGTTAAACAATTCTCAAAGTTTATTTTAACATATACATTTTAGTTACTGGAAACGCTAAAAAATGAGACAAAAATCCCACTAAAGCGATTTGCTATCGACGGAGGGGTTTCAAATAACAATCTAATTTGCGAGAAAATTTCTACTCTGACTGGCGAACCGTTAAGACGAGCCGTTGACATTGAGGCTAGTTCAAGGGGTGCTGCGTTTTTCGCCGGTATCGGTGCTGGGATTTGGACAGAGCACACTCTACCTGAAATACCTCTCAAAGATTCTGTCATGCCTAATGAAAAAGATCGAGATTACGCGATTCTAGAATATGGAAGTTGGAAAAATGCGATAAAACGTACTTTAAAGTGGGCTCAATTGGAAAATGACGATTCTGATGATTCGTCATCCACAAACCATAGCTTCCTTTAGCAATCGCATTTTTTATATGTTTTCTATCGCGTAGTCTCACTTTCTTGTAGCAAAACTCAAGCTCAGAGTTTAATTGCGGCCCTAATTACACAATATTATTTCTCTGTTAAAATTTGAAAAAGTGGGCAAATAATTTACAGAGTTTTCAATTAAAAGGACCTGAAAACTTTTTTTTATCAAATTTCAGGTGGATGAATCATTGATGTCCAGAATAAGCGAACATTTTAAAGTATTTATGCGGTCAAATTTGTTCTTCGGCAATGAAAATATTTTTTATCGTGCAGCTATCATTCAGTGAATGTATAATTGGACAAAAACAGTATTTTCATTGCTTCTAGTACAAATTTGACTGCATAAATATTTTTTGATGTCCGCTTATTTTGGAAATCAATGTTTATTCCACCTGAAATCTGTTAAGAAATTAAAGATATCAAGCCATTTTTATCGAAATCTAAGAATTAATTGACCGTTTTTTTCTTATAACAAATATAATCTAGTTGCTTGAAACCAGTTTTTAACCGTTTCCTTTTTTAGATAAACCAAGTCGGTCTAAAAATTCATCATGGTCAAGTTCATGAAACCAGGAAAGGTGGTCATCGTCCTCGCTGGTCGATACGCCGGTCGCAAGGCCATCATCGTCAAACAAAATGACGACGGTGTCCAGGATCGTGAATACGGACACGCTCTCGTAGCCGGTATCGACCGATACCCAAGAAAGGTCACCAAGACCATGAGCAAGAAGAAGCTTACCAAGAGATCTAAAATCAAGCCATTTGTGAAGGTAGATTGAGGAGCAGTGTATTTTTGAGGCACACTGAAAGCTAGGAACGCTTTTCTGACTCCTTGTGGGCAACCGCTACCCGCAGACAATTCACGATAACTTGATGTAAAAGTCATAATTTTGTGAAGGTAGTTTCAAGGAGCAGTGTGATTTTTGACTGTGAAATTGCAACATAAAAACAATGAATCCCGAAAATAATTTTAATATCGTATTATTTCAAAATGTTTTTATTTAAGTGCGGCCATAAACATTATTTTAAAGTTTAATTCGAAACATTATAATTTGAGGGGATTTTGCATTGTACAAATCTGATTTTGGACTTAATTTCACAAGCGTTTGAGAAAAATAATTTGTTATAAATTAATTCCGTTAATTTATAAAAACTGTTTTCTTTAAACGCTTGTGAAATCAAGTCTAAAATCTGATTTGTACAATGCATAACCCCCTCAAATTATAATGTTTCGAATTAAACTTTAAAAACATATTTATGTCTGCACTAAAATTGAAAAGTTTGAACTTATAAGAATTATGAATATTTTGTATTTATTAACGTTGCAATTTTACCTTCAAATCGACTGCATAACACTGAAGTCGAAAAAACTTTTTACTCCTTGCGGGCGACCGCTACCTTTTTTGATTCACAATTATTTTGAAATTTAGGTCGTCAACTACAACCATCTTATGCCAACCCGTTACTCCGTTGATATTCCAATCAACAAAACTGTTGTTAATAAGGAGACTATCAAGGTAACAAAAATTCATTTTTAAAGGTACATAACGGGATTTCCCGTCGGCAATATAAAAAACAATATAAATTGTTGCCGTGAAATTTCGGTATGCTAGCTTATACTTTCTATGCTGTCATTTCACTTTAATTTTTTCAAATTAATAACATTTTTTGGTATCATAATTGGTCCCATTTTTTGTATTAAATCGTGACATTTAGCTGGTTTTATTTATTAACACTTTATTTTTGCAGGATGTTGCCGGTAAACGAAAGTGCAAAGCCGCAGTCAAGTCAGCCCTCGAAGAACGTTACAAGAGCGGAAAGAACAAATGGTTTTTCCAGAAACTCCGATTCTAAACTGTCAAAAACGGCTTCATGCTAAAATTAACCTTGTCGATCGATTAAATAAAATAATTTGGCTGACAGGATACCCTTCTTAAATGTGTCATTATTCGCAAGGGTGATATTTTAACGTCAAAAGCAGATGAAATATTAGACAACTTTCTCAAGTTTAAGTTTTCAGCAGGTCATTATTTTTTACCGGCATTTAGCCGCCATTTAAAACCAGAACGTCATGGTTTTTTTCAACGCATTTTTCATACCAAAACATAGGGGCCTACATCATTACATACAATTCTCGAGATATCGCCTTTTTGTTTCTCACCAGGTTTATCTTTGAATGGAAAAATCGTACCTAGATCTATTTCCACGGAATGATTTTATAGTAACAATATACAGTATGTGTTTTTTTTTACTTGCGAAATGAAAATTATCATTTGGGTAATCAAGGCCAATTAAAAATGGTAACTAGGTGGATTTTAGTTTGAAAGCCTTGGCTATAGCCGATGACAAGGGTTCGAAAATATAATCCACAGAGTTACCATTTTTTATTGCCCGTTATTACCTAAATGACAATTTACATTTCGCAAGTAAAAAAACACATAACGTATCCTAATTGAAAATCGCTCGATCGGCATGGTTCTCGAACCTACGCACCCTATTCTTTATTTAAGGGGGTTTGGGTGGTAAAGAATGCATGATTGGAACAAAATAGTTTATATTTTTTCTAGTATCCTCAATAACAATAATTTATTCTTCAAAAGTGATGAAATGACTTGTTTTCGAAGCGTGGGATCACTCGTCATTCCACCACCAAAATAAACGCAATATGATTGGTTCCAGTTCGTTAAGCGTCGCCCACACAAGGTTTTTCTACAGCGTAGGCGGCCTAGACAACAACAACCTTGGGAAATTAAACCAAATGAACTTATTTTACGTATAAAAACAAACAGAATAATTTGTTCAACGAAATAACGGACAAAAAATATAACAATATTTCGTAGGTTTCAAACATTTTATGTTTTATTCAATTTCAAACAAAATTGACCGACTTATTCCGATTTTAAAGAGAATTTCTGAATTTAATTTGTACCGTCTCAAAACAACAGAGAATAATTTTTTCAACGAAATAACGGACAAAATATAACAATATGTCGTAGGTTTCATAAAGTTTATGTTTATTCAATTTGAAACAAAATTGACCGACTTATTCCGATTTTTGTGTGAATTGGGAACATATTTTTACCAGTTTTTCACTGCGGTACCGGTGACATCCTTCACCAGAATCATGAAGATTACTTGCAGGTCTTAGAGAAGGTTTTAGTCTCCCGTATTTTTTTTTTCTCATTATTTCTTATCTGCCCGTTATCAACCCTTCCAGTCCAGCTGGAGGAGAGGGCTATTTTCCCCAGCAATTCCAACATTCTACACCCACAACCCCTTTAGAGCAGCCACTCACAGGCGCGGATTCAAAAACGTGGTCTGTGAAACACATTTAGACAACGTTACTACAGTACTGTACATACAGTATGTAAAAATTTGAGAACCAATTTGTTCTAAAAAAAGGACAATCTCGACAAACCTATAATTGCAGAGATAAAACTGACCTTTTTCCGACTACATACTGTAAATACACAGGGAAATTTTGTAATTTCCAGTTAACATTTGAAAAGAGTCGGTTCATCAGGAAACTACTACATCGCATTTACAATTTCATCAGATTTTTTTTCTTTATTTGACACCTCCAAACAAATATTTAAATTTGTAATTGACACTTATATATTCAGGTCCTAGATAAGATAATTTGGATGTTGTGAATTACGAAAAAAAAATGCCAAAGGGTGATAAGTCTAGGCTTTTGTAAGATTCTTATGAACCACTTTTTAAAATAATTTATTAATGAGGGGGAGTCCCCGGGGGACTTTTGAGATTATTTAATGGAAAAGTAGTATAAAAATATAGCTTTTGTACATCTGACAAAATAATGAATTTAACCTAAACAGCATTTGCTAAATAGCCTTTTTTTTATTTTTTTTTATCAAAACTGAAGAAAATAGAACTCGGGGGAACTTCTGAGATACATACATAAAATACATGTATGTATAAACACATCTATTTAAAACCACCTAAAATAATCCCGCTGCGGCGTTTTTATGGCCCAAAACGGAGGAATTTTAATACCTTTTAGCACCCGTAGGGCTTATCATCTTCTAGCTTGGCGTGATCGTAACTGGTTATAACATGATTGTTATCAAGATCTATTTCTATGTTCATGCCTCACCAGATCTTATCAATCGAAACTTTATTAAGGTTAGTAGAGAACCCATTTTTTTTCTTCAAATTTACTCTTCTGGAAAAACTCATCTTAACCTTACCCTCACCTGCGCACCAGTGTTTTGAAACACAGATCGCGAAAATAATTAATTATTTAATCTGAATCAAATCAAGGTAAAAACAATGAATTATTTCGCGAACTGTTTTTCAAAACACTGATGCGTAGGTGAGGGTTAAGATGAGTTTTTTCTAAGAGTCGAAAACGAATTAATAAAATTTTGTGCAGTCAAAAATAAAACTGCCTTGATTCAGTTATTGTTGGGGTACCGTGGAAAAAGTTTGAGAAGTCCGGGAATCGAACCCAGGTGACGTCGTCATGACGAGATCTGATCGAGGCGCGTTACCACAACGTCAACTGGTCATATAAATGGCCAGAATATTTATATTATCACGCGAAACCAATTGGCCAACATCAGAAAATGAATAATTAAGAAAAATCATCCAAAAAAAATAAATGGATCTTTCTGGGTTGTGCTTCGATATTCGCTGCCAAAATAAAACGTGCAATTTGGGGTTAATTTTGCGCTGAAGGTTGTCAGGCTAGGAAATAATAGACTTGTGAAAACTTGCCAACTTTTTCGCGTGATTCTCACATAAAGACTTGTTATTGACTTTGAAACCTTGCTATTGGTTGCTGAGATAGAGATTCCTACTTATTAAAAGCCTCGTAATTTTAACTAAAAAATGAACCTTGGGATCATACTAGTGTTTCGTCCCTTTAAAACAATAATAGTCAGAGTTTCCGTTAAAAATTTTTTTTTTATTCACCATTATTTTTCTTTTTCTGGTTTTTATATTCGAGGAGGAAACAAATTTCCTCTCCGTCCAGGTTAATTCCCTAGGAACAAATTGAATCTCATACCATAAAATTATGTGGGAGAAAAATGTCAAGAGAGGAAAGATTAAAATCAGAGGACATCTAATAGTATTTTTGATTAATTTATGTCACATTCAACTACTCCAATTTTTAGAGCTATAATATACAATATTATAATAATAACTCGATCCCAAGAGTAAATAAGTTAATATTTTTGTCTGAGGGAATACGAATTCTCTACGATTTTTCCTGGGAAAATATTAAACCTTTTTTAAGCGCTCTCTCAACGTAAATACATTGCATTTCATGTACATTCCATGATATAGTGTAAATCCGACCCAGTTGTCTACGAGATTCTCGGTGGCTCTAACAGGGCCAAGAGAGAGCATTGGGATGATAGTAAAGTGTATTCAAAGAATAAAATGAAAAGACTCATTTATCCTCACGACCTATCTCCTTATCTCTATAGCTGAAAAAACCAATATAATATCGTCAGTAAATTTCCAAAGCGAGCATCTGAAGAATAAATAACTATATTTCAGCGCAAAAAGCTAAAAATACATATAATAAAAAATTAATTTTTACGTTACTCTGGATGATATCTAGATTTGTGCATCCGTAATTAAGTGACGATTGAAATCAGCAGTAAAGTTAATTTCGGCCTTAGGGTTAGAAAATTAAAGTTTTTAAATACACTCTTTCAGTTTAAAAATTTCAGACTAGAGGATCTCACATGTTTGTGCTACATAAAAAATCCTACGGTCATATTATCTCTCAAATAACCTCCTCGTTTAGAGTTTATAGCATAAAAACATGTGAAATATGATGGGCAAAAGGCATAATTTTGATAAGCAAACATGTTTGCTTTGATAAATTGTTGTGAAGAGCCGTGATTTTTGAGATTAGCGCTAAGTTGTGAATGTGATGAAGGGAGCAGACGCCTATCGCTTCAAATTTAATTTTTTTCCTGCTGTACATGTATTTAAAAATGACAGATATAAATATAAACGCCCACCACTAAATTAATCGTTGAAAATTATACTTAATAACACAAATGAAAACTTTTCCTTGTTATTAAATAAAAATTATATGATGTTATCAATAATAACTGATTATCATTTTAATGAGTATAATGTTAAATCCTAGAATTTTACTGTATTTACTTCATTCTTTTAAATTATTAACGCACCATCCTACTCACTTGCTTTTGTTCGATATGGTATCGATATTTCAATCTTGAAAAATAAATATAAAACCACCCTATACAGATATGTTTTTCTATTTTTTTAACTAGCGAAATATCCAATGAACCCACCTCTTGTCATATATTTATATAACACTAACGCGGTCAATAAATAAATGGTCCCTCCATGGATTTTTTTTATATTTTTAGTACCTTTAGTGCTATCGAGCCTTATAGATCTCGGCTCTTCAATAAATAAAACATACTCCATACTCTTATTACCTCCGATTAACACATTTTCTCAAAATGCGCGCTAATTACATCTAGAAATAGACAGATTTTTATCACTCATCTCAGCATATAATGTACAAAGACCCAACATATACACTACTGTAAATAACTTGTCATTCTCCCGCCTCAAAAACTTCACATTAATTCCTAATGAGTTACCCTGTCATGTGATCATTCGCATTTGGGGTACCTAAGTAGAGTTTACCGGCTCTGATACATTGCATTTCAAGTGAGATCTCTCCTTGGCCTCAACGTGATACGATTTTGGCGTACCCACAGCGATCCTTAATGTGATATTTTAATATACAAATATCCATATAAAGTGAATTACAATTTACATGTATATCGGCGTGAATAAGTAACTTTTTGCAAACGAATATATCAAATCATATCCTCATGAGCAGTGTCAGCAATAACCTCGTTCTGGGCCAAGGGAACCCGCTAGTTCCAGCTCGCCGACGCTCATCTACTAACGAGAGTTACTGTTCCTACAAAATATTCACCACGAAAAATATTGCCTTGGTACAATACTTTCAGGAGTGATAACAAACATTATTATGAGATAAAAAATATAAGAAATTAATCTATAGATATTATAAATTATATGCCCTAAAGGCGGCGTCGTAGTATTGCCGTGTATAAATACAGATTAATAAATACTGCTAATGCAGAGATTTATGCATCTCTCTTTAATTTTATCTCGTGGTGCTTTTGAGGGGGTTTAAACCGTGACTTTCGAATAACAGTAACCTTTTACTAATCATGGAGCCATGTCCCGTACTAGACGTACTTCTACTGGTTGTTAATTTGTTACTCAAATATTGATAATAGTAATATCCAAGAATGGACTACGGAGTTTCCAATAATTTGCAATTGAAATGGTTATGGGTAGTAAGTAACATGCCATAGGCGTTTTCAAATGAACTTATGTTTTAATTATCTCTATGAAAAGAGCATAGCTTAAAATTAATATATAAAAAATTATATCAAAATTATCTCAGCCGGTGACCCAAAAGGGTAAAAATTACTTTGCCATGTTGTTATATAGATTTTTGTGCTAAGTTGCTATAACCACCATTGACGCAGTTCCTGAGTAACATGTGAAAACCACAATATACGATATTTTCTTTATAAAATCCTCGGATTCCCACTCATCACGATTATACTTGAGTTGCGTTTTGCGCACTATGATTAAAGTGCGGCTGCTGTAAACGATAATGATAAATGTATCGTTGTAGTCCGTTTAATTGATTGTAGCTTTTCGTTATTCGGCGATTATTCATTTAGAATTTCCCTGATAGAACTATATTTGTAGGATTCAAAAATTTAAATTTGCACCAGCCAAACTGTGTTGATATAATTTATTGTACCATAACACTTCTCAATACAATGACGTTTGCCTGTGAAAGGCGATCAATAATATCCTCTTTTACCCGGAGAGCCGAAAAAGAGACCTACAAGTTTAGTAATCGGTGTCGAAATGTAATTCTTCCACAAATTGAACAATTTCGATTTTACTAAAAATTGTCATGACTTTCTCTTGAAGTGGAGTCTCGTTTTTAAAATATTATAAATGGGAGTTCGCGATCGCCGGACCAGAAATAATTTGACGATAATATTCTTACATAAATTCTTTTGGATAAGCAGCCTTCCATTATTGTTTGTGTAGGAGATATTAGTAAGTTACTCTTAGCAGAAGTATATCTTTTTTAAAGACCCTAGGATTTATTGTTTTGTATTTTCTGCCGAAAACTAAGTCTTTTATATTAGACGACGAATCACTTTTTTCAACAAATTATATTTTCTTACGGATAACTATCTACCTAGATTATTTACCCCCATCAAAAATGAGGGATTAAAAATAAAAAATAAGATCAAATGATAAAACTAACCATTGGGATATGCTGTTCGCTAAAATCCAACATCAGACCCATGTCGTTCGTCGGCCAACAAAAATTTCATCAGAAAAAGGCCACCTGTGATTGTGAGTGTGTGCGGCATTACCCTCTTTAATACCAAAAAAAAATAAACGTTTGCGAAAAAAATGAAAAATCTCCTCTTAATTTTTGAAATAACTACCATCGGGATAATTGTAAACTGCGATTTATGAAAAAATATTTCATTTAATGATTATACCCATCGGAAAATATATTCAAGGTTTGCGACATTTTTCTCTTGAAATTTCTCTTGAATTTCATTGTTATTTGTCAGACTGCAATTTTTTGTGCCACCGGAAAATATTGGAAGTGCGAGGCCAGATCCACTAGGGTTTTACCGAGTTAGCACCTGAAGCGCGAAAATGAAGGCCTTAGAGCAATATTTTTGGAATTGTGAAGAAATATTTTTTATTTCATTCGAGAATAATATTTCCGGTGAAATTATTAACAGGATATTGGATACTGAAAAAAATCATAAGATGGATAACAGCGCCCACCCTAATTTATGCTTATTCATAATATCCACAAGGTTTTTTTTTCGAGGCCTTTTTATTTTATTTAAATAACAACACTAAACTAAACATTGAAGATATATCTGAAATTTGATTTTTTTGAAAAAAAAAAAGTAAGTTTGAGAATTTTTGTGAATAGACAAAATATGTAGTGAGTAAGTATTCCGTCACATGATATATCCAACACACAAATATTCTCACTGCTATACGATTCTATAAGGTAAGTATACATTCTTTGATATATTATAGTCAAGAAACCGCTAGTTTCATACTATAATGTTCCCTCGCGCAGGGAGTGGTTTAGTCAGGCAAACAATTAGACTCCTCGCTTAAATGTAAGTGACTGAGCACCGAAAACATAACTGTTGTAAATATTATCTTTCGGAACCTTTTTTATATCTTTTGTTTACTCTTTAATTTCAATAATAAATACATAGTATTATACACACAAAACCCTAAAGAAAATTACACAAAAGAGATTCTTCTGAGTAACTTTGTGATAATCCACATTAAAATCCCGAAAATACCAAGGCCTTCCATTTTGATCACCTTAAATTCATGCTCCTTGCTCCTCGGTGTCTCTGAAAAAAATTATGATTGTGCTCACAAGATCTATGAAAATTTGTCATATTATATCTGCCCTTTAAGGAGGAGTAGGCGTTTGCGCGAGGCTCCCAAATAAGCTGTTTTTGGACCACCTAAGGCCAAATTTTTTGAAAAAAAAGCTTCCCATTGGGGTTCACCAATGAGTTGGAGTATTTGTAAATATCTACATTTCTAAATGTTTTTGAGCCCAGATAGGATAGCTTCCAACCTTAACATATCGAAGTGCTCCGTCATCGAGAGAGCTCTTGATGAATGAGATGAGGTATGCGCACATTCAGTGCTTAGCCTGCTATTTAGGGTACGGACGCCCTACTAAGAACCATTTTTCTGACGCCGTCCTATATGTAAGGGTTGAAATTTCCTTCAAAGCTAGTGGTATCAGATATGNATATAGGTTTTCTTTATTGTATATTAATTTCGACGTTTTAAGTCATCTTTCAGTACAGTACAGTATGTGTTTTTTTACTTGCGAAATGAAAATTGTCATTTAGGTATTTACGGCCAATCAAAAATGGTAACTAGGTGGATTTTAGTTTGAAAGCCAAGCTATAGCCGATGTTAAGGGTTTGAAAATATAATCCACCTAGTTACCATTTTTTATTGGCCGTAATTACCTAAATGACAATTTTCATTTCGCAAGTAAAAAAACACATGCATATATGTTTTATTGAATATTAATTTCGACGTTTTAAGTCATCTTTCAGTACAGTTTATAATCAAATGATAAATAAAATGTGAAAAACATTTCCGAAACGAGTTCTAGAGAATTAAATAAAATTTTAACAACATTTTGTCTCAATTTGTCATAAATCTTAATTTGTCATAAAATCTTAATTTGTCATAAAATCTTCAAAACATTTTGTTTACCTTGTTGGTAAGATTTTCTGAAATTCTCTAGAACAAGTTTCGTAAATGTTTTCCACTTTTTATTTATCATTTGATTATATACTGTACTGAAAGATGACTTAAAACGTCGAAATTAATATACAATAAAGAAAACATATATGCATTTAGCTTAAGTTATAAATAAGTGGCATAAGATAAAATCAGACGTTGTTTTTTTGACCTTCTTCTACAGAAATTTGTCAAACAATGAAAATCGTTGGAATGACCACAACGGCTGCTGCTAAAAACCATGAACTTATTCGAAGTTTAGGTTGCAAAATTTTAATTGCTGAAGAAGCCGCTGAGGTTCAAGAATCTCATATCGTGTCTGTTATCTCCGAAAAATGTCAGCATGTGATTTTGATTGGAGATCACCAACAATTAAGACCAAAATCGACATCGTATGAATTGGAAATAAAATATCATTTGGATATTTCGCTTTTCNAAAACAACAGAGAATAATTTTTTCAACGAAATAACGGACAAAAATATAACAATATGTCGTAGGTTTCATAAAGTTTATGTTTTATTCAATTTGAAACAAAATTGACCGACTTATTCCGATTTTTGTGTGAATTGGGAACATATTTTTACCAGTTTTTCACTGCGGTACCGGTGAGCCATCCTTCACCAGAATCATGAAAAGTTACTTGCAGGTCTTAGAGAAGGTTTTAGTCTCCCGTATTTTTTTTTCTCATTTATTCTTATCTGCCCGTTATCAACCCTTCCAGTCCAGCTGGAGGAGAGGGCTATTTTCCCCAGCAATTCCAACATTCTACACCCACAACCCCCTTTAGAGCAGCCACTCACAGGCGCGGATTCAAAAACGTGGTCTGTGAAACACATTTAGACAACGTTACTACAGTACTGTACATACAGTATGTAAAAAATTTGTTCGAGAACAACAAGGGAAATTTCTCTGTATCAAAACCTATAATTTGCAGGAGAATAACTTGGACCTTTTGTTCTCGACCAATTTTTTTACATACTGTAAATACACAGGGAAATTTTTATTGTCTAATTCCAGTTAAACATTTGAAAAGAGTCGGTTCTCAGGAAACTACTACATCGGCATTTACAACTTTCATCAGATTTTTTTTTCTTTATTTGACACCTCCAAACAAATATTTTAAAATTTGTAATTTGACACTTTATATATTTTCAGGTCCTAGATAAGATAATTTGGGATGTGTGAAATTACGAAAAAAAATGCCAAAGGGTTGATAAGTCTAGGCTTTTGTAAGATTCTTATGAACCACTTTTTAAAATAATTTATTAATGAGGGGGGAGTCCCCCGGGGGACTTTTGAGATTATTTTAATGGAAAATGTATATAAAATATAGCTTTATGTACATCTGACAAAATAATGAATTTAACCTAAACAGCATTTGCTAAATAGCCTTTTTTTTATTTTTTTTGTATCCAAAACTGAAGAAAATAGAACTCGGGGGAACTTCTGAGATACATACATAAAATACATGTATGTATAACACATCTATTTAAAACCACCTAAAATAATCCCGCTGCGGCGTTTTTATGGCCCAAAACGGAGGAATTTAATACCTTTTAGCACCCGTAGGGGCTTATCATCTTCTAGCTTGGCGTGATCGTAAACTGGTTATAACATGATGTTATCAAGATCTATTTCTATGTTCATGCCTCACCAGATCTTATCAATCGAAACTTTATTAAGGTCTAGTAGAGAACCCATTTTTTTCTTCAAATTTACTCTTCTGGAAAAAACTCATCTTAACCTTACCCTCACCTGCGCACCAGTGTTTTGAAACACAGATCGCGAAAATAATTAATTATTTAATCTGAATCAAATCCAAGGTAAAAACAATGAATTATTTTCGCGAACTGTTTTTCAAAACACTGATGCGTAGGTGAGGGTTAAGATGAGTTTTTTCTAAGAGTCGAAAACGAATTAATAAAATTTTGTGCAGTCAAAAATAAAACTGCCTTGATTCAGTTATTGTTGGGGGGGTACCGTGGAAAAAGTTTGAGAAGTCCGGGAATCGAACCCAGGTGACGTCGTCATGACGAGATCATGATCGAGGCGCGTTACCACAACGTCAACTGGTCATATAAATGGCCAGAATATTTATATTATCACGCGAAACCAATTGGGCCAACATCAGAAAATGAAATAATTTAAGAAAAATTCATCCAAAAAAAATAAATGGATCTTTCTGGGTTGTGCTTCGATATTCTGCTGACCAAAATAAAACGTGCAATTTGGGGTTAATTTTGCGCTGAAGGTTGTCAGGCTAGGAAATAATAGACTTGTGAAAACTTGCCAACTTTTGTCGCGTGATTCTCACATAAAGACTTGTTATTGACTTTGAAACCTTGCTATTGGTTGCTGAGATAGAGATTCCTACTTATTAAAAGGCCTCGTAATTTTCAACTAAAAAAATGAACCTTGGGATCCATACTAGTGTTTCGTCCCTTTAAAACAATTTGGTCGTATTTTATTTCTGTCGAATTCGGTATTCGAAACAACCTACCAATTGGGAAATAGCAGGAAGTTATCGTGAAAATAGTATTTTTGATAATTTATGTCACATAATATCATATTATTAATATATATCATATTATTAAATATGATCCCCAAATAAAAATGTTGAAACGAATTTACGATTTTTTCCTGGGAAAATATTAAACCTTGAACTTTTAAGTAAAATGATTCATAATTCTAGTATTCCACCATTGCAGAGAATCTCAGTGGCTTCAGGCAAAAGCATTGGATTATAATTGTTATGAAAATAAGAAGACTCTACCTCGCTATATTTTCATAGCTGAAAACAAAACGTGAATCAAGCAGCGGTAATCTTTTTGACCAAACTAAAATCTTTGATAAAAATTATTTTTCGTAACTTGGGAAATTGCATCCGAAAATAAGATTATCAGCAGTAAGTAATTTCGGCCCTAGGGGTTAGAAAATAAGTTTTAAAACCTCGTTTAAATTGTCAGCACCAGATTCATTTTTCTCTAAAACCACGGTCTTTCTCTCAAAACAAATTTATGCATAAACATAAAATTGGCAACATAATTTTGAAAGCAAATGTTTTGCTTTGAAATGTTTAAACCGTATTTTTAATTTAGCCTAATTTAATTATGAGAGCAACGCATCGCTTCAAATGAATTCCTGCTGTATTTAAAATGAAAATAAATATAAACGCCTAATAATCAGTTATTATTAATAACACAATGAAACTTTTCTTGTATAAAAAAATTATATTTGTGTTATCAATAATAACTGATTATTCATTTTAATGAATTAAATCCTAATTTTGTACTTAATCTTTAAAAACGACCACCTACTCACTTGCTTTGTTGAAATCTATTTCTAAAAAAATTAATACAGTATGTGTTTTTTTTTACTTGCGAAATGAAAATTGTCATTTAGGTAATAACGGTCAATAAAAAATGGTAACTAGGTGGATTATATTTTTATACCCTTGGCATCGGCTATAGCTTGGCTTTCAAAATAAAATCCACCTAGTTACCATTTTAAAATGGCCGTAATTACCTAAATGACAATTTTCATTTCGCAAGTAAAAAAAACACATACTGTAAATAATGTCATTCCCGCAAAAAACTTCAAAGCTAGTACGGTACTAGTAGTACCGGCTCGACATTTATAATAATCGTTAACTATACGATTTTGCTCAAACGAGGTAACAATTTGTTAACGTGTATAAACTTTGAAATTATCAAATCATATACAGTTCAGTCCGTTTGGAAGGACGCGCCCCAGCGATATCAAAATTACTGTCCTACAAAAGTATTCACCACGAAAATATGCCTTGGTACAATACTTTAGTTATACATTAATGTAATATATATATCGATAAAGGCGGCTTCGGCCTTTATCGATATATCGAACCAAGGCATCTTTTTATTGTAGGGTAAAGTACTTTTCGAATAACAGTACCTTTTATAATCATGGGACATGTCCTACTAGACGTACTTTACTGTAATTTGTCAAATACATGTAATTCCAACATGACTCTTCAATAATTTATATTGAAATTGTTTATAAGGACGCCATAGCGCGGAACTTTATGTTTTTAAAACTTGAAGCATGTTAAATAATAAATTTACATTTTGACCCAAAAAATTTGCCTGCTAAGTTTTCTAGTGAAAAATGGCGCATCCTGACAACCACATATAATTTTCTAAATCGATCACTATAACTGGCGTTTGCTTACGATAACGTAACCATGATAGATGAGGTGATCGTTTAATTTTTATCTGACAATGACATTTCATTAGACATGAACTATTTATTCAAATTAATCGCCAACTTTATATTGTACACTGTACATGCTTCGGAAAAGGGACAAAAACCTTCTACCGGAACGAAAAAAGCCGTTGATGGAGTTTTTTTTAATTTAAGGATGTGGGCGACGATAATTGAGATTTCTCAGATAAACTTTTTTGATAGCCCCATTTTGAGAGAATTTCCACTGAGTTTTTTAAAGCCTAGGATTTTTTCGAATTTTGATTTTTTGAAAAAAAAGTAAGTTTGAGATTTTTGAGAAATTTGAAGTGAAAGGTACCAATTTCGATCTAGAATTTATTTGTCACTTCAAAATTGCGAATGTAGACACTTAACTCGAAATACTGCCAAAAAACGTTAAATTTCAATTTTAATTTTTTTTTTAATTTCAAAAAAGTTCAGAATTTCAACAAAACTAGAAATTCACAAGTCGTTCCTGAGACTTTGGAGAAAAAAATCGAAAAAAGGCTTCCATTTGAACCTTAATTCAGCCTTTGCGGTGAATTTGATGTACAAATTGAAAATTTCCATAATATTTAAGGAGGATAGGCGTTTGCGCGAGGCTCCCAAATAAGCTGTTTTGACCACTAGAGGCAAAATTTGAAAAAAAGCTTCCATTTGGTGATGAGTATTTATATCTACATTCTAAATTGCAAATATCAATAAAAAGTGATGAGAGATGAATGAGGAGTAGGCTTTTTAGTGCTTTTAGGGACGCCTACTAAAAACCATTTTCTGAGCGTAGTTGAGGTATCAGATGTCTGAATAGTACTGGCACCTTCCTTACGAGTTGTACTACGTATTTGGAAAAATTAATTATTTCTGAAGCCAGGTTTCTCAGAAACTTCACTTGAAAATGTGTAAAAAAGAGGCCCAATTATCGTCGCCCACATCCTTAAACCATAAAAACCGAAATTAAGAAATAATATTTTTATTATAAGACGTGTAAAATTCATAAAAAAACTGCAAATTAGTCATAATTGCTTTCTAAGGATCTTTATCCATAATTGAAAAGCACGTGTCAATAGATTCTCCTAAAATGACAAATTTGATGGCCTACCTCACGGAAAATGCATTTTTGGGTGACTGTTTTCTCCTATCATTTTATATGATAGGCATATGATCGATAGGCATTTAAAAACGTCTCGGTTCTTCAAAATTATAATTCATGATTATACCCACGTCTTCACCGTTAAAAATAGCCTCCGAATGATCAGCATGATATAAAAAACGTCCAAATAGAGTCAGAATCCTGTGGGTATTTATGGAATTTACAATACGAAATTTTTTGAGTATATTTGAACGAACTTGGTGTCACCGAGCGTCAAAATTACAATTTTTTGGTACGAAGTTCGGACTCCGAACATTCTGGAATAAAGCAGAATAATCTATACAGTAGCACGAAATAAGCTTAGTTCAAATTCAGTAAAAACAATACTTTATTAAATATTTGACGTATATTTTATTATTTGCTTGCTGTTTACTAAAATCATAATTCTCCTCACAAATAAATATATCGAAGATGATAGATGTCCGTACAAATTTAGTTTTTAAAGACTGACAAAGAGTAAAAAGTTACAGTATGTAAATTAATTTATCGAGAACAACAATCTCGATAAAATAGAACGAATGGACACATGATTGGCCGATTCATTTTTTGGCGCCCGCTCATTGGCTAAATCTCGACAACCTTTCTTTACTTTTCTCGACCAAAAAATTACATACTGTACTTTGTCCGGACTGCGATATCTGACACGCACATTCTCTAAGAAAATTAACAGTTTCAGCCTATCCGTAAATACAAACATAAATATGCACCAATTTCCCGTTTATAAATAATAACAAAAAAAAATATATTTTCCGCTCAAAAAATGAAAACCATAATAATTTCTAGGAAAAGTTATTTTTGGGGGACTATTTCGTCATACGTTTTATCACATTCTCTTTATATTTTTTTCGAATGAAATGTACCTCTGCTCAGCAAAAACACTTTTAATTACCCCACACGTACAGTAAAGAAAGACTACACTTGATTTCTATGATTTCCATTCGCGTCAATAATTATCGCTATTCTAATTGGCCAAAATAAAAATGTAGTCTTTCTTTATTTCATGGGCAAAAAAGGGACACAGTGCGTCATGATTTTTCGCAATACTACATACAAAAGTAGATAAAATATATTTGAAATCATAAAAAAATGGATTCGGTCTCAGAGGTAGTTGAACCTAATCGCCCAACTTTTAAGGTCTAAACTAAAATTTCGTATAAAATATATACTGTCTTATTTGTCTAAGCGGACGCTAAAAACGTCCGCTTAGACAATTTCGACAGTATTTGATTGTTTTATCGAGCTCCAATAAAACATTTTTCGATATCTTGCATAAATTCATCAAGGAAGATTGTACTTTTTATGACCTTATTTGAAAGGTACATAATTGAAAACCCCGTCTCCTACGTGGTAAAATCTAACGGTGGAATGTCTCAAATTTCAAGGGGTTAAATCTAGGCTATCAGCAAGTATACATCATCGATTTCTAGATTGTGAATGATCATGAGACATCCAAGAATAAAGTTACATTATGACGAAAAATGTGCCAAAACGATACAGGGTAATAATGGATGTTGACTGTTCACCGGCGTTTTGCCCAAATATATATATCTGCGATATCGGATTTTATCATTTCTTTTGACAACATATCTTTTCTATTTTATTTTCTTATTTCAAACTTTCCCTCATGGTTCGATCCGTATCGTGCAATCGAGGTCTATTTGGCCTTGTGCCTACCTCCTTACTGGCCAAAGGGGTCTTTTCTATTGGTTTATTCTGGTACAGAGCACTTGTCCAATCAGCGCTCGGTTCATATACTAGACTTGCTGAAACGCAGGGCCCTGATTGGCTGGCAGACTGATTCACGGTCCAGTGTGGTACAAATTGTAAATCGAGCGCATCAGAAAACGGCTTTTTTTTTGGGAGGGCTCGAACCGAATAGCATTATCTCTAGCTCGATTCTGGGAGAGGGAGAGATACTAGACAAAGTGGTGTAGTTACAAAATAGAGAATAGCCAACTGCCACACCGTCACAGAGACCGAGCGAAAAAACAGACAAAAATAAAGAATAAAAAAATATCCCGTAAGAAAAGTCCGAGAACGCAAGACCCCTGAAATATAAAAAAATCAAGAGAAAAAAAATCGAGAAAAAATTACGCGGCGCGCCCAGAGAAATTTGAAAGAAAAAAATCGAGAGTAGGAAAAATACACGAGCCGGACCGAAAGATATGAACAGTAATGAGTGTTGGGAGTGACGAAATAAATTACCTTATATATCGCTATTTGCAAGAAAGTGGCTATCTCCATTCCGCCTTTGTTTTTGGAGATGAAAGCAACGTCGCCCAGGCCGGCCATATTAATGGCTCTACCGTACCCCCCGCCGCACTTATAGGCCCGGATTCAGAAAATATTTTGGCCAAAATCCGAAAAAAAATTTTTGCGCCTTTTTTCCGCGCAATTTTTCCGGTAAAAATACATTTTACTTTTTTTTGGTTCGGGCGAGAGGGGACCAGAGAGCGTGGTTCGGTTGGCATTGGCCCCGATGACACGTGACTATTTCAAAATTGAAAACACTAGATCCTGAAAACTAGACCGAATCCTGTCCCAGGATTTAATTCTATGAATAATGTCTTGATGTTTTAACTTCGATTTATCTAGAAAATAATGGATGTACAAAAAAAACATTTTTATTTCACTATTTAAAGCTTGTGTACTCAGCAATCTAAAACCACCATGTACTCAGACATGTTCCAATTGGCACAAAAAACTTTACAAGCTCGTATTTAATTTCTCTTTCATGCCATGAAGTCATAATTAGACACATTTTCAAGCCTTGACAATTTTATGTGTGGTAAAATTGCTCAAGAACTCTTATTTTATTAATCCCTGACATGATTAAAAAAAATGAATAAGTTTGATTTGTGAAAAAACATATACCCAACAAGTTAAAGGTACAAGACTTGTACTACAACTAAAAGATAAAATGTAAAAGATTTTAAAATTCCAGATTTAAAAATCCTTAATTAAAAGAAAATCAACTTCAGAAAATTATTTTTTTTTATTTCACGATTTCTAATGAACAAATTCAATGAATATTGGTAATGACTGAGTACACAGGTTAATCATAAAAAAATTTGATCTATTTTTATTTGCTCTCGTTAATACTTTTTGGCTTTTTTCAAATTTACTTTTAGAGTTAATTTTATTTTAAATGGCAATTATGATCACAATCAAGATCTATTTTAGGCCCATTTCCAGGATTAAAAATTAGGCCAATGTCGAATTCAGATTTTATTTGATCAATATCAAGATCATCCCACTAGTAACCGGATTAATCCAGTTATTTCCGTTTTCCTAAATTTATATTACTTGTTCAAAAATTACGCCTCTAAAATATACTGGTAGAAATATATTTTAGAAAGTACGCCAATGATGTTACAAATTGGTAATTTAAATACAGTATGTAAGATTTTTGCTCCTATTTGGCTAACTTGCTATCCGCCAATGAGAACGATCAATTTTGGCAAATACCTACGTCTTTTCCAGATTTAACCAATCAAAACGGTGGAATTCAGATTAATCCCAATTGGAAAAATAGGAGCAAAAATCTTACACCCTGTATTATTATTCATTTTTAAAGATGAAATTTTGGCCAAAAGTCCGATTTCAAGATTAAAGTTAATGTCTTTAATAATAAGGTACTATTAATTAGTATTAACTCCACGTGCTCATGTTATACTACAGTTTCATGGGCTCATCAGTGCATGTTTAAATGCAGTTCCCGAAAATAATTTATTTCTCGAAATTTTCTCCAACTGTTGAATTCGAGAATATTATTTTAATGGGTAAGAAAAGTAAAATGTTAAATATACTTTTTTATTCAGTCAAAAATTGAATTGTTTTTATTTAGTCATTAGAAAAAGAATAATTATATAATTAATCATCACCGCAACATTCCTTACAAACAATATTAATTTTCAGAACGACATGCATCTACCGAATATCGGTAAAATTACTTGAGTCTGTTTCGATATTTCCTATGTATAACTGGGGGTTAACTCTAAAGAAGCAAAGATATTATTACCGATTTTTATTGACTTTTTCTGAATACAGTACTAGTAGATTATGCTATATTATATCTAAGACGAAAATTATATTTCAGGAAAAAATAATGAATAATTTAGTTTATTTCAGTTAGTTCTTTTAAAGAACTAACTGAAATAATCTAAATTATTAATTTCCTGAAATATTATAATACTGAAGTAAGTTGAGTTTTAGATATAAACGGGACAATTGTCGTCTAAGTAATCGTGGCAAAAATATTGCAAGACGTTTTCTTCTAAAAATCATAGACATTATTACCGATATATATTGACCTATTCCCCATAGGCTATTCTATATTATAGCATAGCCTATGGAGAATATATTTATAAAAATAAGTAATATTATCGATGCTTTTTAGGACAGAACGTGTCGCAATATTTTTGCCGCGATTACATTGAAGATTCTTTAGAATGACGCATATAATATTCTTATTGTCCATTGGACCAAAAAGAGGTAGCCTGAAATACAGGATGTAAAAATTTAGCCCGTTATTTTATAATTCGTCGAAAGAAGATCCGCCTTAGATCTTATTGACCAAAATTTTTTTGAATCCGTTTCTCAGCCCTTTTAATGAAAGCACTGGACTATGTAGAGGCCGAAGTTATGTTAAACGAAGATGGGAATCTTATAGAAGGTCGCCCATCAGAGGGTCTGTCTTTAATCGATGCTGTCATGCCCGATGTCGTCCTGGCTAGGAGGAAAAAAATCCGAGAAAGGATAGCTGAGGAGAATGCAAAGTGAGTTAAATTTTGATGTAATATGGGCTAAAAATGTTTTAATCACAAGGGTTTGAAGTTATTTTGGAGTCTTATTTCAAAATTCGAAAAAAATATTTAAAATTTCAAAGAGGACGATTTAAAGTCACATTTCAAAAGTTTTAATTACATTTTTCTAATTAGATCAACGCCTGAGATTTAATCTTATTTTGGGGTCCATTTTCAAAAATTGTACTGGTAGTAATTCGACCAATTTTTTTGTTAATAAAATCAGCACTGAGAATTTGATGTTATTTTGGAGTCAGATTTCAAAATTTGTAATCCGACCAATTTTTCATAAAATAAGAGCTGCCCAAATATTTGGAATAAAATTAACTATTATATTTGATTCCGTTCGTTCGTAAACAAAACCATAAGATGTTAAAAACGTAGGTTTTATATTTTGGAACGAACTCTATATTATCGGATACAGAATTTTATCCCGTGTATTTGCAGATTTATTTTTGTTCAAAGTTGCCCTGATCCGGCCTAAATTTGGCGCACCGGGAGAATTTTTTTCAGGTTAAAAATAAGGGGGGGGTTATCAAATAACGGGAAAATATTAATGTGTGGAATTAAAAAAAAAATAGAAAAACTAATTCTAGTTAATCAATGCTTGAAATCACATTTCTAAATGAAAATTTTCCGGAACACGCGGGATTGAATTAGGTATCGAACAACATATATTTCGTGGGGTTTTATCGGCAAGGAAGTCGGAAACTCTGTTCATTCCTAAAACTATGGGCAAATTTTTACTGAAATTGAAGATAAGTTTGAATGAGTTATTTTTGAGGATAACAGTTTTTACTGAAAATTATATGTGGTAGGTTACTTTTAAATGGTATATTTAGTTTCCAGAAATTAAATAGGGTTTATTATTTATCTATGAGTCAAAGTCTATGACCAAAAGCTATTTTCATATTAGCGGGCAATTATCAAGGATTGCAGCTTTAAAAAAAATACTCAGAGGGGGTTTTTAGCTAATCCAAAAATTAATAGAATAGTGAGTTTAAACGGGCATGTTGGTAGAATGAGTTTGGTTAAAAATTCTACCAACCTGTCCGTTTATACACAGTATGCTGTGGTTGATTGGATTTTTGCTAATGACCGGTTAACCATTCATAGTATCCGTGGAATACAATTGTAATTGCGGGTATGAAATATTTGACTATGGGATACAATTAGAATTTTTTCAATCGGATGAACTGTTTTTGAAAAAATTCGCTCCGATTCATACCTCCTTTTTAAGGGTGTTTTCCCTAAATACTGCCTTTTATAAAACTGGTTAACCGGCAATTTAATTGTGAGAAACAATCAGCATTACGGGTATCAACTCATTAGCTTGACTATGTAAAAGTTCTTGACTTGAATGAACCATACTCAAGAAAATCTTGTCCGATCGCTTCCAGATTTTTGGCGCGCTAAAAAACCCCGCCTAACTTTTGAAAATAATTATGGAGAATTTACATATTTTATAATAATTTATTAGTCCATTACTGAAGCTGAAAACAAACTACTTTATTTTATAACCCGATTATTTTATTATTATATACCCCTTAGAAATATTAAATACTCGGTTGAATCGGCGCAGGAATAAATGAGGAGTTTTTTCTCTATCGATAGAGTTCAGGCCGAATCGATTTTTTAGATCGAACCAAAATATATTATTCTATGACAAAATAATCGTTAATGAGCATTATATAGAAAAATATAGCAGTGAAAATCTCAGCAAGAAAATATTATTCAATATATATTTGCAAGCTAGTTTTTGTTAATGTGTAAGGTTATAGATGGTAACAGATATAACACATTATTAAGTGAGGTGCATTGATTTAGTGCATGTAAATTAATGTTGATACAGTTCACTCTGAAACATTTAAAATTTTTTTGGACCATACTAATTCGGCAAAAAAAATATAATCGTGGCAGTCTCGCATTACTAGACGTCAAGTTCGGCGACTAAGAGACTGCAAAAAACAAAAATTTTTTCTCACTAACATCACTACTAAAATAATTAATCCGGCCGATTTTTCCTAGTATTTTTTTTTCAAATAATTTCAGTAATCGGATTTGTTAGTGAGAAAAATCACTTTTCATTTTTGGTCTTTGAAGTCTTCTAGACGCCGAACTTGACGTCTGAAAAATGCGAGACTACAACTATTGTGTTTTTGGCCGAATTTGTTTGGTCCTAAATTTTAAGAAAATCTTTCAAAGTGAACTGTACTTTAAGGGGGTAGTCATGTCTGATTTGCAACTTTTAGCCAGTAGAACTAATTGTTCAGTAAATCTGAACCTGACGCAATAATCCAAACATTGCCAATTTTGGGTAGACCTCAGGCCTTAGATCTTGCTGAACAAAGGTACCAAACTGAAATTTTTGATGACTACCCAATGCTTCACATACTAGTGCTCGTATTAAGCATGACGTCACTTCCGGCAAATTTTAAAATCTCATCTCCTCCCAGACCATTATATCGAAATTTTTCGAAAGTTGGCATAATACGTGAATGGAGCAAACTAAGATTTTCAGCTGGCGTTTTTTCATTTCGATGACGAATTTTCTTAGCGGTCCAATAAAACTGACGATTTTTGGCCGTTTCATTACTGAATTTTTGACTTAAAAATCTATCTTCCCCGAGGTTTTAGTTGTCAACAATAGGCCAATTTGTCTTAATTACACCTGTGTGGCATTTTGAGGATATTCAGGTGCGTTTTTTCCCTATATTTAATTTTAAATTTAATTTTCGAAAAAAAACAGTGCTTCGAAAGTAGGGCTTTAAAAGGAAAGCCAGTGAGAAACACTGGATGAAGAACGTTGGGCTTACGTCAAGTCGATAATTTGAATATTCAGTGGTTCCAAATTCGACAGCAAGACGTTTATTTTATGAACTTCATTCTTTAGGAAAATACTGTAAAAAAATGCGATAAATTTTCGAATTTGGTTGTTTGATGCTTAGGTTCTTAGTACACTTAATTATCACCCGTAATCAATTTTGGAGCATTTTAATGTACTCTCTAAGCTTGTATTAAATCAACATGACCACCCTCTTAAGGGGGTAGTCCGTCGCAAATAGATTTCGCTTAAAAGTTGAACTATACTAAATCGGCCCAAAAAAAATGACAATGAGCTTGGTCTAACATTTTTTGAATCAAGTTCAGCCGCTAGAGGGCCTCAAAGACAAATCTTAAAAACCTACTCCTCCTAAATAAATCAATGATCACTCAATTTTTCGGCTTTGGCTAGAGTACAAAAATACTCAAAATCGGTTCCAAGGAAAATTTTTTTGGTGAACAATACAGTAGATAACCCTCAAAATAAAATTTGTAACGCTTATAGCACACGGGATGTGTATGCAGGAATGCCAATTAGTGCTTTATTTATGCTTTGTAATTGAGGCTTCCAAATTATGGAATTGTCCATCTGTTTTAGAATTATTTATATTTGTATCTCCGGAAAATTTCGCTTTTTATAAAGTATTAGTCATAATGCTGGCTATTGTGACCGGAAATGACCATTCAAAAATTCTCTCTCTTTTTTTATAAAACTAGAGGTCTCAAACTCCATGCTAGCGAGGTTTGGTGGAATTCGGCGATAAAAATGCCTTTCGGCTTTTGATTTCAATTTGATATATGCAAAATTTTATAAATATTCATATGTATGAGTCATATGTTAATGCATGTTATCTTGAGAAATTTATTGGCAATAACATCTAACTTTGATTTATTATCAAATTGGTAGGCATTGCAAGGGTTTACGGCATTTTTCGATCTTAGAGTTTTCTTAAAGTTGACTTTGAATATTATTATCACCCCACTCGGACAATTTTATTCTGTAAATATAAAACAATATATAATTTATAAATGTTGTGAGAAGCATGTTAACGACCACAGAAGTGTACACTGGAAGCTTATATTCCGCAGTTTAATATTATACCCTCTCACACATAAAACGCCATTCGGGGACGCTACGCTAGCGCTTATTACGGGAAAAGTAAAGATGTTGAACTTCACTGTTTTTTAGTCCTTGAGATTAAGGATAGACCTAACTTTCTATACTCTTTAATTAACATTTGACTTCATTAACCCGTAGAATAATGACTTTGATAAAATGACTTTTAACCTACGCAATCATTTCTGGGAAATGAGAGACGTCAGAACAAAAATTAATGAATGGAGGAGATCTCAGAATTAAATTTTCTAAATCGTGACTACCTCAGAAATAACCTGCAGTTTTCGTCGTTCAATCTACAGCTGTTTTCCGAAAATCAAACCTAACCTACGCAATTTATCGAATCTCACTTCTGAAGAAATGAAAAGTTACTCAAACAGTCAGCTCAAAATTGAAAATGGTAGATTGAGAAAAAATTTTCCTAAAATTGAGTATTTCAGAAGTAACCTGTGATTTCTGGTCAATTCATATAAGTGGTTTTCAAAATGGCTCCGTGTGTGAGGGGGTTAAAAGTTTTTTATTATTAGTAGAAAAAAACAACAAAAACCACCTCTTGCAAAAAAACACAGTAGTTGGACACACACCAACCAAGTGGGTACATAACATTTCTAGAAGATTGTTTAGTTAAGAAATATTTGTTACATACAATATAATATTAATTAGATATTACTGATTTTTGGCGGAGGATTCACATGTGTGGCAATAACTTTCAAGGATCTATGCTTGCGTGGTGGCGACGATAATTGGTGCTCTCTTTGTTACACATTATTCTTGTGAATTAGAAGCTTCATCTGTAACGCGTATATCTCGAAACAGATTTTGTTTCAGTGTGTATAAATAGATTTTGCTTAAAAAATTTTGGTCTCAACTAAATTAGCCAAAAAATGAGCGTAGTCATAGATTTTCATAACCAAATGTTCCATTTATGAACTGAAGATTACATTGATCAGGCCGGCCCATTTTTTTTCTCATCTGGTACAGTAGATAACCTGAAAATATTTTCAACTCGATTCGCCAGAAAACAATGCCATAAGATTCGTCGCATTAGATTTTCTTATCGAAATATAACAAACAATGAGTCAATTATGAGCAGTAGGGGCGCTAAACTGAGTACTAGAGTTTGCTCTCTAGTGCCCTGTTTGAACATAATTGACCGCTGGTTTGTAATATTTTACTAAGAAAAACAACTGAGGGCTTATTTCTGGGCAACCTGAATTGAAATTGTTTTAAGGTTATCTACTGTACAATATGAGAAAATAATGGTCCTCTCCAATGAAGCATCCATTCAATCTTCAGTTCATATACCATATGATTCAAATATAGTGTCGAGGCAAAACCGTGTTCCTACGATTCAAAGAGTTTCAGCTCGCTAATAAGTCGTGTTCGAATATCATTACATAATTTCGAAAGCCTTAGAATTTAATTATCTGTCCTGAGAAATCCGATTATATTTATCGGGTGGAGCCCTGTAGTTTATTTTAGGAACACGTTTTTGCCTCGACACCTATTCGACTCATAAAGTATACTTTTGCATATGCAAAATTGAGTGAATTTGGTGTGCAAATAAACCTGGAGATAATTGTAATCAAAATATATTTGTGTGCATAATCCCCTACACAGGGTCATTAAAATAAAAAAGCGCCATTTCGTTATAAAACTAGAAAAGGATTGAAAATTATTATTAAGTTTGCTTCCCTGATTTTTAGCTAACATTCCTAATTTCAGACGTAAAGAGGAGGAGGAAGAATTGGCCCGTAAACGTCAACGTGATGAACAGGCCGAGTCAAAAGATCCTTCGAAACGACTAAAAAATGAGGGTTCAAACGGAGATCATAAATCTGACGATTCGGATCGAAATGAAAATAATCAAAATACTAAAAATCATCATAATCAAAATGGAACCTCGGAATCGACGAGGGTTAATAATACACAAGAAGAAAACAGGAGGAGAGAACCACTTACAGACGTACTCATTCCTCCGTCAAGGTAAAATATAATACAGCTATTAAGTTTAACTTTTTGGTTATTGAAAGAAAAATTTAAAGTGTCACGAAGTAAAGGCATGACTGAATTGTATCTATAACTGACCTGCCAGCTATTTATAGATTTGAACTTTTCAGTTATTTGTTGGGTAAAATGAAAGCCGAGATTTTTGGAATAACTACAGTATGTGTTTTTTTACTTGCGAAATGAAAATTTTATTAGACGAAATTCCCGTCAATAAAAAATGTTAACTAGACGGATTATATTTTGAAAGTCAAGCTTTCCATGGTGAGACTTCAAAATATAATCCGCCTAGTTACCATTTTTTTTATTGGCGGGAATTTCGTCCAATGCAATTTTCATTTCGCAAGTAAAAAAAACACATACTGTACTTTTTGTATTATACATTTTTTCCTCTTTTAAAAAAAGGTAGTATAATTAATACTGAAAATGTCGAATACAACCAGGAGTGGTGTAGTTATTCCAAAAAATCTCGGCTTTCAATATTTGGCTCAAAAAATAACTGAAAAGTTCAAATAAATAGCTGCCGGGACAGTTATAGATATAATTTAGTCATGCTTTAACTTCGTGACATTTTTAATTTCCCTTTCAATAACCGAAATGTGAAGTTATTTTCGTATCATTTATTCAAAGGCCCGCACAAATTTATCGGCATAATCAACACTTATCTAGTTATTTTATTGAATACGATCTGTCTTAGATTTCTGAACAATAAATAAATAATTTGAAAATACTTCATTGTGCTGTGTCCAGAAATAAAAACAAGTTATCATAATCTTGAAATAAGTTTATTTTTCCGTCATTATAGAAAAAAATAAAGTGAAGCGTATATTTTTCTGTATTCCCAGTGTCTCTGGTAATTACAGTACTGTGTATTAAATTTTGACAAAAATAGTTTAAATGCTGAAATTTTAAAAAAACCCAATTTTCACAATATTTTGTGTCTAGGGTAAATTGTTATCAAGAATGTGAAAATGAGTTTTTAAAATGTCCAAAAAACAATATTTGCCGCTAGTGATAAAAATTCGGAAGTTTTTTTGATTTATTAACTAGAAACAAAATATTGTGAAAATTGGGCTTCTTTAAAATTTCAGCATTTATGAAGTTATCATTCGAGTGCTTTTTATGGCTTATCCGTTTTTTTATGATACGAAAATGAACTTTAATTTTCGCCCCAGAAATAACTATAAAGTGCACTTGTCGATTACGAAGTTTATAAATTATAATAAAAATAAATTTAGAGTGAAAACTTTGCGTGGTCACGAAAGCGAAGTTTTCATTTGCGCCTGGGCACCCAATGCTAATCTACTGGCGTCTGGTTCAGGGGATTCTACAGCACGAATCTGGAATTTACAGGTAAAAAAAATCATTTGAATTTATTAATTCTCTATCTTTTTTATCCGGTTCAAAAATTTGAAAAGTGGTTGATGTGACATATCAATGATGTCTGATCTTCATATCTCGGCAAACTTACAATTATCGATATGTAGTGGTTGTCCTGTATACTGGTGAAATCCTTCAAATCTTAAAACGACGTATATTGTCCAGTTCCCGAGAGAAACGGAATTTTTGACGATTTTTAATCGTTCTACCGGAAATCCACTAGTTAACGAAAATAGTCTATTTGTTGAGATCTTAACAGTAGACCCTATTTAGAACCACTTTTGACATTTTTTGATCCGGATGTAACGTTTTCGAGACCTTGTTTTCTATGAATTTTTTTTAATTTCTATACAAACTTTTTTTTCATAAATTCGGTCTTATTTTTAAAAAGTTCAATTGTTAATAAGTTATTAAGGGAAACGAGCCCGATGCTGGTACACATATGGTTCTTCGGCACACTCGTCGTGACGGATCTCGTGAGGCTCTAACAAATAAAGATGTCACAAGTCTCGACTGGAACAGGTAAATAATCGAGGAAAAATAGTAACTACTTTCTGGAGTTTTCAATTTCTTATAGCTTAAACTTTGTACATTTTTGGTCGATTTTTTAAAATGACTATATTTTGCTATGAAAAGTGCGTAGGCGGAATTCAGAAGTACAAATAATTTTTATACTTTATTTTATGCTCCAAATAATTCAAAATTTACGGGTGAAGCCTGAACCATAAGCCAACGTTTCGGAAGCTTTTTATCAATAATTCAAATTTATTTTGGCCGAAAAATAATGACCACGTTATATGAACCCGTGTCATTATTTTTTCGCCAAAATAAATTTGAATTATTGATAAATAGCTTCCGAAACGTTGGCTTATGTTTTCAGCTTCACCGTAAATTTTGATATTGGAGCATTTTTAATAAATAAGGACAAAATGGCAAAATCTCAGATGTCCTTATAAACTGAAACCAGTCTCAGGGGGAAAAATTCCGTTCCCTAAATTTCCGACAAATTTTGTTTTTAATCTAGTCATTTTAACATTAAATCATTAGCACGGGCACACAGCTGGCAACGGGCTCTTACGATGGCTACGCGCGAATCTGGTCAACAGAGGGCAACCTTATATCCGACCTCAGGGGCCACACAGGGCCAATTTTCGCCCTCAAATGGAATCGAAACGGAAAATATATTTTATCGGCCGGCGTAGATAAAACGACTATAATTTGGGACGCTGCAAATGCGGAGATAAAGCAACAATTTCCCTTTCACGAGGCGCCGGCGCTCGATGTTGATTGGAAAGATGATACTACTTTTGCTTCATGCTCAACAGATAAAGTCATTCATGTTTGTCAAATTGGAAGAACTTCACCTATAAAGGTATTTACTCGCACATTTCAGAGAATTATTTTTGGGTAGCGGTATTTTTTGATCACCATATTTTTTGAGGGGTTGTTTTCATCAGGTAGAAAAAATGCGGGTTTAAAAAACAAATTTTTTGACATACAGTCCCTAACCCCTTGAAATGCAAATAATCCCCGTTGTTGTTAACGATAGAGGATTCTCTTCAGAGGACCTTTGTGATCGGAGCTACAATCAGAGCGAATGTTCTCGAAAACCGTACATACGATTCATACAATTCCAATTGTATCCTAGACTCAATTAGTAAGAACAGAGTCTCGACGTTGTCTCTTACCGATCGACTGACCGGTTAACCGGTAAAAAAGTCGGAATCTTGGGAAATACACCTAAAAACAGGTATCAATCGGAGCGAATGTTCTCGAAAACGGTACATTCGATTAAATAAATTCCAATTGTAGCCCATAGTCAAGGAGTTGGTCCACGTAATGCACTTTGTTTCTCACCGATTCGATGACCGTTAAACCCGTAATCAGCAAACATACCGATTGCTACGTCCTTTTGGGTTGCTTTGAAAAAAAACCACGCCTCTTTTTCGACTGAATTTGGTCTTTTTTAGGTTGCCGGTTCGCTCCCTAATAACATTACAAGATATGATTTTTTGTTTTGTGATTCAGCGTTAGGTATGTAACATGACCCCAATTGAGTCAGTTTGTAATTTTATAATTTTTCTATTTAAAAATAGTTTTTATTGACGTTTCGGGTTTTCCATTATCAAAAGTGAGAATAAAAAAGATTTTACCTCGCACAGAAATTGAGTAGAAAAGCAATTTGATAAATCTGGCCTTAGTTTCGCAAAATTAGTTTGTAATTTGACTCCAACTGGTCGAATAATTTAGTTCGGACCATTTTCTTCACGATTTGGAATAAACGTTGATGGCAACCTAACTTTTTCTTCTCAGGTAGCTTTTTTTAACTGGGCCCACCCTACTCAGTCATTTTTCTCGATGACCAATGACTCAAATTGTACATGCCACAAATTTACCTGGCTACAGTGTAGCCGCTACACATAGCAAAAACCGTTTGTTGATATCTCGTATGGGCCATACGGTATGGTCTTCGAGAAAAATGACTGAGTAGGGTGGGCCCAGTTAAAAAAAAGCTACCTCAGTATATCAGTTTTCAAAATATTTTATTTATAATGTGGAAAAGGCTCTAATAATTTGTTTCAGACATTTTCTGGTCACGAAAATGAAGTTAACGCAATCAAATGGGACCCTTCTGGTGAGCTCCTTGCCTCATGTTCCGATGACAAAACCCTAAAAGTGTGGAGTCTCAACTCTGACCGTCACCGGCATAACCTCTGTGCGCACCAGTCTGAAATATACACAATAAAATGGTCTCCCAGCGGCCCCCGCTCCGCAAATCCAAACCAAGATCTCTTGCTAGCGTCGGCGAGTTTTGATTCGACGGTGCGACTCTGGGAGGTTGAAAGAGGCACGTGTCTACACTCCCTTACAAAGCATGATGAACCGGTTTACTCTGTCAGTTTCTCACCAGATGGTAAATTAATCGCTTCCGGTAGTTTTGACCGGTGGATCCATATCTGGTCGACCACCTCTGGAGAACTGGTTCACTCGTACCGGGGCTCTGGCGGAATCTTCGAAGTGTGCTGGAACTCACGGGGTGACAAGGTGGGCGCCTCAGCCAGTGATGGGTCAGTTTGCGTCCTTGATTTGAGACGCTAAACGCGACCGGTCTCACAGGGGTCATATTACATAATTTTTTGGAGGTCACCATGGATCTGGGGATCTAAGATCCGACCGTCTCTCAAAAACAACCTTCTGGAGAAATAATTTTTCAATACCCAAAAGCAAAACAAAAAACCGACTTTCAGACACCATATATTATAGAGAGACACACAAAAATTGACGAATCAAATCGGCGAGGAAATACAAATATGAAAAACACTTCACTAATTTACCGTTTTATAATTAACCGGTTTTTACCACCGAAATACTAAACTGAACAGTCATCTCTCATCTGATATCAAAATTTTTTTTCAGACGAAATACAGGAAAGTGTATGAATAAGGGCTGTTCTTTAAATTTTAAAGCGGAATTTGCATTGTAAAATCTTCAAAAATATAGTATACCGTGATAAATTTACCGAAATTTCTAGGCTTTCGTAAACGGTGAAGGTATCTTTGGCATGATTTTTTAAATGCTTAAAAATTTAATTTTTGCGATTTTCATGCAATCTAAAAAAATCACGACGAAGATATCATACCGCCGACTTTAATTCTGAAATTCGATTTCGATCCCCAGATCAAAAAAAACTTATTCCTATTTTTAAAGAAAGTTTTTTTTTGTGACTTGCGGATCGTAATTTTTGTTTATGATATTTTGAAATTTTACCTAAGTCAAGAAATTTAGGTAAATCAATCATGGTAATATAGACTCTGATGTTTTATCATGAACTTATTTTTTCCAAAATTTTGAGTCACGTCTTTTAAAACCGACCCTACTGTAGAAAATTTTAACTAAAAAGTTCAAGATTTGAGATTTTGAAGCAAAAAATAAGGTGTATACAATGTTTTGATATTTACCACCCTATTTCTTGTTTAAACTGATTTATTTTGTCGGCTGGACCTAAATAATGCACAATATGCTGTTTAACCCAACACAATTTTTCAAGAAAAATGCTCAAATTTTAAAACTGCATATCGTTCACAAAACGTGGTCCATTTTAAAAATTCAACTAAAAACACTCCAACATAACCGACTGTATTTTAGTGCCAAAACATAAAATTTAGAAAATTGTCATCTTCGATTTTTTCGAGTTCAATAAAAATTATCCTGCCATTTGCTCCCTTGAAATAAAAAACAAAGAAGTACTTTTTTTTGTTTTTAATTGTTGAATGAAAGTTTTTGAAGACGATAATTTTGTAATTGTAAAATAACGTCTAAAACCCTTCTTGACTTGACAAACATAATATTTTGCCGCTTTTTTAAATAGTTCCGCATATTTGAATGTTTCAAAATTGGAATCCTGTATCTTATCGATCACGAGTCAAAAACAAAAATATTTTTACAAAGAATAGAAAAAAAGATATTTTTCGGACTCGGGGTCGTAATCAATATAGTGGTACAGTAAAGTGCGTTTGAACGGACAGGTTGGTAGAATGAGTTTGGGTTAAAAAGTCCTGTAAGCGAGCGTTTAAACGAGCAGTTTGACCATTCAAATTATCCGTTAAAACGTAATGGACAGTTTGTATCACAAAACTGTTCCTTTAAATGCACGCTAGCATTACTTTTTGACCCAAACTCGTTTGACCAAACTGATCGTTTAAACGCACTCTGCTGCAACGAGTTTTTATGGCGAAATTGAAAATGCACTTCCATTTTTAATTTCTCACGTGAAAAACTCACCTTGTGAACGTTGATAATGACGGCAGTGAATTAATTTTCTCTGACGAACCTGTAGTCAATTTTGCAATAATAATTTATTGTCCATTTTGCACACTGGGATAGGGTGTTGATAGAATCGAATCAGTCAAAACGGTATCAGCTCGTGGGGGTAATATTTAATTGCTTATCTTAAAATCGGCGGCGGTATTTTTATTATGGAAAAATTTTATATTTATTTATTCAATTTGAAAATTACAGAAAATCCATGATAAAGCTACCTTCACCCTTATAATTTTCTAAGAAAGGAACCTTAAATTTTTGATTTTGTAGTATTATTTTTTTTACAATACAATTGAAAATGAAAAATACAGCATGTATCGTTTTTGCTTCCTTTTTTCCAATTTGCATAATTTGCTATCCGCTAATGAGAATCAATTTTGGGAACTACCTACGTATTTTCCAGATTAAACCAATCAAAACGGTGGAATTCAAAATTATGCAAATTGGAAAAAAGAAAGCAAAAACGATACATGCTGTAACTTCTCGAGTCGAGACATTTGATATTTAAGCGATAAAGTTTTAAACTTACAATGAGCACTGTATCATTTAGGTCAAAATTTTCGGAAATGGACTGCCAAGACATTCGCAAGAGATTATTCAGAATCAAAGTTTTTATATTTATTTAATTGGGTAACAATTTATTCCCATTTTTAAATCTCTAGTATTTTCTATAAATAGTCTCTGGAGGTAAATTTCCGAGGATTATCAAATAAAACAGACGAGTTTTTATTTATTATACAATTTTGCATAAAACATATTTCTTCGATTTTTAAATCGTAAATTTGAAAAGATAAAATGTCAATATCAGCAAGATATCCATCATTTAAAAACGTAAAATTGTCCATATCAGAATCATTGTTGATATCATAAAAATACAGATTTAATGCTTTTATAATCATTAATATACTGGGTGTATTTGTTTTTGGTGGAAATTTTCAAGCCAGAAATTTTTGATCATATAATATCAGTTACGGGGCTTCCTGGTAACTTTTTACTAGATTTTTGGCCAAAATTTTTAAATAATTCGGCTTTTGAAAACAACTCATCCTATTACATTCTTAGATAGCTCAAACTAAGCACAAATAGCTTGTGGATAATAAAATACAAAAATTGGTCCAACAATGGTCGGTGTTTCCATTTTTTTAAGAAAAACTCATAATTAAAAAATCTCAGAAAAAAAGATAAAATAAATTGGACCGATCGACCAATTTTTTTATTTTATTATTAACAAGATATTTGTGCTCTGTTTGAGCTATCTAAGAATGTTATCGGATGAGTTGTTTTCAAAAGCCGAATTATTTAAAAATTTTGGCCAAAAATCTCGTAAAAAGTGACCAGGAAGCCATGTAATCGATATGATTCATATTTGCCTAAAAAATTCAGGCCGGGGTTTCTTTCGCATCGAAACAAGACCTGAACGGGCTCCAACTTTTTCATTTTTCTTCAAATAAATTAATTAAATTTTTATCGTTTTTTGCTATAAAACAAATCTTTTTATACAAAAAACGTTAATATTTTAATTTTTATAATTAATTTGAAGAAAATAGCAAAAAGTTCGAGCACCTTCGCGTTCTATTAGAAACTATTCTACTGGATAGAAACTCGTTTTAAAACAATTTTCAAATAGAGAAAATGCAATGCGGAAGATACCACCGCTTTCAATTTAGTCGATCAGAATCAAATATATCGAGCATAAAATTTTCATAGCAGAAAGAAAACTATCCTGTATTTTCTTAATTTTGACAGTTCAAAAATATATTTACAACTTGCTATTTTCAGCTCCAATTTTCCATAGACATATTTTAGAAGTATTTTTTTATCTCCAGATTTCTAAAAATCGAAATGAACTCGCTGAATACGGATACTGTTACGTTTAGAGCTTAACCCATAGGATCTGGTTTTCACATCTGTACACTCCTGATTTATTTCTATACATTTCTGCACACTTTACACTGCCATTTTGTCGCCTTTGGGTTAAAGAGCCATTTTATCCCCTTTGTCGAGAAATCATACCAAAAATACCGTTCCCTCCTTAAAATTAGACCCGAAACCAATCTCGTTTTATGGTCTTGGGAGTCAAATGAAATCCTTTTCAGTAAAACTAAGAAAATTAACTCCCTAAAAAAGGACGGAAACATTGTATTCTTTCTGCGTCTTATATTTTCGCACCGTCATTTCAAATTTACGATTCAAATAAGAGTGTATTATTTTACTTTTTTTCATTATGGAGGGTAGAAATAAAAAAGACTGTTTAACAAATATATATATAGAACCGTTTTGTGTAGACGAAAAATGGCATAGTAGGTCGTCCTG
>SCLH01000412.1:140836-152350 GCA_004367855.1 Oikopleura vanhoeffeni | reverse complement strand
TATTATCAAATTATCTCTAGACAATAAAATTGTATAAAAACCGCAGAATTATTTTTGGAATTTTAAAATTAAAGAAAACTATGCAAAAAATACCTTCACCGAAAAATTACAGTTCAATGTAAGATTTCCGTCATTTATCTGAATTTACCAAAATTTGATAAATTTAATCTGATTATAAAGTGGAAAGACTGATTTTATAATCTGTGATTCAATTTATTAAAATTTTTTGATTTCAGATGAATGGCCGAAATCTTATTAATTGTGATGCATTTTATGGCAGAAGGTATCTTTAGCATATTTTTTAAAATTTCTGAAAAACGCAAATACAAATTCTGTGTTTTTATTTAATTTCTAAGCTAAAGATACCGCCACCATGTTAATTTTTAGATAGCATATAAAAATATTTGAATAAATTATTCCAGAAAATATTTATCGAAGATACATGTATTTATTGTAATTGAACTCCGACCATCTCTGTTATTTTATACTTCCTGTACCAATCGGTTCAGCCAGTTATTTCTTCTAAAATTTGATAGTGATCCGCTGCAGATTTCTTAATTATTTAAAATTAGTTTTTAGTGATTAATCAGCCAAAACTAAAGATCAAAATAAAATTTTGAATTTGGACATGTTGTCACTATCATATCTTATTTTAGCAATTGCAGGTTTTTCATGAAAGATAAGGACATTTTTGCAAGCAAGTTTAGGCAACAAAATATTTAATCAAAAAATGAATAACCTCAATTAATTCTGGCCAAACTCAATCAACATCTCTATACTACGCCACCTTCTGGGTAGTTTAGATTTTTGGATTGAGTGATGCTTGAAAAATTAGGATAGAGACCGTCATGACGCGTTAGCTTCCGGCTAGATTTGTGGCTCCCAATTTCAACAATATTTTGCTTCTAGGGTAAATCAATATGCCCTATTCACACTTTTGTGAATATCTCGGCCCTGATAAGGAAACGTAGTGTGTTTTTAAGTAGTAGGGCCGGGATATTAAAAAAGTGTGAATATGGGATTATCCCCTGGGGATATCAAAGAAAACGAAAATGGCAACTAAAAATTAAAAAAGTTTGATACGTTTCTTTACAGGTACATTTCAATAAATTGGTTAATTTTCCGACGACGGCACTCTACAGGCTAAAAAATAAGAAAAAGTTGCTTGTCGGTTGTGTTGGAAATTTGAAAAATATCATTTTTCTTGAATTGCCTGTTCGAAATTCATGTTCTCAAAAGTACATATGTTATGTATAAAAATTTTCACCTGGAGACGCGCAAAAAAATTCGCATCAAAACTAATTGGTCGATTTTGGTGGAAACTCTAATCATGAACCAGTAGAACTTGTTTGAAAATTTTGAAATAATTTAAAAATTATTCTAGAATGTCCCGTGCCAAAATGTTATGTTCTGATAGTGAATCTGATGATGACATTAAAATGTCCGAAGAATTTTCCGTCGATTTTGAAACCACCTTAAAATGCGCAAAAGATGATCAAAAATGTCGCAAAAAAATGAAAAAAGAACCAATCAATAAACGACCTCGTCGTCCAGTAACCTCTAAAACAGGACAGGGTTTTTTTTCAATTTTTTTCACGATTTGCTTGTTTTCGTCGATGTTATTATGAAAGCAAAACTGAACATAAGATATTGATTTTTTAGCAGAGACAGAGTTGACTGTGCTACCACGGACGAACCGTGTGCGATATCACGAAACTGTTTTTGCATCCATCTTGAAACTAAAAAATATCAAGGGAGAAATTTTCTTAAATTGATTTGAAAAACGGATCGCTGAATATAAACTGGAATCTTATGTTTGATTGGTTCGAATCTCGGTAGGCCCAAAGTTTTTTTCTTAAAATCAGACGGAAACTTAATTTTTTTATGTTCGTTTAAACGATAAATCTTTTTATCACGACTGTTTATTCAAAACTAGATCTTCAAGAAAGTAAATTTTTAAAGACTCAAAATTTTGAAGTTGCTCTTACTTTAGGTAACTTTTTTTTAGGTCAACCCCCCTCTGGAGCAAAAACCGTAGTAGGTATCAAGAAACGGTTTTTTGCATCCTACAGCCAGCCAAACTTCAACCGGTAATCAGCTGAAAACACCGGTAATTGGCGGTTTGAAGAGAACTAATCATAATTCAAACTTACAAATATAATTATATGGGTAACTTTTCGAGAGAAAATTTTTGGCAATATTTGTTTTGACACCTGACACCAACTGGTGGAGTAAAGAGCACTTTTTGATTCTCGGCACTGGGACATCATAGACTAGGGGGGTTGACCTAAAAAAAAGTTACATTAGTTAAATAAATTGTTACTAAAAATGCAATATTATATGAGCCCTATAAGATGACCAATATCCTTGAGGAAATAATTATCAAAATAATATTATTATCATATTAATAATTTTATAAAAAACATAATAATATTATATGTTGAAAGATGGTGAAATATTTTCTGCCTTTTTTGTTCAGATTTTAAAATGATAGTAATAAATCGAAAGCTCATCAAGATTAGTTATTACTATTAGTTTAAAAAAATGCAATAATATTATTATATTCTTATCTTATTTTTAATAAATTACTTAGAATAGCAGAATAATATTATGTCAGGTTTGGCTGAATTTCATACTTCCAACTAAAAACTTCATTTTAAGGGGGTTGTAGCCTACAACTTGTCTCTAAATCAAATACTTGGCATTTTGAAACGCTGATAACTTTCAATTTACTTAGGTCGCTTTTTTTTTAGGTGGCCCCACCATGATTTCGACTGGGAGAACTAGACAAGATAGCGACAAATAGTTTTCTGCACGTGAAACCTTGGAAAAAAATATGCGGTAGAAAATTTTTTTGGCTTCCTAGGTTGATCACGTGACCGGAAATCAGTCATCGAAATTGCTCAAAATGACCGAAAAAACCGTTTTTTTGCGAATTACCGGTGAACCGGTAATCATCGGAGAAAAAGAAAAAAATCCTGCGTTCCAAATTCGGTTAAGATTAAGATGCAAAAAAACGTTTGTCGCTATCTAGTCTAGTTCTCTCAGAACAGATACCCCTTAGGTGGGGCGACCTAAAAAAAAAGCGACCTNACTATTAGTTTAAAAAAATGCAATAATATTATTATATTCTTATCTTATTTTTAATAAATTACTTAGAATAGCAGAATAATATTATGTTAGGTTTGGCTGACTTTCATACTTCCAACTAAAAACTTCATTTTAAGGGGGTTGTAGCCTACAACTTGTTGGGTCTCTAAATCAAATACTTGGCATTTTGAAACGCTGATAACTTTCAATTTTACTTAGGTCGCTTTTTTTTTAGGTTGGCTTGGCCCACCATGATTTCGGACTTGCGGGAGAACTAGACAAGATTAGCAGACCAAATAGTTTTACTGCCACGTGAAACTTTGGAAACAAATATGCGTGTAGAAAATTTTTTTGGCTTCCTAGGTTGATCACGTGACCGGAAATCAGTCATGCGAAAATTCGGCCTCAAAATTGACCGATAAAAAACCGGTTTGGTTTTTTGCGAATTAACCGGTTGAACGATTAATATCGGAGAAAAAAGAAAAAAATCCTGCGTTCCAGAATTCGGTTATAAGATTAAGACATGCAAAAAAAAAACGTGTGCGCTGGATCTACGTCTTAGATTCTCTCATAACACGTATACCCGCTTTAGGTGGGGCGACCATAATAAAAAGCGATCCTTGATTATAAATCGGGGGACACAATTTGACAATAATGATATTGTTGTGTGTGGTTGTTCTTTGTGTGATGTTAACATTTCTCAATTGTTATCTATTAAATAATTTTAAGTATTTGAAATTTATATAATTGTTAAAAAAATCAAATTTTTAAGATCAAACTGGTTCTTTGCACTTGGATAGACGAATTAAAGTTTTTTTGTTTAACTTATTTATCAGGCGCGTGTTATATCCGGACCCTACAACCTCCTTGATAATGAAGTATGAAATTCAGCCAAACCTGACATATTTCTTGAGGAAATTGGACGTCACGACAGAATTTTTTAAACAATATTATACGTGCTGATATATTTTTTTTCTTTCCTTATTACATAAATACATCTCAATTTGTGCTTGTTTCCTCAACTTGGAAGTATGAAATTTCCTTAAACCTGACATGATAATTCATGGAGAAATTGTTCATCTGACTAGAGGGGTTTTCATTAGAGAATACTGTCGTGTTTGTCTTGAAAAATAATATACCGAAATTAAGCCAAAACATACGTTATTTAGAAAAACAGGTTCGTCTATAAGGTGCCTTAATAAGGAAATAACAAATTTCAAAAGATTATTTTTATTTTCAAATACTATACTAATAGTATTCTATAGTAGTCATAATTAAGCGGATATTAATATATTGAATTTTCCTTCTAGACAAACATTACAGTAGTTAATGTAGGTGCTGTCGAAAAACAATTTTTTCTTTTAACTGGTTATTAAGATGCATATTTTTTAAATTTAATTTCACATCAGGTTCACCGAACTTAAGGTCAAGAAATATTCTTTTGACTGGTTCTAACATGTCTGAGAGACAATTTTTCTGGAAGCACTATATTTTTACGGTTCGGTTATTATATTATTATAACTGTCTACCTTATAATATATTTTTACTAGTATTTTACCTATTTGGAGTGAATTTCCGTAGGAAAAAAATCCGAATTTTTATTAAGTTTTATACCTCAGTGGGAATAGGTCCAAGGGGCCCGAGAAAGAGAGATGACCGCCTACGCATGGACATATCTAGATTGAGCTACATGTACTAAAAATGCCTATAGCTTGAAGTTGGCTCATACGATTATTTTAGATCATATTGTAACTTTTTATTTTATGTGCCCAAAAGCCCCATTCCCGGTTTCCACCGACAATTCCTGGTTTCTTGATAAACGATCTAAAGATTATTTCGGTGAAAAACGGAAATCGAAAATTTGGGCTCTGCTTTGGCAAGTGGAATGAAAGGTTATATTATGCCCAAAAATGATTTCAAAAGTATCTTATGTGCCAACTCCAAGCTATCTCACTTGCGAAATTAAGGTATCCATAAAAACGAGTTAAAAAAAAATTTGTTTAAAAATATTTACCCCTAAAACAGACCCATTTGGACGTGATAAAAAGCAAAAAGAAAAGATTAAAAAAAATGAAAAAATTTCTGTGTTGGTGCCAATTGGCGATTTAGCTCCAGCAAAGAAAAAAATAGAAGAGTTAAAAACTTGGATTCGAAACAAAATTGATAATCGTGAGAAAACCCGATGTCTAATGCTAACAGGGCCGCCAGGATCGGGAAAATTGACATCGGTCTTGTCCGTATGTTCACATTTAAATGTTTCTGTTATTGAGTGGAGAAATAATTCAGCAGCAGATGATGATTTTGATTTTGGGATAGAAATGGATTATAAAGTTATTCAAGATCCATCTGGTGAGTGAAATAAAATAAGTGGGCCTAAATATAGCAATCATAACTCCGTGGTGTTCATGCCCAAATTTGTCACTGGCAATATGTAAAAGAACAATTCCTGAGGTATTTTTTTAATGCAAGCCACCCTTATCAGGTAGCTTTTTTTAGGTGACCCCCCCCTGTCCAGCAAAACCGTAGTAAGTATGGAGAAACGGTTTTTTGCATTGAATAGCTGACATAATATTTTTGTTTTGTTTTCCGCGCTTTACCGGTAATTAGAAAAAACGGTAATTTGCCTATTTTTGTGGTGAAAAAGTGCTCTTTACTCCACCAGATGGTGTCGGGTGTCAAAACAAATATTACCAAAAGTTTCATCTAGAAAAGTTACCCCGAGAATCAGCCAAAAACGGTTATTTTCCTATTTTACACGCAAAAAGCTTTTTACTCCACCAGATGGTGTAGGGTGTGAAAAAATATTGCCAAAAGTTGTATCTGGCAAAGTTACGTGGATACTTATACAAAAATTGTCCTCTGATATCTACTACGGTTTTTGATTGAGCGAGAAAACCTAAAAAAGCTACCTCAAATAAATATGTTAAAGGTCGCCAAAGCTATAGCTTATAGGCTTATGCGCCACAGAGTTAATACATATGGAACTTCTTTAGAACGTTAGTTTATTTTTTCCTTCTTTTAGCTCGAGAATTCGTTAAATTTCTTCATTGTTCTACGCTGTATGGAACTTGTGGAAAACAAAGTATTGTCCTTATAAAGGTAAATTCACTTGAATTTGTTTTTTCGCAATCTGATGTTAGTACTACAAGTGTACTACAGTTGTATGCTGTTTATCAAAATTTTCAAATGGTCATACTGTGGTGTATATAGACATTATGGTGTATATAGACAATATGGCCAAAACCGACGATTTTTTTTTATTTTGGTCCGTCTCTCTATAAGGACAATATGGGATACATATCCAAAGGGTATATTTTTCCTGAAAATTCATCTCTTTTGTCGTAAAAATATGGGCAAACAAAAGGCCTTCATTATTTTTCGCCAAAAATAAATTTTTATTATTAAAGAATGAAATCCGAAACTTTGACTCATGTTTTTAGCTCGTCGCCATTATTTTCGAAATTTTTTAGAACAATTTGTAAACATACGAACAATATGGCACCCAGAAGTAAGGACAATATCATATTGTCATAATATCACATTGTCAATATATAGGAGCAAAAACGCAGCTGTCTTTATAGACGAAAACTGACGTACTGTATTTTAAAAATTAGCGTTAGTTTACTCACCCCACTGTAATATAATTGCTTTAAATTGAATTTCAAGGAGATACCGCCATCACTGGAAAATCAAAAAAAAGAGTTGGAAAATTTGCTACTGAAATTAACGTCAAATATGAATATCCCGTTAATATTCATCGTTAACAATCCACGAGATTATTTAACCCTTGGAGAAGAGGTGGATCAAATTAATTTTTTAAAAGTGAACAAAACCAATATGAAAAAAGCACTCGTGAGATTGGGGGCAAATTCGGCGATTTTGAATAATTTAATAGAAAGTGCAGATGGGGATGTCAGATCGGCGATTAATGGAATGAAATTCAACGCAGTGTAAGGCAATATTTAATTAAACAAAAAAAATAAGTAATTTTGTATTCGGGTTTTTAAGGCACAAATCTATATAATATTTTGCTATTAAAAAATAGTTTTTTTTACAACGTTTCGATTTTATTAATCATCTTAAGCTAATGCGAAGAAAATATTTTGGATCAAAAACTTGACACAATTTAGCAGTAATTTGGCAAAACGGGCTGTCAGAAAATTTTCCAAATTAACTGTTCGATCCAAAATATTTTCTCAATTCCTTTTCATTACCTGAAAATGATATCAAAACGTTGTAAAAAAATTATTTTTTAATAGCAAAATATTATAAATAATTTTTTTTTTTTTTTGTTTCAGGTTCCTTTAATTTATAGCGACGATAATTTTCTACCAATTTTTTTAAAGAGAGCTTCATAAAATTGTAAGCAGTAATTTGGTTTAGTTAATTTTTTTTCAAAATTCAAAAAAATGCTTTATAATTCGAAAAATTTCTGTATCTTATGGGGGGGTACAACGGCCTTTTTTGGACAACGGCCCCTGTAGGACAACGGTCCCTGTAGGCCAACGGCCCTGTGGGAGAACGGCCCCGTAGGACAACGACCGAAATGGCCGTTGTCCGGAAAAAGCCGTTGTACAGGGGCCGTTCTCCAAAAAAGGCCGTTTTCCAGAAAAGGCCGTTCTACGCTCCCCGCTTTTGCACTTGTCAGCATAATTACTCGAAGTTCATACGCCAAGTTTTTTTAGCAGCGACAAATTTAATTGTGTCACCTAGGAAGAACCGTATGAGATATCACAAAACGGTTGTTTTTGCATCTAACTGGAAACAGAAAAAAGTGCGGGAAAAATTTTACAACAATTGTTGCTCCACCAGTTTACCGGTAATTCAAGGTTTGATCCGTCGATTTTTATACCAATTTTTGGCGGAGGAATACAATTTTAATTTTTTTTTCTGGCGGAGCAAAATTTTTTCCCCGGACCTTTTTTAGTTTCCAGAAAAACCGTTTTGTGACATATCATACGGTTCGTCAATGGTACTCAAGTAGCATACTCAAATCTGTCGCTGCTAAAAAAAGTTACCTTTTTTATTTATTTCTGTTTGATATCGAAGAGTGAATTTGATGACACGAAAAAAAAATCAAGTGATAATACGGTTTCTTAAAAAAATACCGTTCCCATAAAAATATCGATAATGATCCTCCTTGATATTTTTTATAATTTAGAACCGATTCTTCAACTTCAAGCAGTAGTTTTAATGACTCCAAATTAATCCTGTTCCGTGCTCTTGGCCGAATCCTCCATTCAAAACGACTGAACGATCTCGAAAACCGAAAATATAAAAATTTCCTAATCCCCGCCGATTTGCGCCGAAATTGTTTAGAATATAAAAACCCCGAAGACCACTGTACCTCCAGTGGTTTTTTGCCCAGCTCATTTTCACAGTTTCTGCATCAAAACTGTATCCCATTTGTGAGTACGGTCGACACATACGCGACATTTATTGATGATTTTTCGATGGGTGATCGATTTTCAAGGTTTTTTGGATATGGGAATGACAAAATTAAAGGGTGGCATCAAAACGTAAATAATTTAATTTTTACAAATACTTACAGCGAAGATATTATAATAAGTGATATAATTAAGTGATTTTCGAGTTGAAATTAGACACTATAAATTGGAGTGATATGGTTCATATCATATGGATTATGATGCTCGTTGATATTAACATACTCATTGTCAGAGGAACGTATAACAGAAATAAAAAATATCCGGTTTCAAAAGAATGAGTCATTCAACTTTTGGGTATTTTTCTATTACTGTGCAGTTGATCTAAAAATGTCCTTGAACTGCACGGTATTTAATCGAAGTTTTACTCGAATTTCAAGCTAATTTTTGAATTTATATTTTCTAGAAGACTAGTTCTCAACTTTGGAAAAGTTTTTCTGATCATATCTTCATACAAATCGTAGAAATTTACAATTTAATCCCTAAATAATCTCAGATAAAGTTTTTTTTCTATTGACGGGAATCATAATCCATATGTATGGTACTTAGCCGTAACCCTATGAAGCAAACTAAAAAAATTAATAACAATTATTTTGCGGTCCGGGAGTTTTCGCCACCGAAAAATAACTATACCGGTCTCATATTTTTTTTCGACACTAGTGGTCAGAAAATGAGTTTTTTCATTTTTTGAAAAAATGCCTGAGGTAGTTTTTTTTTAAAGGAGGTCACCCTTCTCATGAGTCATGACTATCACGGGAAAATAGCTGATATCGAGAAATGGTTTTTTGCATTTAACTGCCAACTAAAAAAACTCAATGTAGAAATTTTATGAAGTTGATTTGACATCTGGTTCACCGGCTATAAACCGGAAAGTAATTTTTTGGTAGGTTTGAATCTCGGTGGGCCCAGAATTTTTTTCTTTTAAATCAGCCGGAAAGTTGAATTTATATGCTTTTTCGTTCTTATATCACGATTATCTACACATTAACTGCTTGAACTATAATTTTGATGAATTCGAGAAAAAAACGAGATTCGATTTTTTTTTCTCAAAATTTATACCGAAAATGCTTATAAACAAATCTCCGGTTACCAGTGAACCGGTTGTCCGATACAAAAGGAAAAAGTTCTCCATTGAGCTTTTTTAGTTGCAAAAAAACATTTCTCGATATCTTGTATGGTTCTCCCGTAATCGTCATGAGAAGGGTGGCATTCTTTAAAAAAAACTACCTGAGTTAAAACGTTAGTCTACAGTATAATGACTATAGCAGGACATTTAGAAACCGTTACCCTGTCCGATTAACAGTTTTTGGGCGAAATTAAATTTTTTTTTGTCCCTTCAAATAATGAAAATTTAACAAAATGACTAAAAATCATATTTGCCTGTCCTAAGGGGTTGTCCTATTAAAATCATAGTTCTTACTGTACTCATTTCACTATTTCAAATGTTTGTGTCACCCCGATTACAGAGTATGAAGCTGCATTTAGCTCAAGGTCACTGTCCTACTGGAATAATAATCCAACAAATCCGGGATTTAAAGCAATGCATAAGGCTGATTTTGAGATTTGTTTGATAGATTTAAAAGCATTCAGTAAATGACTGTAAATTTTAAAGATACACCATTATACTTTCTTTCGAGCGCGTGCTCAAATAAGTGGCAACACATTCAATTCAGTCACGTTTTGTTCACTGGCAAAATTTGTCTTCAAAAAAAATTTCTTGACTCTCAAGTACTCGGGCTGGCGCTGTTAACCTCCTCACACCCAGAACTGAGACACTTTCGCCCTCACAACCCAAAAGGCCTACTCTAAAGGACTCGTTGAAACGCTGTATCACGGGAAAACTGGAGAAGATATCCAATTTACTTATTTTTCACTGATTTGCTAGATCAATGATAGGAATTAAGTGAATAACACGTAACATTTGTAAATTTTCGAAAGTTTGTGACTAGATTAACTTCGCGAGAGAAAAGAGAGTGGTTTCACTCACCTTGTATTTCTTGAAAAAAACCAGTACATTTTTGTACAATGACATTATAAAGTTACAAAATTACAATTGATAACACTAGCTATTGTATAACTGATCTCAGATTTGAAATATGATATTTCCGATTCGCTTACAAAACAATTATTCATATCGCCGCTGCGTTCAAATATATGCGAGTAAATGTTGAAAAATATTTTTTGGGCTTAAATTCCAAAAAGGCTGTTGGGGGAAAAAACTTCCCCAAAAAAATCATCCCACTCTATGTTCTCACACTTTGATCGATTGTGTCTTTGTCGGCTTTATTTGAGTTGAAATTGCCGTTTCATTCTTTCGAAAAATATTTTTTCATTATTTTGTTTCATAAAAATCACTTGTGAATAAATTCGTTATGAGAGCTGCGGAAAATAAACTTATATCAAAAGAATCCTCAAATACTTTTCCTAAAAACTGGTTTCCTCAGTATTTTGATATTATGTTATCGTTTTCACACAATTTTTAAGAATTTTAGCAAAAATCCTTAAAAAATTGCAAACTCTGACATATTTGAATTGTAGGTCTGTGACGATTGTTATTTCTGCGCAGTTTTGGCTCCCGAAATTTTTTTTGCCTTTAGATAGTCAAAGGGGTGTGAGGAGGTTAAGGTGGGTCAAAAATCGTTTTTTTCAAATCAGTTTCTTTACAATTTTCATCTTTGGTATTCTCATTTTTATCTTCAAATCACATGTGTGATCAAAATGCTTTCAATCAATGTGTGATCAATTTCCGATTAACTCAATTTTTTTTATATATCAAAAATTTTATTCTATTTATTTCTCCAATTATGAATATCTATTTTTTATAATTGCATTTTACTTTTTGGAAATCTCAATTGTTTTGTAAAATTTTATTTTTCAACTTTCTTTGAAGATTGTTTCTTTTATAAATCTTGATTATCGATCAAGTTTTTTTTAACATTTTGAATAATGATAGAATTTTGTTTAATTTTCGATTTTAAAA
>SCLH01000412.1:128395-140815 GCA_004367855.1 Oikopleura vanhoeffeni | reverse complement strand
TGATAGAAATAGAAAGAAAATAAATGACCATGCACAGACCGTTAGCTCACAGAAATTCAGAGTTTTCCAAGGTAGGAAAATTGTAGATAATTTTTGCTCAGGTCTGCTTTTTTTTAGGTCGCTCCACCTTAGGGTATCTGTTTCTGAGAGAACTAGACTAGATAGCGACAAACGGTTTTTTGCATCTTAATCTTAACCGAATTTGGAACGCAGGATTTTTTTCTTTTCTCTCGATGATTACCGGTCACCGGTAATTCGCAAAAAAAACGTTTTTTTCGGTCATTTGAGCAATTTCGATGACTGATTCCGGTCACGTGATCAACCTAGGAAGCCAAAAAAATTTTTCTACCGCATTATTTTTCCAAGGTTTCACGTGCAGAAAACTATTTTGCCGCTATCTTGTCTAGTTCTCCCAGTCGAAATCATGGTGGAGCCACCTAAAAAAAAAAGCGACCTCCAATAAGAAATCTTCAAAAGAATAAAAAGTGTTTGAATGTAAATTTTCCAAAAAATATTTCCATTTCTAAAAACCATAACAATGGAGCGTGTATTAATATTTTTGTTTTCTGTGTGTGAGCTTTCATACCTGGTCGGACTGGACATTTCGGACTAAAATGTTTACTAAACGGACAAAACGACAAAATAAGATTGTCTACATAGTCACACACGACAGTTTTATTTTGAAAGGTTAAAGGTATATTTTGACCATTGTGTTGTATCAAAGGAAACTAACAAATTTCCAAAAACAATTATATCGAAAATGAACAATATTGCCGAAAGTTTTTTGGCAAAAAAATTCGGCAATATTGGAAAATTGGGCACCCTTTTGTACTGGGGGCCTATATAACAGGAATTATTTTAGCTAAAAATGGTGGATTTGCGTAGGTTAAATTCCGGCAATATGGGTCGGCAATATTGCCCCCCCTGTATAAAGAATTTTTGTAGTTTTTGTCGGCAACTCATCTTAATAATTCAAAATACTTAAATTTGAACTATTTTATCATAATATTTTCAGGTTTTTGACTACTTTTTTTTTGTTTTAGGAGCCAGTCAGGAATCAATTGCACGTGTGATTTGCCAGCAATGATGTTGATAAATCAAGAAATCCTTTATTACTAAAATTATCAGAATTGACAAACTTTCAAAACTTGCTACCCCACTCGGAGACAAATCTGGATCAAACGACGATTTTGAGGTGACCATATTTTGTAATCGAAACGTGTTTATTTTATAAATTTTTTTTCATATAAATAATGGGTATTTCTTAACGTTTCGATTCATTTAAATCATCTTCAGAATTGAGAAGACAAATATTTTTTAAACGAAAGACACAGAGCACCAAAAATAGTTTTTTTCAATCGGGCTCTCCATAGATTGGCAGATCAGTTAGCCAAACTATTGAGAGCCCGATTAAAAATATTTGTTGTGCTCTGTGTCTTTCGTTAAAAAATTTGTCTTCTCATTCTGAAAGATGATTTAAATAAATCGAAACTTAAAAACATACCCATATTATATTGAAAAAAAAATTATAATTTTATTTGTCTCGAACCAAAAACATTTATTAAATTTTTTATTTATCCCTAGACTACTTTCCGGAATCAATAGGGAACTTGGACCATCTATAGGGGTCCGATTCGCAACAAATTAGAACGAACAAATAGCGAAAGTGACATTGAAATTGGACGACGATGAAAACTTGTAATATAAAGTTCAATGAATTATTTCTTCATATTTGGGATGAACCTCTGTACAGTATAGTCGACCTTTGTAACTTATATTTCTATTCGCACATTTCTTCCACTCAAATTAAACCAGCCAAAACTGCAAAAAATTAAAAACAATTACCAGATAATATCGAGTTTAAAATGCCTTTCATTATCTGAGATTCCTTATTTAGAAGTATATTTGCAAAGCAAAGTCAATAAAAAACGGTTTATATTAAAACAAATCGGTTAATACGCACCTAAACTCTTTGGAGAAGAATTAATAATCGCGACCAATATGCATTTTATGAGATTTCAAAGAAAAAACGATTTTATAAATTTTTATGGCCATTTTATAAATTTATAACACGTGTTTTTGCATCGAAAAAAGTAAAGTTATCTTTTGCAATACTGTCGAATTGTGTTCATAATCTCTCTCTGCTTAAATTTATAATTTTTGCAAACACTTTAAAAACTTTAAAGAAAATTCTTTAAAAAATTTGAAATTATTCTTATTTTTTTAATTTTGAATAAATTTTTTAGCAGAATTAAAAACTTTCGACTTTTTGAAAGCATGTTAGATGGATTTTTTTTTGAAATTTAATCTGATTCTTGTTGTCTTAGCTTGTCGAAAAAATTTTACTGTAATTTAGACACCTTCGATAGCAAACGCGCGTTTTTTGAGTGTTTTTTCAAAAGACGATTTGTAAGGTAAAAATAATCAATCTGAAGAGATTCAGATTATACAAAGTAAGCTGTAAAGTGGCAACTTGTGTTCCAAAACGTTTTAATCCGAAAATTTTGAAGTGGCAAAAAGTTTTCCATCAAGACAAAAAAAATCGAAAAAGTGCAAATCTGTCAAAATGCACCGAGGCCCTTAAATGATTTTTACAACAAACTTTTTTTTTTGAAAAAATTTAAATTTTGGCAGCTTTTGTTTCCCGTTATTATCAGTTGCACTAGTTTTTCTCGAAGATGGGTGAACCGATTTTGAAAATTCCAAGAATAGTTGAGAGTCAATGGTTTGATACCTTGCATGACGGTCTTTGATTTTTGAACCGGATACCAGTATTCCGGTAATTACCGGTTGAATTTAAAATTGTCGGTTTCTCAGTCAATGTTGGTGCTATGAGACAGATCATGTAAAAGCCTATGTAAAAAACGTCCGCTTAGACGCACGAAAATTTTGAAATTTGAAAAAATGCTTAGGTTTTCGCCAAAAAAAACGCAAAAAGACACTAAAACGTCTGCTTAGACAAATACGACAGTAGTTATTTTTTGTACAAAAAGTCCAAAGAACAAGAAATTATCCCATTACACACGAAGGAGTTTTATTAACACAATTGAACTTTATAGTGATGGGATTTATATACAACGAAAACAGAGGATTGTCAAGGTCAGTCAAATACTTAAATTTATTAGAACTTATTCGACAGAACAATTTGATTTTTAACTTTTTACTCATAAAAAAAATTAAATGGGGTTATATTATTTTCAAAAAAAAATCCTAGGGGCTTTTGTGGCGGTTGTTTCATGTTGATTTCGACTGGTGATCGACTTGGAATAATATCCGGGGTGGAAAAATTTTGGGCTTACTAGGTGGTTAGTGGCGGAAATCCGTTCAACGGAAACGAACCGTTTTTTTGCGAATTTAACCGGTAATCAGCGGAAAAAAGAATTTTTTTCAACACTACAAATTTGGTCAATATTCAGATGCAAAAAAACGTTTGTCGCTATCTAGGCTGGTTCTCTCAGAACAAATACTCCTTAAATTGAGCAACCTTAAAAAACGACCTAACCGAAATTTTCATTGGATGATTTCATTGATAATACTTTTGTGAAAATGAAAAAAATCGGGATTTGTAATAGGATAATAATTATAATGGCCTTGGTCCTACAAGGACGAATTTGAATACCTCTGCAGGGCCTTGATAACCTATTGGGTCGTTAAAGGAGTTAATCAGAATCCACTCAAAATAGTATTTTCTCCGAATGTTCTTCTTATTTTCAACGGCTTCAAAATAAAAATTTTGAATAAAATATGATTTCGAAAAAAAAATCTAAAGTAATGGTTCCAAAAGCAGTTTCATATCCTGGGTCAAAACTCACCTTTGTGTTGGACCAATCAGGAAGAGGAAAAACTTTTGGATTTGGATCCAGAAAATTCAAAAAAAAATTCTGGAAAATTTCAGATAGGGTCATATTATTTTCTAAATCAGTCCTTATTAATTCAAACAAAATCATTCGATCATCAATTTTTATTAAATGTCTTCAAAGGGACTTAGAATTCCTTCTAAAGAATATTTTTAACTTTCCCCCCCCCCATTTAATTAGTTCACTCAAGCGACTTTGACAATTCTAACTGGTTAAAAGGACTATTGTGGTATAAAGAACTGAATAAAAAGGTGAATGTACAGATATTTTAGTAAAGATATGATGCTGCTTTAAGAGGGCTCGGTGAAAAACAAATATAAAGACAAATCATAAATATATTTTCCTCCAGAATGAAAATTCAACTTTGTAACATTTTCTATTGATCTTCATAATTCTGTTATTTTTTAGTGAGAGGTGTTTTAGCCAGGTTCTATTTGAAAATATTCTAGTTTGATTCCGGGCTCGGAAATATTAGTCTCGGTAGAAGTGAATCCCTTCAAGTTCAATAGTTGTTTCAAAACTGCAATTTGGGCATCGCAATCTTCTTGGCTCGAATTTGGAGTAGAAATTCCACTTGGTGGCAGTAAAACTAAAGCACACCCTCCACCACCAGCACCGGTTAATTTACCAGCTAGGCCAACCTTCAAACATTTTTTTACTTTGGTGATTTAAATAAAAAATTTGGTCTTTATCACGGTTTAGGCAAAAATACGATCTTAATCGTACGACCTAAAAAATCAATCGCTGTTGTGTTTTGACAATTTTAAGAATTTGAGGCTTTCAAATATGGTAATACAGCTCTTTTTAAGTTTATGGAAGGCTGGTGTCAAAAACGCGTGGGCGTGTAGGCAAAAAGATAGACAATGTGTAGTAAAACGTAGGCGTGTTACAGCCTATATCGTTTTTTGTCAAAAAATTTCGGTGATATTGGCAAATTTGGCGATATGGGAACAGAAATAAAATTTTATGTTCAAAAAAGAAAAACGCGTAGACCTTCGAAATGACGTCATATGTCATAGATTTTTTTAATTTTATAAGGAGTTTCCCCATAGGTTTGAATGGTAGTTTTTCGAAATAATTGATTGGCAATTAACATTTTATCAAATCGATTACGGGCCCTCTGGTCGTTTTTTGCCACTTTTCAGCCAAAATTTTTATATGATTCGGCTTTTGAAAACAACTCATCCGATTATTTTTTCGATAGCTCAAACTGAGCACAAATATCTAGTGATTGATAAAATTTTAATAATTTGGACAGAATCGGACTATTTTTAAGATGAGTCGTTTTCAAAAGCCGAATTATAAAAAAATGTTGGCTGAAAAAGTGGCAAAAAACGACCAGAGGGCCCCATCATTGATATGACAACTCTAATGAGGTCAAATTACAGTTTTTTTTCGTTTTTCAGAATCAATTTTTAGGTGTGTTAAATTACAAAAAAAATGTGCCGTTTTCTCAGAACTGACTTTCAAAAATATTACCCGTCAATTATCAGACATCGATGAAGTAGAAAAAATTAAGCCTTTAGTTTTTCCTTGGCTGTTGTATGAAGAAATGTGCATCACTGTCGTTTGGTCCTTATAAACAAATTTTTGCCAAAAAAATGTCGTAGAAATCGGAAAAGCGCGGGTCTTTAACAAATTTCTGTCTTTTTTCGTTAAGGGGATGGGCTCTTGATGAAAAACTTTTCACTGGGTTTATTTATTTATCTCAAGCTGTTTGATACTCAGGTTCTTTTGCTCATACGGTTTTTATTTGTTTTTTTTTAGAATTTGGTTCGTATTTACTTTTCGATTCGGAACAATTTTGGAAAGTTTTCCGACATTTAAAACATGCCTTATTTTTTGTTCAATTTTATATTTCATTATTTGTTTCCAATAACGAAAAAAAACTCTTCAAAATGGCCCTTTACTTGTGCGCTAGATGACCATTTTTTGCTATTAAAAATATCTGACTATTTTTGGGATTTTCGGTAAAAATTTTTGAAAACTTTCCTCATTCTTGTTCAAATTTTTCAAACTATTTTTCTGAATCCTTAGCTGGAAATATTGGAATGCCTTATCCTATATTTAATTGCTTCGTTTTTTTGCTTTGCTCTGTTTCCGAATCATATCTTTCTATTTACTAACGACAGCGTGATCGGCAGATATAATCCAAAGCCCTCCATATCCAGAATAAAAAAAATTTTATATCATCACCAAACTCTGCCGGTTGATAGCGACTATCCCGCGTCAAATTTGATAATTAAATTCTGAAGAATGATTTTTTCGATGTAGAATTTCGTTTTTTTTCCGCTTTGTTTCACAAAATTTCATTTCGATTTCGACGTAGAATATAAAATTAAATTTTAATAAATCCGGACGGGGTCGAAAGCGATTTTAGCTCCCTAATAACAATAAAAATATATAAATTTTACTTTATTTAGACTAGTGGAAGCCAAACGCGCGTCTTTTAGTTTTTTCAAAAGACGATTTTAAAGTAAAAATATCCATCTAAGAAATGACAGTTATAAAAGTACCACTGAAAGATGGAACTGTGTCGAAAAAGTTTTTATTCGAAAATTGTGAAGTGGCAAAAAGTTTCCCATCAAGACAAAAAAATTGAAAAAGTGCAAATCTGTCAAAATGCACCAACCCCCTTAAAGACATTTGCAAATTAATTTTAAATTGTATTTTACCTCACTTGCTGCGGAAATAATAGCATCTAATGATGCATGACTCACTCCAATAGCTGCTAATAAATGTTGGTTCATTTCAAATAATTCTCGGCCATTGACATATGAATCTAGAATATTCTCAGATACCAAAAGCTCTTTCCAGCTGTTTACAATATGGCTCATTGAATCAAAAACCGAGTCAACTAGACTTGTTTGTCTATCTCGTCGCCTTCGAACTTGATCAACTAGAATAGAGGTTGATCGTTCTACGTGTGTTTCGACGATCAAAACGCGAGGGGCGTTTGCGACGTTGATTACTTCATATTCCCCATTTTGCCACAATACGGCTCCCCCGTATGTAACAACTGTATTATCAATACCAGAAGGCCGTCCGTGAAAAAATCGTTCGCATGTTCTGAAATATTAACCATAAATTATAGGTGAATCACATTGTATATATTTGATAAAAATGCTGCTCCAAAATGCTCGAATTAGTTTTTTTGATGAAATTTGGCAACAAAATTTTGGTTGGTNAGAGATGAGCGCCTTTGTTAATAGTATGTCGCGAGAAAGTTTTCTATTTGTTAATAGCAGTGTCCATTGTTCTATAAGGTCTAAGGGGTTCCCAACAAATTCATATTTGCCGGAAGATACTCATGGACATTTGTAATAAACCACTTTCGTTTATCACTCGGGATGAGTTTCAAGGAAGCAATTTAGTGAGATCATTGTTCGCAGTTAATCATTCTGGAGTATTTGAGTGCGATATAGAATCCCCTCCAGATTGTCAAAAGCATTATTGAAATACTTACAGTATCGGATTAAAAAAAACGCATATTTTTAGAGGACAAGCTGTTAAAACGCTTTGTAAGCGATAGAAATTTCTTCCAAAAAAGTGAACAAGTTTTTTCGATCTTATTCCCCTGGAATTTCTTGAAGAAAAACAGTTTACTTAGAAATAGAACTGTCGTGAATCTGACAGAAACACAATCATATATCTTTGTAGGTGGCCAAGAATAGCAAAAACCGACACATTTCATAAGTTTTTAGAGGTTGTTTAAAAATGAAGTGGCAAAATGGCGCAGTATTTGGATTGTAAGCGCAACTGGTACATAATTTAGGCGGAGAACTTAGAATGATACAATTTAAGAGGGTAAAATTTAGGCAATCCACACGCGCAAGGCATCTGATACTTTCAAGGTAAGTGGATGAAATCAGGGTATTCTTGGATACAGTTCAAGATCCTGTGATATTGATGTGGGACCGGGTTGGAATTTCGAACTGATTCCTGATCGGTGCGGTGTGTAGCTAGTAACATGGCTATCGGTGATGAGGGCTAAAAGTAGTTTGTTGAAAAAGATTGAGAAAAAGAAGAAATATACTATTAATTTTATGTATTAGTTTTTAGTCCAATCTGCGTTTGTTTGGGCTAAAGAATAAGCTGTGCGAATGGTAAAGGAACTTTGAATGGCTTATAGGTAGGGGGTGGCGCTGCGGAATCATACATGACGCAACTAAAACTGTTGTTGAAAACATTATATTTGCTATGCGCGGGGGTAATCGCCACCAGAAAAAGACGATGTCCGAGCAAAAAATGTTTTTTTTGGGCCATTAGTGGTCAGAAAGGTGAGTTTCAAGAAAAAACCTCCATTTCGGATCCCAGTGGCGCTAACCTTAATAATAGAGACATTGTATTTTAAAATAGGACCATTATAATTACTTGAAAAGAAGTCAATCTGAATTTTGGAAAAAAGGTCATGTACAGATTTTTTTGAAAAAAAAAGGTAGCATTTTATTCTTGAAAAAAAAAGGTCCAATATATAATTTTTTTGAAGAAAAGGTCATTATATGTGTGTGAAAAAAAAGGGGGGTCATTATATGGTTTGAGAAAAAGGTCATTACAAGAAATTCTTTTTGCAAAAAAGGGGTCATGTACAATTTTTGGATAAAAGGTCATGCATAATTTTTTAGAAAAAAAGTCATTAGATTTTGAAAAAAAGGTCATTATAATATTTTTGAAAAAAGGTCATTGATAGTTGTTGAAAAAAAGGTCATTTAGAAATATTTTTGAAAAGAAAAGGTCAATATATTTCGGAAAAAAAAGTCATTATTTTTTGAAAAAAAAAAGGTCAAGTTATTTTTTAAGAAAAGAAGGTCATTGTGTGAGAGAATGGCCTTGAAAAAACAGGTACATTGTGGTGAGAAATGAACGAAGTTGTAAATTGTGAGTTTAACTCCATAAAAAAGTCATAATGTTTAAAAATGAGCTTGAAGTCATTGTGCAAGAAGATATCAGCTTGTCCATTGGTGCAAGAAATGTCGCCTAGGGCGACATTTTCTTGCACAATTGACAAGGCTGATATTTCTTGGCACCAATGACTTCAAGATCATTTACCCGTCAAAAGCCGCTCCTCAGAGAGTTTTAAATTACTGAAATGTAGTAAACAGGTTATATAAAAATTTAAGAGTTTATTTTCAAAGATAAAGCCTGAGAGGAGATAGATTTTTTCCGTTTTGACGATCTCCCTGTCATCGCTTAGGTGTCTGGGAGTGTATGGCATGCAAGAAAAAATTTGTTGAACACATGTTTTACGAGGCGAAGGATAAAGGCTAGTTTCAACAAACTGGCTAATCTCAAGTTGTATCTTGGAAGGCTTTGTTTCGCTAATATTTTAATCGAGAATATCGGTCAAATGTAGGAGACCAGCCATACCCTTAAGAACAGAGTAAAGGTGTCGGCACCAAGTTTGTATTAAGAGTCCATGATCACTACGAAGTGGGTAGTAAAAGGTTCTAGCATAGAGATTTGTTGAATAAAGTTTATGATTAGTATTTTATGACATTCAATTTGTGCTATACATTGGAGTTGTAGCAAGATGGAGGTGGAGAGAGGAACTGCAGGAAATTTAGATATCGAACAAAAAATTCCAAAGAATATTTAAAAAGTTTACCGCAGGTTAGTCACTTTTAGTTTCCCTTTGAATTATCGCGCCTATATGTTTTTTTGTTGATGATCATATGGTGCTTATAATTGTTTTTACGATAAGTATTATTTTTTCCTTAGAATTCCGGTGGATATGGGTTCGAGGGTGCTATCTGGTTCGAATTGTGTTTGCCTTTATCTGTTGGCAGTTGAATTGTACGAGGAAATGTCGTCCCAGCTTAAGTAATCGATCACTATTGTCCATGTCAAAATTCCACTGTGGGCGCTGGATTGGGTTCACTCAGCAGCATTATCCACTGGCTTTGTCAGGAAGCAATATTAGTTGACTCTGGCGCATTAAACCCCCAGTGTTGGTATGATGAACACCATTAGATTTTAAATGCAGAGGAAAAGAGGAAAATTAATGAGATCTCAAAGTAAGTTGTTAAAATTAATTTACATTTTTTTGGAATTTTTAAAGCAACCGAAAAATTGTTTCAAAAGAAAATCATATAAACTATTATGCAGAGCAAATTATGTCTATTGTATTGTCTTCAGTTCCAAACCTAATAAGTGCGTGAAAAATGGCATGATTTCCCCATTTTTAAATTACCAAAAAATTGTGGAATCCTAAAAAAGATTATCAAGAGTTCCGTCGAAGTTCTCAAAGTCAATTAAAAATCGCAAATGCATCGAATTTTTTTACTAGCAAGGTCTGATCTGTAATAAGCCAAACAATCGGATTTTGACGCAAGAAAGTTAGCGTGCTTTTTTTTGAAAAGCACGTTCATCTGTTTGAAGACAAAACGGCTATTTTTAAAGAATTATTTTTAATTTCAAAGAACAATAATAATGGTAGTGGGTAATTAATATTTGGAAGTATTTTTGAATATAGTTATCAGTTGACCGCCCCAATTAAAGGCCGATTTTCTCCCTTTTTAAGGGGGTAACCGACGGAGGGCTGTAGTCTCGAGACTGCAGAAGTGATAGGAAGCTAATTTTAAGTGTGCATTGTCATTTATCGTGGCTGATTTGCTTCCAAAAAATATAAAAAAAAAATTTTTGAATGTCAAAAATTTTTTCTAATATTTTTCGCATGTTTTCCTTAAACGCGCACTGTATTCTTTTGGAAGTAATGAACTTTTTTGCTCTAATTTTTTGTTGCATTAAGATCAGACTGTGAATTAGAGTATTGAAGCATGGCAATAAAAATTTTAAAATTTCGAAAAAAAGATTTCCAAATATATTTCTTAGATCGCAGAAATTTGGGGTAACCGGCGGAAGGCTGGTTTCTCGAGACTGCAGAAAGTGGATAGAGAAGCATGATTTTAGCCTGCATTCTTATTTTGTGTTAACGGTTTGCTTGATAAAAACCGACTAAAGAAAAAAAAAAGGATGGAATATTCGGGGAATTTAAAAATTGATTTTGTCCGAATTTTGGGCATAAATGAATGGAATTTATTCTAAGTAGTTTTTCAGGTAAGTTAACTTTTTCCTCGGATCTAGGACATTTCGATATCGTGACTCATTTGTACAACTAACTTATTTATTGGATGGCAAGGCTTAGCTGAGAAGAAAATTTTTCCTTTCAAAATCCTATGTTTTTGACGAATTTGGAAGGGTAAATAAACTTGAGTGCGCTCTTAAAGAAGCTGAGATGAGAAAAAAAGAAATTAAAAAACTCTTTGTAAACCGCCTCGCTTTGAACTTTATTAAAGAGTGGCTTTTTCTTCAAAGAAAAAAGTCTGGATATTGTTTCGAAGAGCTAAATGAAAATGGGGGTCAGCGAACAATGTGCAAAAACACCCATGTGTATTTTGGAAATTTTGCTCTAAATAAGCAAGAAATTTTTGAGAAAATCAGGGCTTTGTGGATACGGCTGTTAAGGCCTCACAAATAAAAGTTAATACTGAAAAAAAAAGAAAATTTTTGATAATCCAGCAGAGCTGAAGATGAAATGGGTCCAAAAATCACTTTTTGGACGCGGTATAGTATAGCCGCCGGGTCGCGGTCATACAAAAAACGTTTTGACACCATATTTTTGAAAAGTTTCAAACAAATATCTCCTAAGAAATCCGAAGTTTGAACTCAATACGAAATTGCGGTTAGCTCAGGACTGAACGTTTGGAAATCGAGTAAAACCCGTCGGGTTACCCCCTTAAGTGTGGAAGTTTCCATGAACAAATTACAAATAATTGGTTTTTTAAAGTAGAGCCGCAACATAATTCAATAAAAAGATAAAAACACCACGCAAAATTTTGTTGCCAAATTTCAATCAATGAGATAACCGCAACTCGTTTTAAGTTCAAACTTCGGATTCTAGGAGATATTTGTTTGACATTTTCAAAAAAAGATGTTAAAAGTTTTTTGTATGACCGGACCGCCCGGTATACCAGTCCAAAAAAATGATTTGTCGATTTGTTGGTACAACTAGATCTAGATCCTGGATATCAAAATTTCTCTTTTTTTCAGTATTAACTTTAATTTGTAAGCTTAACAGTCGTGCTTGCCCTGATTTTCAAATTTCTTGTTATTTAGAGAAATTTCCAAAATAAATGGGTGTTTTTGCACATGTTCGCTGGTACCAAATCATTAAGTCGAACAATATCAGATTTTTTTTAAGGAAAACACTTCTTTAAAAGTGTGCAAAGCGAGGCAGTACAAATAGTTTTTTAATTTTTGTTCTCTCATTAGCTTTTTAGAGGCACTCAAAGTTTATTTAACCTCAAATTAGTCAAAAATAGGATTTTGAAGAAAAATTCCAAAACTTTTTCTGAGTAAAAATAATAATTTTTGATACATTTTTGTCAGTTAGTTGCACAATAAAAATTAGTTGTAAAAATAGTCAGATCCAATGTCTTGATCACGAGAAAAATTTAATTACCTGAAAAAAATACTTAGAAAAAATTACATTATTATGCAAAATTCGGGAATTTTTTTATCGAAAATCATCTTTTTTTTAGGTTTTTATAAGCAAACCGTTAAC
>SCLH01000412.1:114469-126641 GCA_004367855.1 Oikopleura vanhoeffeni | reverse complement strand
ACTACTGCACCCACAATCCCCTTAAGCTCAACTTGTTTGAATTTTGCTGAACCCCCTAATTACGAAAACTCTTCTTACCACAATAAGGGCGGAAATAGATAGAATTATTCGTCGAGAATTTGAATATTTACCTACTCAAATTCCAAGTCCCTTATTGATCGACGAATAGAGCGTGGCCAATAAGGAGTTTATCACCAAATAAGAAAACTATGCACATGGGAATAGTTTTTATAAAACGCCCAAAGTCCATTGATTTGGGGGAAATAAAAAAAAAATTCCTGATATTTTCAATGTAACCTACAGAAAAACTAGAAAAAGTTTATCATGAGATAAAAAATAAAGTTATTTTACAATTTTTAAACCCCTAGTCTGAATCTTTGACAGTTTCTATCATTTTCCCAGTATAAAAGCATTGTGCGACAGAATCTGCTTCACATGACCAGCAAAATTTTGGAATTGGAACCGGTTGAGCAACAATTTCCGGCATTTTAATGGTGAAGATATTCTGAGCATAATTCCAAGGCTCTTGAATTGTTGATACGATCGTAAAAATTGCTGTTTTAGATGTAAATAATTTCAAGAAGACATAGATCAAGGGAGTGGTCGTCGCAAATTAAGCTGTTTTTGTATGGTTTCAGATACCATTTTTGAGAAACCTACCAACTATAAATTTTGTTCAGCCTGTAGTATAGAATAAGTATTTCAAGCGATAATACAAAAAAACAATCAGAGTTTCGAATAAATCAACCTTCGCCCATGCATATCCCCTATTCACACTTTTGTTAATATCCCGGCCCTACTACTTAAAAACACACTACGTTTCCTAATCAGGGCCGGGATATTAACAAAAGTGTGAATAGGGGATATCATTAGAGAGCGAACCGGGCCAAAATTTAACTTTTGACATAGAGCAAACGGCATAAAAACAGAAAAAAATCAGATGTGAAATTGAAAATGAAAAAAATGAGGATTTTTTTTTATTATATCAATTACGGGGGCTCCTGGTCTTTTTTTACTAGTTTTTGCGCCAAATTTTCTATTTTATTCGGCTTTTTGAACAACAACTCATCCGATAACATTCTTAGATAGCTTAAACTGATCACAAATATCTTGTAAAAATAAAATAAAACAGAATGGTTCGTCGCTTATGTATTTTATCTATTTCGAGAATTACTGAAATTGTAAATACTAGTTTTTTCTTTAAAAAATTGTAACAATTGTACGGATTCGGACCCATTTATTACAAATTAATTATTAACCAGATATTGTGCTCGTTTAAAGGGGGTTCTATAGCAGGCCATATCTTTTGTACTGAAAAATTATTTTGACTGAATTAGAATTTTTTATCTCCACGTAGATTGTTCAGCTTATATAAAGAATAAAAATTTGAAAAAATAACATTCTGGAAATTTTCATAAAATTGAAACAAGCTTATTTTGAGTACTTATTAGGTTCATAGGCAAGTCGTATCTTCTGAACTAAAAGAGCTAGAGGTCTGATTTTTAGATTTTGAACTCAAACGTGGCTTTTTTTAGTTTATATAAACTCAAAAAATGTAAAACCAATACCAAAAATTCGGAAAAAATAATTAAAAATTTTTCGAGTGTCGAAAAAAAATCTTTCTGCTCTACTAGCGCTCGAACGGTTTAAAAATTTGTCATATTTATAAATACCGTTCTAAAACATCAACTTACGAATCGTTTGGTCTTAAAAAAAAACTGATTGGACGAATTGGATGTCAAAAATAAATTTTCAAATCGTAACCCTGGGAGTTAAAAAATGAAATCGTAACATCAGGCCAAACAGTTTTGGTTAACAATTATTACGAAAACACTATAAGTCGCATGAGGAAAAATAGTTTGCCATGTAGCATGAAAAAAAAATACACTTTCCGTGCGCCCAAATAAAGCAAAAAACAGTCCTTTTCCCGCCCAGCTTTGATACCTTTAGTGAGAAAAATTGAAAAAAGGGAACAACAGTTTTTTCCGCCCTTTGGAATTTCGCAGATAATGTCAATTTCTGAACCCATTTCAAAAATAGGACGAAAAAAAAATAATTACAGCTTTTTTCAAGAATTTTTTTGGCTCCTGGTTAACCTCATTTACCGGTTGGTTCAACGTGCTATCTTAAACCCATATGATTCAAAACGTCTCCAGAGACTTACGAACAACTTAACAGAATGTTATTTACTTCCTATGTCCATGCCGAGAGAAATAAGCAATTCCAAAGTCCATTTTGCCCAGAACCCCTTAAGGGGGTGGCATCGATCCGAAGATTGGTACATTTTTTTTCAGAGCGATAAATGAAAAAGAAAAAAAAATGTGAAAATTTATTTTTTTAATTTTTTATCTTCATAGTGTCATTCTTGCAAACGTTTATTTTTTTTAATTTCTTAACATAACTAATTATCTGGGAAAATATAAAAAACCACTTTCAGCGGTAAACATCCATTCAACAAACTCGACTACAGATTTCTTTAAACACGATATTAATAAAACTTCAAAACATTGGTCGGGTGTTATCGCTAACTAAGTCTTGTTTTTATGTTTGCTAATTTAAAAAATTTCGCTGATATGAAAGTTTTTTTCCATGAAAAAAAATGGTTTAAAAATGGCAAAAAAGTAGAGAAAACAATCTTTTTTTGAGATAAAAATGACCTTCAATGCGTTTTGATATTAAAAATTTTCTTACTATCAAAGAAATGGCGCCTTAAACACTCACAATTTTAATTTGGAATTTTGACCAGTATAAATTTCTAAATATTTATGTCAAATGGCAATTATCGAGTGTACCACCGACGTGTGAAAAATTCATCGATGTTTAAGAAATGAAAATCCGCGGGACCAACTTCATTAGTTGACATGAACGGATATTTAATGATACCAAAGCATTTAATATGTGATTCGCCTGATTTTTTATGGACGAGTTCAAAAAACTCCTAATAAAAAATTTTGGACTTGATTTGCGAAAATTCATAATTTTTCTAAAAAAGTCGACAAAAAATAGCAATAAAACATATCTATTTTTTCAAACAGCAAGTCAGAAAATATTAGACTGCAGAAAAAGTTAAAGTGCTATTTTTTTAGTTTTTTATCATAGATTCAAAAAAACGACAGAATAATGTTTCTTTTTTTTGAAAATTTCACAGAAATTCAAAAAATAAGTTCGACCCAAATCTTCCAAGAATAGGCAAAAAATTATTTTTATAGGTAGATGCACATTTACTTCTGGTCAGCCTAAACGAATATTAAGCAGAAAAAAAGTAGCCCAACTAATTAATTCGTAAGTTAAAATTTGACTCCAGTCGCCGAGTCGATGCACCCCCGTAAGGTACTTAAGAATTCAATCGATAAGTCGTTAGCAAAAACTGAAAATTAAATAAAAAGTTTGGCTAAAATCTAGTAAAAAGGGACCAGGAGCCCCCGTAATCGATAAGTTCTTTACTGTTAAATTAATCGGTTAAAAACTTAAATGCCGTTACATATATATCATACTATTACATATATCGATACATATGACATACATATATATCATGCAGGGAAGTCTGGTAGCATAGTGAGTCACTACAACTTAAGTGGCCGCCATAATTTATTCTGAAATCTTTGGTAATTTACGGGCTAATAGGCTATAGCCTATAGTACAATGTATCAAAATACTAAAGCGGCACCGGACGGCGAAGCCTCCTAATTTTCAATGATCTAAGCATTTTCCCACCTAAACGCATTCGTTCAAAATGACTTATATTTTCCAAATATTTTTGAACATGGTTTTTTCTCAAAAATTTGTGCCAAGCATTGTTTCGATTTCTTTACTTATCTGCGGACAAAATGTCCGGGAAAATTGCGAATAACACATTGGATTGAAATGTATTTTACGCAACTTCATTATATTCTGAGCTCAGATGCGCGACCGAACTTTCTAGTCTTGTTTTTACAATTTTAAATTTGTCATCAAAATATTTTGATCCTATTCCTTGAAAGTAGCGGGATCTTACGACAACTTCAAATATTATTATTCGTCACGATCAAAATTATTTAATTTTCTCAGCTTTCAAATTCTTCCTTTTCTAGCATAAAGTTGCAATTCATATAATCATCAACCTTAAGATCGAGTCAATTCTATCGTCAAACCAAAAGCTCCAGATTTTATAATTTCTTTCGAAGCGCATTCAAAACTGGTTGGGAAATCTAAAAATAAGATAAAGATAGCGATTCTGACTCAGAATTTCTTAGTTTAGAAAACAATTTTCGGACTATTATTTCCGTAAGGCGAGTATTTTTTGTGAAGGTATTTAGAAGAGAAAAGTATTAACCCTTGTGAAGCATATAAAAAAAGTTCCGCCAAGCGCACCAGAGCCTAATCGCCTTCATCAACTTTGTTAATAAATCCGGCCCTACTAAAGTTAAAAACACACTAAGTTGCTTATCAGGGCCGGATATTTACAAAGTGTGATAAAAAGGATATATGTTTGGAAGTTGTTTACAGAAAAGCACAAGTGCAGTTTGAAGTCCACTTTTTCAGCATCAAAATAAAGTTCGAAAAGTTTATATTTTTGCAATTTTAATCTAGAATTTTTATTTTCTCTAGAATTTGGTTAATGGTCTGGTTTTTTTTCATTAAATCTAACTTCACATTCTGCCAATCAAATCCAGTTTTCTGATTTTCATGCAGTCAGCTACAGCGACAATCTGCACTTGCCGATTTCTTCAATTTTCCGCAAGCTTCAAAAACAAGTTATGTCAATCAAGATAGGTCTGTTTAGTATTTTCAATCACTTTCTTCCACCAACTTTAAATCAACACTTCGTAATAACGCTTTACAAGGTCAAAAAATATTATTACTGTATTCAGGCTAGCACTTGATCATATCCTGTACCGAATACAGTTGATTCAAAAATGCCGCGATTAAGAAATACAAATCGCAAATGTGTGTAGTATTCAGTGTATTGGTTAAGCTATAGGGGGTGATGAGGACCTCACCATTTTAAAATGAGGCAGCGTGCGTCACGTGATCTACCACCCCACATAAGCTAAAATACAGCTGATAGCAACACAGTTGGTTTGTATTCCTACGCGCAATTTTGATTAACTGTATCGTACAGGATATGCGTGATGGTTCGCTCGCGTTCAATAATCTGTGATATCTCTTCGTTTAATGAATCGGTGTTGTTGCTAGCTGGAGCTAGCAAAACTTAGCTAAAGCAATGACATAGGTGTATACCTATATTAACACTTTGTTCAGAAATGCGTAGCCACTACTCCATTTAAACGTGGTGATTTTAACGTTGTGGCTACGCAATTCTAACCAAAAGTGTAATAAAGGGGTATAGAGAGCTTTTTTCGGGTCGATACGAAAATGTATAAATTTAACATGCAAGAACAAGAGTTCTAGAGCCTTAAAATTTCAAAATTTTGCTGGATCAAATTAATTAAGATGAATTCTTTAAAATGATTTAAAAAGTTTATTTTAGAGCATCGATCAAGTCAAAAATATAACAATTTTGGGCCCCCCCCCCTGAACATTTTAAAATTAACGTAAATCTGGTCTTTTATGGCAATTTTGCATAATGCAAAAATAAATTGATGGAAAGTATTCTTTAGCGCAGAGAATAATTTTCAGATTTACTTATGGTGGTTAAAACCACCGTGGTTTTATGTCTCACCATTGAGGTGGTAAATAAGAGTGAAGATGGACGTCGCAGTTAGACTCTAACGTTGTTCTACCATGAGATATATATATGACATTTAAATACATTTACTAATCGACGCCCTTATTTTCATTCTTAATATTTTGCAAGGAAGGTTCGTTGGCTTTTAAAATCCCTCATCTGACAAAAATAAAAAAATGTGAACCATTCACTAATTCGGTTAAATTTTGAATTAGAAGCCACTTGTCTGCAGGTCTTCTTGATGCGACTGTAAAAAAGGGTGAAAACAGAAGGAAAACGTACGCGTGAAAAAAAATTTGGTCGTCTCGAAAATTTGGACCGGAGGCAAAAAGATTTTTCGTGTTTATCATTTATTTTCGTTGATAGTTAAATTTATAGTAGGTTTTGTGGTGACCAGTGGTGGTTATTTGACACCAGGGAAAGTTATAAATTCTAAAGTAGTCCTCAGCTATTTTTTTTCTTAAAATTAAAGAATTTAAGGGGTCCGCAAAATAACGCGAGAACCCTGGTTTATCATCGATTTTTAGAGTAAATTAGCAAAAGAATATCTCAATTCAAGTCAAATGATAAACATTGAATAAAAAGCTGTCGATTCACAGTGTAACAATTATATCAATAAATATAAGATCGGCCGAACACGACGCTGGAGAATTTAAATTCATCTGAAAATTTAAAAAGCTATCTCCTCTGGATTTTTAGGTATCAACCACTTCTTAGTTTTCAAAATAACCGAAATAATAACGTCCGTAGCTGTATGATTTATAACGCCTGAAACTTATATAAGGGTTGCTCGTAATATACGAAAAATTCGTTTTTTTTTCTCTCAAATCTGCACTTTTTCAAAAACCTATCTCCCTCTCTCATTTGAGATAATATTTGAAAATTTACATAATAATATGATCATCAAACACTTGTGGTAGCTGTATGATCTGTCTGTAAAAATTATTNGTAATAATTGTTAACAAAACTGTTGTGCCTGATTTAACGATTTCATTTTTTAACTCCCAGGAGTACGATTTGAAAATTTATTTTTGACATCCAATTCGTCCAATCAGTTTTTTTTAAGACCAAACGATTCGTAAGTCGAATGTTTTTGGAAACGGTATTATAAACTATGACCAAATATTTAACCGATCGAGCGCTATAGCAGAAAAGATTTTCTATTTTCGACACTCAGGGGGTTCTAAAGGCAGCCCATATCTTTTGTAACGAAAATTATTTTTACTGGATTTTAGAATTTTTGATCTCCACGTAGATTGTTTAATTATATAAGTAAATAAAAATTTGAAAAAATTTAACATTCTGGAATTTTTTTCATAAAATTTGAAACAAGCTTATTTTGAGTATATAGGTTCTATAGGCAAGTCGTATCTTTTGAACTAAAAGAGCTAGAGGTCTGATTTTATGATTTTTGAACTCAACGTGCTTTTTTTAGTCATAAAAACTCAAAAAATTGTAAAAAATTACTAAAAATTTTCGGAAAAGAGTGTTGAAAATAAATAATCTTTTCTGCTCTAGCGCTCGAACGGTTAAATATTTGGTCATAGTTAATAATACCGTTTCAAAAACATTCAACTTACGAATCGTTTGGTCTTAAAAAAACTGATTGGACGAATTGGATGTCAAAAATAAATTTTCAAATCGTAACCCTGGGAGTTAAAAAATGAAATCGTAACATCAGGCCAAACATTTTGTTAACAATTATTACGAAAACACTATAAGTCGCAGGGGAAAAAAGTAGTTTGCCGATGTAGCATGAAAAAAAAAATACAACTTTCCGGGTGCGCCCAAATAAAGCAAAAAACAGTCCTTTTCCGCCCAGCTTTGATAGCCTTTAGTGAGAAAATAAAAAAGAACCAAACGGTTTCTTTTCCGCCTTTGAATTTACGCATGATAATGTCAAATTATTGAACCACTTTCCAAATAGGACGAAAAAAAAATAACCCAGCTTTTCAAGAAAACATTTTTTGGCCCTGGTTGTAACCGTCATTTACCGGTTGTTCCAACGATCTAGTCTTAAACATGATGATTCAAAACGTCTTACAGAGACTTACGCAACAACTTAATCAGAATGTTTATTTACTTCCTAATGTACATGCCCGAGAGAAATAAGCAATTCCAAAGTCCATTTTGCCCAGAACCCCTTAAGGGGGTTGGCATCGATCCGGAAGATTTGGTACATTTTTTCAGAGCGATAAATGAAAAGAAAAAAAATGTGAAAATTTTTTTTAATTTTTTATCTTCAAATAAAGTGTCATTCTTGCAAACGTTTATTATTTTAATTTTCTTAACATAACTAATTATCGGGAAAAATATAAAAAAACACTTCACGGTAACATCCATTCAACTAAACTCGACTAAAGATTTTTTTAAACTACGAAGTTAATAAAACTTCAAGAACATTGTCGGGTGTTATCGCTAATAAAGTCCTTGTTTTTATGTTGCTATTTATTAAAAATTTCCTTGAATGAAAGTTTTTCCAAAAAAATGGTTAAAAATGGCAAAAAAGTCAGAGAAAAACAATCTTTTTTTGTAGATAAAAATGACCTTCAATTGCGTTTTGATATTAAAAATTCTTACTATCAAAGAAATGGCGCCTTAAACACTCACAATTTTAATTTGGAATTTTGACCAGTATAAATTTCTAAATATTTATGTCAAATGGCAATTATCGAGTGTACCACCGACGTGTGAAAAATTCATCGATGTTTAAGAAATGAAAATCCGCGGGACCAACTTCATTAGTTGACATGAACGGATATTTAATGATACCAAAGCATTTAATATGTGATTCGCCTGATTTTTTATGGACGAGTTCAAAAAACTCCTAATAAAAAATTTTGGACTTGATTTGCGAAAATTCATAATTTTTCTAAAAAAGTCGACAAAAAATAGCAATAAAACATATCTATTTTTTCAAACAGCAAGTCAGAAAATATTAGACTGCAGAAAAAGTTAAAGTGCTATTTTTTTAGTTTTTTATCATAGATTCAAAAAAACGACAGAATAATGTTTCTTTTTTTTGAAAATTTCACAGAAATTCAAAAAATAAGTTCGACCCAAATCTTCCAAGAATAGGCAAAAAATTATTTTTATAGGTAGATGCACATTTACTTCTGGTCAGCCTAAACGAATATTAAGCAGAAAAAAAGTAGCCCAACTAATTAATTCGTAAGTTAAAATTTGACTCCAGTCGCCGAGTCGATGCACCCCCGTAAGGTACTTAAGAATTCAATCGATAAGTCGTTAGCAAAAACTGAAAATTAAATAAAAAGTTTGGCTAAAATCTAGTAAAAAGGGACCAGGAGCCCCCGTAATCGATAAGTTCTTTACTGTTAAATTAATCGGTTAAAAACTTAAATGCCGTTACATATATATCATACTATTACATATATCGATACATATGACATACATATATATCATGCAGGGAAGTCTGGTAGCATAGTGAGTCACTACAACTTAAGTGGCCGCCATAATTTATTCTGAAATCTTTGGTAATTTACGGGCTAATAGGCTATAGCCTATAGTACAATGTATCAAAATACTAAAGCGGCACCGGACGGCGAAGCCTCCTAATTTTCAATGATCTAAGCATTTTCCCACCTAAACGCATTCGTTCAAAATGACTTATATTTTCCAAATATTTTTGAACATGGTTTTTTCTCAAAAATTTGTGCCAAGCATTGTTTCGATTTCTTTACTTATCTGCGGACAAAATGTCCGGGAAAATTGCGAATAACACATTGGATTGAAATGTATTTTACGCAACTTCATTATATTCTGAGCTCAGATGCGCGACCGAACTTTCTAGTCTTGTTTTTACAATTTTAAATTTGTCATCAAAATATTTTGATCCTATTCCTTGAAAGTAGCGGGATCTTACGACAACTTCAAATATTATTATTCGTCACGATCAAAATTATTTAATTTTCTCAGCTTTCAAATTCTTCCTTTTCTAGCATAAAGTTGCAATTCATATAATCATCAACCTTAAGATCGAGTCAATTCTATCGTCAAACCAAAAGCTCCAGATTTTATAATTTCTTTCGAAGCGCATTCAAAACTGGTTGGGAAATCTAAAAATAAGATAAAGATAGCGATTCTGACTCAGAATTTCTTAGTTTAGAAAACAATTTTCGGACTATTATTTCCGTAAGGCGAGTATTTTTTGTGAAGGTATTTAGAAGAGAAAAGTATTAACCCTTGTGAAGCATATAAAAAAAGTTCCGCCAAGCGCACCAGAGCCTAATCGCCTTCATCAACTTTGTTAATAAATCCGGCCCTACTAAAGTTAAAAACACACTAAGTTGCTTATCAGGGCCGGATATTTACAAAGTGTGATAAAAAGGATATATGTTTGGAAGTTGTTTACAGAAAAGCACAAGTGCAGTTTGAAGTCCACTTTTTCAGCATCAAAATAAAGTTCGAAAAGTTTATATTTTTGCAATTTTAATCTAGAATTTTTATTTTCTCTAGAATTTGGTTAATGGTCTGGTTTTTTTTCATTAAATCTAACTTCACATTCTGCCAATCAAATCCAGTTTTCTGATTTTCATGCAGTCAGCTACAGCGACAATCTGCACTTGCCGATTTCTTCAATTTTCCGCAAGCTTCAAAAACAAGTTATGTCAATCAAGATAGGTCTGTTTAGTATTTTCAATCACTTTCTTCCACCAACTTTAAATCAACACTTCGTAATAACGCTTTACAAGGTCAAAAAATATTATTACTGTATTCAGGCTAGCACTTGATCATATCCTGTACCGAATACAGTTGATTCAAAAATGCCGCGATTAAGAAATACAAATCGCAAATGTGTGTAGTATTCAGTGTATTGGTTAAGCTATAGGGGGTGATGAGGACCTCACCATTTTAAAATGAGGCAGCGTGCGTCACGTGATCTACCACCCCACATAAGCTAAAATACAGCTGATAGCAACACAGTTGGTTTGTATTCCTACGCGCAATTTTGATTAACTGTATCGTACAGGATATGCGTGATGGTTCGCTCGCGTTCAATAATCTGTGATATCTCTTCGTTTAATGAATCGGTGTTGTTGCTAGCTGGAGCTAGCAAAACTTAGCTAAAGCAATGACATAGGTGTATACCTATATTAACACTTTGTTCAGAAATGCGTAGCCACTACTCCATTTAAACGTGGTGATTTTAACGTTGTGGCTACGCAATTCTAACCAAAAGTGTAATAAAGGGGTATAGAGAGCTTTTTTCGGGTCGATACGAAAATGTATAAATTTAACATGCAAGAACAAGAGTTCTAGAGCCTTAAAATTTCAAAATTTTGCTGGATCAAATTAATTAAGATGAATTCTTTAAAATGATTTAAAAAGTTTATTTTAGAGCATCGATCAAGTCAAAAATATAACAATTTTGGGCCCCCCCCCCTGAACATTTTAAAATTAACGTAAATCTGGTCTTTTATGGCAATTTTGCATAATGCAAAAATAAATTGATGGAAAGTATTCTTTAGCGCAGAGAATAATTTTCAGATTTACTTATGGTGGTTAAAACCACCGTGGTTTTATGTCTCACCATTGAGGTGGTAAATAAGAGTGAAGATGGACGTCGCAGTTAGACTCTAACGTTGTTCTACCATGAGATATATATATGACATTTAAATACATTTACTAATCGACGCCCTTATTTTCATTCTTAATATTTTGCAAGGAAGGTTCGTTGGCTTTTAAAATCCCTCATCTGACAAAAATAAAAAAATGTGAACCATTCACTAATTCGGTTAAATTTTGAATTAGAAGCCACTTGTCTGCAGGTCTTCTTGATGCGACTGTAAAAAAGGGTGAAAACAGAAGGAAAACGTACGCGTGAAAAAAAATTTGGTCGTCTCGAAAATTTGGACCGGAGGCAAAAAGATTTTTCGTGTTTATCATTTATTTTCGTTGATAGTTAAATTTATAGTAGGTTTTGTGGTGACCAGTGGTGGTTATTTGACACCAGGGAAAGTTATAAATTCTAAAGTAGTCCTCAGCTATTTTTTTTCTTAAAATTAAAGAATTTAAGGGGTCCGCAAAATAACGCGAGAACCCTGGTTTATCATCGATTTTTAGAGTAAATTAGCAAAAGAATATCTCAATTCAAGTCAAATGATAAACATTGAATAAAAAGCTGTCGATTCACAGTGTAACAATTATATCAATAAATATAAGATCGGCCGAACACGACGCTGGAGAATTTAAATTCATCTGAAAATTTAAAAAGCTATCTCCTCTGGATTTTTAGGTATCAACCACTTCTTAGTTTTCAAAATAACCGAAATAATAACGTCCGTAGCTGTATGATTTATAACGCCTGAAACTTATATAAGGGTTGCTCGTAATATACGAAAAATTCGTTTTTTTTTCTCTCAAATCTGCACTTTTTCAAAAACCTATCTCCCTCTCTCATTTGAGATAATATTTGAAAATTTACATAATAATATGATCATCAAACACTTGTGGTAGCTGTATGATCTGTCTGTAAAAATTATT
>SCLH01000412.1:98396-109305 GCA_004367855.1 Oikopleura vanhoeffeni | reverse complement strand
TTTTGAAACAAAGTTTTCAAATTTCCAACAATATTGTTTATTCGAAATCAAATCTCAATTTTTATGAATTTTGTTTTCCTCAAATCAACATTACCAATTTTGAAAATAAATTTGCATAAATGTCAAAATGTTTATCAAATTCTATTAACTTTTCTTAATTCCGAATTTTATTCACCATTCGACATTTTTCACTGTTAATTATTATTCGATTGTTTTTCGAATTCTGATCGAAAAAAGGATTTAATTACACTTTTTTTGTTGTTTATCATATTAATCATTTAATCATTCATTTCATATTTTATTTAAATAGAAAGCAAAAATTTTGAGGCCCGAAATTTCCGATCCGATCAGTAAAATCTGCTCGGATGCCCTTCCCTGTCACCAACAGTGACCAAGAAACCGCCAATTTAAGATTTAACCGGTAATTACCGGAATACTGGTATCCGGTTCAAAAATCGAATATCGTCATGCAAGGTATTAAACCATTGACTCTCAACTATTTTTGGAATTTTCAAAATCGGTCCATCCATCTTAGAGAAAAACTCGTGCAACTGAACAACTGGAAATCATTGCACTAAAAAAATCCGCCAAAGATTAATCAGGCTGTTTTAGGTTGAGTGGAACAAATCGATTATTCATCATAACTTTCTTGAAAATATCAAACTCAAATAAAACTAATTACTCAATAAACTGAGACAGCTGTGCTTTGGCGGTAAATTTGGGTGATGGTTTTTTACACTTTTTAAAGAGTAGCTTTCATTTTTTTTTCAGAATCCGATGGAAGAGTGACAGCGAAAATATTACCTGGTGCAATATGTGAAAAAAAAGATTGGAATTACAATTTTGAACCCGTGCCATTTCTCCTGAAATCGACTCCTAATCGAAATGCTAAATCATTGCCTAGCCACCTGCCTACAAGAAGCTTGCCGAAGAAACTTCGAAAAAAGCATACTTCCTCAAATAATAAAACTTCTGGATCAGAAATTAAAATAAACGTCGATTCCCCGGGGTTATATTCTCGCACCCATGATAGAACTGAGAGACAGCAATTGCCAACGCCAAGGTTTAATAATATTAGCTCATGTTCAACCTCAGGGTATTCTTCATCTGATGATAAAAATTTTGCTTATATCAATAACGCCATTTCGTCGGGTAAGCTTTGAATTATGTTTTGAATTCATTTCCAGCTTAAATTCAGGTGTTTGTGTTCTCTAAAAATTTTTGCTTTATAAAAGGCACCAAAATTGGAGAGATTTACTTCTAAATCAGGCTTGTAAAAGGGATAGCTTTTGCGTGGATTTTCCATCCTTTTTTTGTGGGGGTTTTATCAAAAGATAGGGAATAAAATAGGGTGGAAAATCTGGTCGGGGATGATCCTTTTTACAACCCTGTTCTAAATAATGATCTTAAATTCATGTCCAATTTGATTGATTTCTGATCGAACAGTTTTATGAAATACAGTAGATATCTTTGAGGTAAAAAAATACCTTGAAGCGGAAGCTCTTCTTATGAATTTAAAATTACATGATATGATATCATTGGTATCGCTTTAACCCATTAAAAGATTCGGTATAGTGAATTTTCTGATTATGATTAAAAGTCTAAAGAGGATATCTACCGTACTGTTTTTTTTAAATACCTATTCGTTCGGACAAAATTAAAGATAATCATTTAAAGGGGTACTGGTCCTTGTTTTATGAGGCCTATTAGGCTTTAAAAATTTCCGTTTTGGTTTATGTCTTCTTGTGTCGCGTATTTGTCAGGGAGTGTATGCAAACAAAAAAGGCACATTTCTGACGCAAGCTAAAGGTTAGTTCTACAAACTGGCTTATCTGAATAATATCTTTGGAGCTCTTATTAGCTAATTTTTTATAGAGAAAATTCAATACCAGCGACCAGTACCCTCTTAAGGGTGTGGGTCGCTGATTAGGCTATTTTTTGAAGTTCTTCGATGCAGTTTTTCGTTAAACTTGCAAAGGTGAGATTGCACCAACTTGATCAACCTTAACAACAAGTCTCCAAAATCACTTCTAAATTTATTGTAATCTGATACAATCTAACCTACGCCCACACAAGTACCTTGAATGGGCCTTCCCAAAAAACACTTAAAATAACACTACTTCTTCAATGTATATCGTTTTTATTTTATTTTTTGTCTCAGGCTCCAGAGCAGCCTTATCAACAATATATTAAATCCAGTTTCTCGAAATTTTGCTTTGGACGAAAATTGAACGAAAAAAAATTATCCTTGAAAAGCAAAATTTTGAGAAACTGGCTCCAATGGATTGTTGATATGGCTGCTTCTTAAGGGGGTAGCAGCGAATTGCTGGCAGGATTGTGTCTATTTTTTCGGGAGTGATTTATTAAAGAAAAAAATGTGAAAAAATTTTATTTTTTTATTTTATTATCTTTAAGAAAAGTGTTCATTCTTGCAAAACGTTTATATTTTAATTCCTTCAACATTACTTAAGTATCTGTAAAATATCAAAACCACTTTTCATTATAACTCCATTTCCAACTTGACCCGATGTGAGATTTTTTTCTGAAGGCGTATTTATTAACGTTCAGGCATTTTCGGGTGTTATGCGCTAATAAGTGAGAGAATATTGATACATAGGTACAATAAAAATTTCCTTAATAATGAAGTTTTTCCATGAAAAGAAGAGAAAACAGTTTAGATAAGAAAAATTACCTTCAATTGCCGTTTAAATACTTAACAAAATCTTCCTGACTTTGAAAAAAAGTACTATAAAACCATGAAATTATTGACGATTTTTTTGAAAATAATAAAAATGTTATAAATGCGTTGCCAAATGGCACAAACCGGTGTCACAGGCAGGTTTGTATTTCATTCAGTAGTTCAGAAACGATATTCGATTGACCTTTCAACGGTTGAAATGAATCAAATAAGATACCAGGAAAATAACACAACTGATTCGGTCTGATTTTTTCAAGAAGAATTTCAAAAAGCATTAATAAAAAATTTTGGACTTGATTTGCGAAATTTTTTAATAATATATCTAAAAACAGTCGACAAAAAATGACAAATGAACATGTTATGATTTTTCAAACAGCAGTCAGAAATTATGTAAACATGCATTAAAAAAGTTAAAGTGGCTACTAATTCGTTTTTATTCACAGATTTCTGAAAAAAAAATTTGGTTGAAAAATGCGTTAAATTTTAATAATGTTTTGAATTTTTTTGAAAATTTTACGAATTCAAAAATAAAAGTTCGAACTCAAATCTTTTCTTACATAGATAAAAAAATATTTTAATGAGCTGATACACATTTATTCTGGTTCAGCTAACGATAATAAGCACAAAAAATAAACGAACTAATTATTTTCGTAAGTTAAATTGACGCCAGTCTGNCCTTAAGCCTGACACAGTGTGCTTGTCTGAGCGTAGGTTGGATTGAATACTTGTTCTTTGTTTGAAGCGAGTTTGTACAATACCACCTCCGCCAGTTTAGCGAGAAACCCTGCCGAAAACTTAGCCTGATCAGCGACACCCACACCCTGAACGTAAAAGTTTGATCAGAAATCAATCAAATTGTAAAATCTCTCAAATTTACCACGTCGGCGCCCTCTAGCGGGATAACTGATTTTCGGATGATCGCGAGTTTTATATCAAATTTGAAACAAAACTTTTTAGAGGACACCTCCGCACTTAGATATATTATATATAATATCAAATATATATCTATTATATATAATATCAAATATATATCTATTATATATAATATCAAATATCTTTATTTCAAGCAAAAACCCACGAAAGTCCTCGCCGTAAGAAAGACCCGTCGTATTTTGTAAGAGCTCCACAGTTATCTTATACTCCTGAACGATGTAAAAAAATTATATTTAAATGTCCACGAACCAAATCAGGCAAGAAAAAAATTGCTCATCGGTTTAAGAACACTCAGGTAGAAGAATTGAACGAACAAGTGGAAGAAGATATGAATTGGGGAGAATCATGTACGTTGAAAAAACGAAAAGAAATTCCAAGTAGTGAAGAAAGAAAAAGAAAACTGAAAAATATATTTTTTGTAGAAAAGCTGGACTAAAACTACTTATTCAAAATTTCCAAATAATTTAAAATATTCTAAATGTTAAGGTAGCTTTTTTCAGTTTAACCTTTCTTCTCCATACAAAAACTATAGTATGTATTCAGATTTTTACTTACAAAAATTTACCTGGTGAATTAAAAAAAGCTACTTCACGGATGTGTCAAGTGTGGTTTTATAGGGATTAAAATATAAAGTGACTCTTTTAGAGTTGAAATTTGCATCACATATGAACTGAAAACGATTTGTTAATCTAGACAAGTTATTTATAATTTGACCACATTTGAGTCATATTACAGTTAAGTGTTTTTAAAAGGACGCGTCCTGTTAATTTTTATTGGAGTGTCTGACGAAAAGTACATAACTGTCAATTAAATTATTCATTCGTATGATACATATGTATCGCACCAATGCATCTTTTTATGGCGAAGCAAAGTACTTTTTGTATCACACTTTTTTTATATATTAATAGGACGCGCCCCTTTAGAAGTAATTCATTCACTAAAGTTCGTGGTCCATAATTTTGGATACAACAATTTTCTAAAACCACTGAAACAATTCGGTGGAATATTAGTAATTGCTATCCAAAATATTAATTTCTTATGTTTTATCGCTATTCCTCTACATTTTACCACAAAAAACATTATTTATAAAAAGTTCATTTTCGGTGTCGACTAAATCAGTTCAAAAATTCTTCATTTTTTAAGTTTCTTCACAATACGTATTAACAAATCGAAGCCCAGTTATCCGTAGTTACATTTATATGCGTTTTTTGTTATTATATTTTAAAGTAAACTCGTCAAAATTTACAGTATTCTTTAACAGAAATGCAGATACGTGACACTATTAGTTTACAAAATATACCGAAGAAATACCTTATTTTGATATAATACTGTTCAAAAAAAATGCGATTTTTTGCCTGACATTATTAATCAATCGCTTTAGCTAACTCAACAAAGTACTATTTTATTTACCTTTATTAAAGCTGCTGCATGATTTATAAAAGATGGTTTACCGGTATAAGTAGTTTATCGTTTCATGGCCACCATGACGATTACTAGAAAACCAAAGGCGATATCAAGAAACATTTTTTGCCTTAAGCTGCCGCCTAAAAAAGCTCAATTTTTTTTTTATTGTTTGGTTAACCGGTATACCAGAAATTATCGATTTATGTTAAGTGATACATATCAATACCTAGAAAACATGTCTTTAGTTTTAAATTCATTGGCGAATTTATAGCAAAAATTCTTTTGACATTCAAACCACCTAGGGTGTCAAATTACAATTTCTCCATATTATTTAAGAAAGAAACTTTTCGAGATACTATTATGGCACATGATTTCACGTGGGTGTCAAATTACACTCTTTAACCAAGAGATGTTAATATGAAACTATTTTTATATTTATATCATGGAAAAGGACTACTTGACACTCGAGGTGGTGCCTTATATCAAAATTATTATCAACAAAAGATAACTCAAGTAAAAAAACTCCGTAAGATTTGACCCATATAAAATGCATTCTAAATATTTATGTGTTACTAAAGAGAAACCGATTATTTTCGGTTTATAAGGCGAATTACCTGTAAACCGCCTGATAAAAAATTGACAAAATAATTGGATTGATCATTTTAAGTTGGCTGCTGATTAGCAGCTCGTTATTGCCTTTGGGTTTTTCGTAATCGTCATAGAAAGTTGAACATGAAATTAAAACTACCTTGCGTCTTTCAAGACATATTAGCCGTCATTTTTCGCAATTGTGAAATAAATCTAAGTTTTAACGGAAATATGTGTGTAATTATAATTATTCTATAAATTTTTACGTTTTCAGAAAAATAAGTATGTCCGAAAGTTGGTCAGACCGCCCTCGTTTCGTAGATATGCGAACAACAAAAAATAACTCATATATGAAAATTAAATGCCTCAATCCTCAAAACAAAATTCACAAACGGTTAGGTACGAAACCTGCTAAAAAAGGTAAGAAAGATCGAACTGTCTTTGGTTTTTCGAGAAATGTTATATGACTTTTTTTTAATTCATAAAAACTAAAAAATTGAGCTTTCGATGTATTAGATCATTTTCAAATCAGAATAAAGAGTATGAGAAATTATTCTCGCAGGTTAACAAAAAGTAATTTTCGCGCTCAAAATAGATCGAACTGTTCTAAAATTTTCGGATAAAAAAAATAAATTTATATATAAGAAAGGAGGTCAATCAAATTATGTTTCATCGTTGTAGTTTTAAAGATTTATCTGCCAAGTTGATCGTTAAAATAGGTAGTAGATTCATAAAAATTTATTGTACATCTTGACACGAAAATAAAATCTGTTCAAACATATTCTCGAAAAACTGAATTTGTTTGTCAAGATGCAAATGGATTCACGGCAGGATATGTGTGTCAAGATGTCCTCCCCCCTTTTCATAATTATCAATTTCAAATCAAGAACTTGCGCGCTGTTTCCCCGGGGCTTAAACTAGCGCGTTTTGAGCCTACGCGCTTTTACGATGTCGCGGGGTTTTTGCATTTAGAATTCAGTGTTCGTTTTTTTCTACCCAAAACATTTTTTTTTAATATTATTAATATCAAATAAATATGAGCCGGTACGGCCGGCCCTTGCCTCGAAACTCTTACTAATTTATAATTATTTCAATTTTTCGGTCTACCATTTCGAGTTTTTTTTAATTCATTTTAAACAATCATTTTTTTTAGAAAACTTTAAGAAACAAAAAGAAAATTCTCCTAAATTTCAAGATGATAAAAATAAAGAATTGAAAATCACAGTCTCCTCAGAAAAAGTTGAAGAAAAAGAAAAAAGTTTGCCTATTGACAGTACCATGTTTCACGCTAACAACTGGGAATTAGATGTGGGTGTGTCAAATTTAGCAAAAGAAAGACGAAAAATACAGCAAGAAAGACTTCATATGAAAAATCAGTTTTTGATTGAAAAAGAACAAAAATTGCGAGAAATAAATCAGCTCAAAAAAATAAAACTGGAAGAAGAAAGTCAACAAAAACAATCGTCTTCAAAATCGTTGGACAATTCACTAGATAGTGATGGGCAAAGGTCAAAATGTACTTTGTTTTATTCAGAAAATATGAATTCATCTTTAATTTGTTTAAAGATAAAAATAACACTAGATGTCGCTTTATCCTAATAAAAAACCGTTCGTATAAACGGGCTTTTCGAGGTATAATTTCAAATATTAAAAATTTTAGTTTTATGAAATGTTTCCTTGCTATTTCATAAGACCCCATGTAGAATTCGAAAGTTGGGCTGTGACTTCAACACCAAAAAAGCTAAAAATAACTGAATTTCGTGAAAAAGGGTATAATTTAAAAGTAAGAATTCAGAAGTACAAGTATAAATCGCCAGTGAGTATCGGTTTTCCTGATATAATGCAGTTGAAGTTACGCGTATTTACGTATAAATTGTTCATAAAAATAAAACCTTAGAAAATTAACCGTTCGAATCTCATCTGAAAAAGTGCTCGCAAGGTTAATTTTTTTTATCTTTTGAATTCGATGAAATACATTTTGACCTTCGTAAAGTGATAGTCTTGAGGCTCCATTGCAAAGTACTCTGCTCAAAAATATGAAAGCTGGACTATCAAAATACGAACCCTCCAGTAGCAAAAATTCAATGACAGATATTGTTAATGATCTGATGGATAAAAGCAGAGATGTATTAATTGATTTGAAGGCGTCAAATGAAAAATTGTTACGGTCGAATGGCGCTCTTGGAGAGCAAAATAAAATTCTTAAATTTCGAGCGGATAAATACAAAAATATAGCAGACACCATACAATTGCGAATGGAAACGGTAAGCAATTGTTTTTAATGAGGTCGTGTTACTTTTTGTGGAACTTATCTTGAAAAGGATCGGAGGGGGTTTTAAAAGAGACCAAAGTTCGGGCTCTAAAATGGAAGTTCTATCGTGTTTGTGTATTAAAGACAAAACGGCCGAAATTTTGCCATACCTTCGAAATTTTGAAAAAACACGTTCCTCTTTTAGACAAAGTTCCCCTTAAGACAAAACGACAAATTTTCAAAGAATTTTATTTTCAAAGACCATAATATTGTAGCGGGTATTAATATTTTGATTTGTTTTCTACTTTTTCTGTATAGGTTTTTCATCCGGAAACCTCTATTTTTAGAGTAAAAATACCAAAGAGCGGAAAAAATGTGTTCAAATTTTTCGATGTGTTAGAGCATAATTTGTCTATGAAGACAAAATGGCAAAATAAACATTTCCTTATAGACAAACACAACCGTATTCGTTAATTTCAAGGCCATGAAAATAGTGATTTTTTGTTAAAATTAATTTGGTTTATTTTAGCAACATAATCAATTAAATATCCAGTCAGAACAAATTCTTCTTCAACGAAGCAAAATGCTCCAAATGGAAGATTATATCAGAAAGCTGACAAATGAGAATGATTATTTGAAGCAAAATTATATTGACGTAAAGCCTGAACCCTATTAATTTCCCAAAGAATATTGTATAACTTCTAGTTCATGTTTTCCAATAGCGTACTATTTTTTTGACCTGTTAAAATATACTTTTTCGAGCACTTGTAATTCGTCGAAAAATTGAAACTTTTAATTTTTCGAATATAAACCACTTTTTTCGCCCCATCATTTTGGATAATCATTTTTGCTTAGGTAACTTTTTTTTTAAAGCCCTCTCAAAACCAAACGGTAAGTTGATATCAAGAAACGGTTTTTTTGTTTCTGCGAAGAGAAATTTTTTCGATTTCTGACTCCGACCGGTTGACCGGTAATCACCGAAAAACACCGGTAAATTACCGGCTTTTTTAGATTTGACACCAGACACCATGGTGGAGTAAACACGATATATTGAAAAAGGGCACTGGTATGTTATCTGAACCTAAAAATATACTTATTCGGGTGACTTTCTCAGAGAAAAATTTTGGCAATATTTATTTTGACACCAAACACCACCTGGTGGAGTAAACACGATATTTTGTCTAGGACACTGGTATGTTATCTGAACTTAAAAATATACTTATCTGGATAACTTTTCAAGAGAAAAATTATGGCATTATTTATTTCGACACCATACACCACCTGGTCAATTTTTGTTTATCTTGACAATAGTATGTTTACTTTCGAGATAAATATTCTGCCATTATTTTGAAATAAATGTTTGGAATAAATGTTTTTTAATCTTAAAAAATAAACCTCTCTTTGTCTAGATCGATTTTGCGTGCTCATTGTAATTTTTAAATTTATGACACATGTCATTATTTGAACACGAAATTTCGTGAGCGGTACAGAAACAAGGGCCGTGGCGCATAATTATGTTGTCGTGAAAAATTTTATTATCTTCAACGACCAGTTGAAAAACCCGGGAGGGTATATTTTCAGCTTCAGATAACATACCAGTGTCCATATACAAAATATCGGGGGTACTCCACCAGGTGGTGTATGGTGTCAAAATAAATATTGCCATAATTTTTCTCTTGAAAAGTTATCCAGATAAGTATATTTTTAGTTCGAATAACATACCACGTGTCCATATACAAAATATCGTTTTACTCCACCAGTGTGTCTGGTGATCAAAATAAATATTGCCAGACATGTTCTCTTGGAAAAGTTACCCGTTAAGCATATTTTAGGTTCAGATAACATACCAGTGTCGATATAAAACAATATGTGTTTAACTCCACCAGGTGGTGTCTAGTGTCAAAATAAATATGCAAATTTTTTCTCTGGAAAAAGGTTAAGCCCGAATACAGTATATTTTTAGGTTTCAGTTAACATCACCAGTGCCCATTTTCAATATTATTCGTGTTCTTACTCGCACCAGGTTGGTGCACCACCTGGTGTTGGTGTCAAATTCTAAAAAGCAAAAAAAATTTCTTGAAAAAGTTACCACACGACCACATTTTAAACTGTTTCCTATGGGTAGTTCTCTATAAACCTTATTTCCGGTGTTACCGCGTCGGAGTCAGAAATCGAGAAAATTGCTCTTCAGCTAAAATTTTCTTGGCTATCAAAGAAAAAAACGTATCTCGATATCACCTAACCGTTTGGTTTGAGAGGGGTGGTGCTTTAAAAAAAGTTACCTTAGATTAAAAGAGATTGATACAAAATATATTCATCTCATATTCAAATATATACATCTGTACAATTATAGTCGTTGTTCTACATGGTCAAAAATTGATTGCACAAGTTTTTTCTTCAAATTAGTAGACTTTTTGCGCCTATGCAACATCCTGAAATTTTTTGCCTAAATGGCACCATTTCAATTACATTTTCGACGAATCACACTACCTGTTAACGAATTTGCACTTTAAAAAGAAAACGAAACTTATTCCAAAAATTAAATATTTTTTTAAATCTTTGTTAATTTCGGTCTCAGTTGTTTTAACATTAACTTTCATATACTGCCCACTGTATAATTACTCTTCAAAATGCCATTTACCGCTGTTATTGAAATTAAATGAATATATAATATGAACTTTCGACGGATAAATCTGCCATGACTTTTTGAAAATTTATTTTTAGAGAAATTAATTTTAGCTTGATTTTCCTTGACAATTGTCTTATAGACAAATTTGTGGGGGAGGGGGTTGTGAGAAACCTACTTTAAATTGTATGTACAATGAACTGTATTTAAACGGACAGGTCCTTAGGACGGGTTGGGCGTGAAAATCTCTGCCAATGGGGTTTAAACGGACAGCCCCACAGGGAAATTTTTTGACGAACTGTACTTAAACGGACGGGTTTGGAAAAAATTCCGCAGGAATTTTTGGTAAGGAAAATATTCTACAATCTGAAATCCTGACTTAGTCAGTCCCTGAAAGGTAGTAAATGAG
>SCLH01000412.1:14167-60286 GCA_004367855.1 Oikopleura vanhoeffeni | reverse complement strand
ACAAGTTGTAAAGATTTTCTTTGACGTCATCTAAAGTGACCCCAAAATGACTTATAATGACGTCATCGATGTTATCTGATATCAGATTCGAACTCCTTGTGCCCGTACTAGTCTACAGACCGAATTTTGGCCTCATTGAAACAACTTTGAAAAACGGACCTGCCGGAAATCTGCCATTACCGGTCTGAAATTCAAAAAACAAAATCTATTAGCACACTGAATTAAATTCTCTATCCGATCATCAAATTTCAAATCGGGCTTCCGATCCTATCCGATCACATTTTTTTCCAACTCGGGTCCGATCCGATCTGAAAAAATTACTCAAAAATTTCAACATGGACAAAACGACAAAAATTTGTCTCTCCTTATAGCCAAATTTGACAGTATATGTAATTATTTTTATTAATAAACAAATGATATCTGATATCCTTGTGATATCTCAATTTAATACATTTTTTAGGAAACAATCGAGCTTTTATTTGCTCGGGGTTTGGTCAAAATTTTATTTGCAACGGAAACTTTTGCCATGGGCGTTAATATGCCTGCGCGATCGGTACTTTTCGATTCCATCCGAAAACATGATGGCCGAGGAATGCGTGATTTAATCCCATCTGAATATATCCAAATGGCCGGACGAGCAGGACGACGTGGTTTAGACGAGCTTGGAACTGTGATTTTGGTTCAAAAAGGGGCAAAAATTAATGACCATCTTGATCTTGTTAATATGATGCTTGGTAAAGCAGCTCCGTTGATTTCAAAGTTTAGATTAACCTATGGAATGTTACTAAGTATTTTGAGAGTGGGGTCCCTGAGAGTGGAGGATATTATGCTGAGGAGTTTTACGGAATTTGGTCGGAGAGATCAACATTCTCAGATTCAGAAACTTGAAGGTTTGTTTATGCTGATAATTTTTTTATGGTCCTTTTAAAACTAAAAAATCGGTTTTGACTGAAATTGACTGATTGGTATAATTTTTTTTTGAAAAGCACAAGTTGTGTGAAAATTTGGCTTCTTTTTAGCTCTTTAGCACCTTTTTTTCGATTTCTTGAGGCATTTCTAGTAAAACTCTGTCTAAGCGGACAAAATGGAATTTTTGACTCTGTCCGCTTAGACAGACCAAAGTACTCAATTTTTTTTATAGCTTAGAAAGCTAAATTGTACAGTGAAGTCCGTCTAACAGGACGCACCATATCAATATTATTAATTAATTAATCTGAAAATTTCAGATAGTAAACCGACAAAAATGATTTCTCATCGACCGGCGACGACCCTTCGCCGCCGTGGGCAAATGAAATTTATTTCATACAAAACCCATGGCGGCGCGGGGTCCTCCCCGGCCGATGACTCATTTAGTCATAAAATACTATCAGCCAACTTTGAAGCCCAAATAACCAGTAAAAACCAAGAAAATTNTGTCCAGCAAAAAGTACTAGACTGTACCAAAAAAATATGCCTTGATATGATACATATGTTACATACGTATCGTACTATGGCGTCTTTTTATGCTAAAATAAAGTACTTTTCGCTGGACAGTACTTTTAATATTGATATGGTGCGTCCTGTTAGACGGACTTCACTGTTGATCGAAATTGCGTTATTGTGTAGTTTAATTCGAATTTCTACTCTTTTTGATATTTCAAAAACCAAAATTATTCGAGGAAATCTTTGTTAAAATGTAAAAGTAATTTGTCTGCAATTCTGTTTTTTGGACTTTCATAAATATAAGCAGAAGGTAAAATAAACTCCAATAACGAGTACCAGTTTGGGGGGGGGTAAAATGTAGCTAAAATAAATGAATTATGGCTTATTTTGTAAAAACAGCTCCTTGAAAAAAAATATAATTTTAGCGGTCAAAGCCCAGAAAAAAAGAAGTGAGGGCATCGAAAAAAAGATTGACAACACAGACTTTGAAGAATACGTCGAAACCGCCACATCAATTTGTACATACCGAAAAGAACTTACAAATTCTGTTTTGACGATTGGTCATTCAAAAATCTTTCAAACTGGACGAGTGTGTTTATTCCAAGAAGTAATACCCGCTGTAGTTTTGAGTAGATCTGGTCAAACAGTTTCTATTTTGTATAATAAACCTCAAATTGTCCAACAAGCTTACGAAAAAGACATTTTATTTAATGGAAAATACCAATCGCCCGATTCGATAGATCCAGTAGTTAAAACTATTCAACTAACACGTAAGTGCCCTCACTTATTAAAAGGGTGAAGGTTTTTAAATTGCAAAAAATGCTTCATAAATTATTAATCATAATTAAAATTATTAAATTGGCGGTGGTATCTATAGCATAAAAAACTTAAATTAAAGAACGCGGAAATATTTTTTTGCTGAAATTTCTTAGAAAATCCAGACCTACTACATAGAAGTTGTCTCTGTCAGTTATTTTTAAATTTGACTTCAATGGTGTAATTTATCAAATTTGGCAATCAATATTCCTTGCGTGGTGATTCCTCAGTCGTGATTTATTTTAATTTTACTAAATTTTATAAATTTAACTTAAATATTAACTTAAAATTAATGGCTAAAAAATGCTTTCTAGAAATCGATGCAATTTTCAAAAATTCTATCAAATTACGTCTTGACGATATCATTTACGAACAGAAAAAATGTCAAATCGGCTCCGGAACAAACCAGGCTGCTTTGACACTAAATCGACATCTTCAAGAAACTTCATTAGAACTTATCGAATTTGTGAAAGAAGGCGGTCTGAATAATATCGAATGCATCGAAAAAATATCAGCTCTGGAGGCAAATGAATCTATCCTGAAATCACTTACTGCTCCTACGCTCCCCTATTTTAACTCTGAGCTACCCTCGGTTATAGAAATGTTGAAAGTGAGGGCTGAGTACAAAATGGCTTCCTTTAATTTGAGTGAAGAATCGCTACAACATTTACCAGAATACAAATCAAGGGTTTCGTTATTAAGAAACTGGAATTATGTTGGAGACCATGGCGATGTCCAGTTAAAAGGTAAAGCATTAGCAAAAATATTTTAATTTTAAATAACATTTAAATATTGTCGACAAAATACCGCTCTTAAATTGTTTTCTGATTCATTGCTGAAATTATTTAAGTTTCCAAGTTACATGTTGTAAGTAAAAACCTTGCACCGTTTTCATAACTATATTGTGTCTTGTGAGGTATCACGGTATTTCAAAATGCTCGCATCCTGCATTTTTTACATTCTCTCAAGTTCGGAATCCTACAGAATTCACATAAATTTTCTGGATTCCGCCAATTCTAAAATTCTTCAAAAATAGCGATATTATAAATAAAATTTCCAATCAAAAATAAGGGAATTTTTGGTAACAAAATTATGTGGCGGCTTTGCACTTTGATGGTTCCGTGGAAGGCCCTTCACTGTGGTACCGATTTCTGGAAAAATTAAAGTTAACCTTCATCAAAAAATTAAAGTTTCAAGATCGAGCGTTTGGAAGCATATGATTTATCAATAACCAGTAATAAACGGATAGAGATAAATCCGTCTTTTTTATCATTATAAAGAGTTTCAAAAAATCGTAAATGCGAAAATGAGCATAAAAATCGTATGTGCAAAATTTTTTTGAATAATTTGACTAAATGCATTTTCCAAACAATTTAAAACATTGTCAAACACCTTAAGAGATTTTAATTTGTATCCATTATAGGACGTGTCGCCTGTCAATTCCGTGGTGGCAACGAACTTTTATTAACTGAAATGTTACTTTCTGCAGGATTTCATCCTCTCCAGCCAGCTGAAGTTTGCGCGTTACTTTCCTCTCTAGTTTTTCAAAGCAGGGTGGAAAACGAAAATGAATTAATTGAGAGATTACCAGGTAAACCAACAGTACAAAATAAAATAAGACCGCTTATATGCTTGAATTTTTCGAGTAAAATTCGTTTTAAAAAATTACAAAAAAAGACATAATTTTTATCCAAATCTTGGACAATGTTAGCAAAAAAAGGACTACTGTCGTGTGTGTCTATATAGATATATGTCGTATATAGAGACAAAACTACACCCTTTAAAATGTTTGAATGAAAACCATAATAACGTAGCGTTTATTGATATTTTGAAAATAATTGAAATCGGACGTGGTCGAATTAGTGAGTATAAAGATTCTTGAAACATTTTAATTCTTAAGAGTTTGATAAAAAATTTATTTTAATCTATTTTTTTAGAAAAATGTCAAAATGCAATAAATATATTAAAAGAGATTCGCGAGGATGTACTTGCTAAAGAAACTGAATTTGGCATTTTATCCACTGATCACGACTCCGCCGCACCCTTAAATTTTGGACTTTGTATGGTGGTGTATAAATGGGCCAACGGGGAATCGTTTAAAGATATAATGTCAATGACCGATATCCAAGAAGGAATAATCGTTCGGGTGATTCAGCGTCTTGAAGAACTTTGTAGAGAAGTGAGAAATGGAGCCAGAACTGTCGGCGATTTCAGTACTACTGCCAAAATGGAACAATGTTCAGAAGCCATCAAGAGAGATATTGTCTTTGCTGCTTCGCTATACACTCAATAAGATGAAATTTTTATTTGGAAAAATTTGACTCCAAATAATTTTGTAAATTTTCTTCAAAATTTATCCTTTTTTATGATAGAATTGTCATGCATTCTGAAATTTCTACTTGCTCTAATAAAGTTCAACAACAACTGAAAATTTTCTACTAAAATCAATGGGACCTAATTTTTGCAATATTTCAAAATCATTTTTGGTCATAGTTTAGAGCGCTATAGTGTGTCCACCATTAAAAATAACATTTTTCGGTCGCCAAGTGATCAAAATGTAAGTCTCTAAACCCTCTAGCTAGAGCTAGCGAGTTGTTTTTGACTCGACATAAAAGTAATTTTCACGAAAAATATTGATCTTTAGAAACAAATATTAACATCATTAAAGACTGTATTTGAAATAAGGAATTTCAAACGTTAAAAATGGGCATCGATTTTATTAGTCCATCTTGTAAAGATTTTTTCTGGTCATTTTAAATCTCAGTTCTTTTTTGTTTCTCAAACTTTTGAAATTACTTATTCAAACGCGCCATGAAATTTTACAAAAACTGGGTACAGGTTCAAACAGAATAGTGATCACGCTAGCTATACAGTACATACAGTAATATGGATCACAATTTTGGCATCCAAATATCAAGATTGTGAATAATAATCTAACTAATTCGTGATAACTTGCTTATTGATGAAAAAAGAGCGCCGTGAACAGGATTCGAACCTGCGCGGGGAGACCCCAAGACATTTCTAATGTCTCGCCTTAACCACTCGGCCATCACGGCTTAAAAGGGGTGTTCTATCGATTAATTATTATTCGAAATAAAATTGATATGCAAAACTCAGATGTTGCAGCAACATTGTTGCTTTAAATTTTGGTTTATTCTAGAATGACTAATAATCAGACGAATTCGCTGACGCCGTTCAAAAATCGATCACTTAACTTGAATACTTCAAACTATTTAGATGATCAAGCAAGGCAAAAAGTAAATGTCACAAGAGAATACTGTAACAATCAGGAAAATTCAAGTCGAAAGTAAGCATTTACATTTGTATTAATAAAACTTTGGGTCTGTTTTTAGTGGAGATAGAAATAATTTATTTGTTCAAGACGATTTGAAATAAGGAATTTCAAAGTCAAAAATCGGTTTCGATGTGTTAAGCCTATCTTGTAGAGAATTTTTTTCTGGTCATTTTAAGATCAAGGATTTTTTTCGTTTTTGAAATTTTTTCAAAAAAAATTGAGCTGTGAAAGTTGCAAATTAGGAGCTAACGCACCTTTTTTTCTGCAATCAGGAGAAAAGGCTTATACAATTTCAAGTATTTTGATTTAGGTCAATATGACGTTTTTTTGAATTAAATCACAATGACAACTTCGTCATTTCTCACACAATGACCTGTTTTTTCAAGACACATTTCTTACATTATCATATTTTTCGTCATTTGACGCGTAATCATCGCTTTTTTTGGTCTCATTTTGGCAGAATGTACTGGGGTGATTCCCCGGCGAAATGTTACAAAGTTTTTCAAACGGCAAGAATGTCTCAATGGTATTATTAATGTCCCTGTTTAAATTGCCAACCTCATTCTAACTTTGTGAAAAACTACTAATATAACTTACGTTGGCATTGGTTGTAACAACTTGCTGCAATAGATCAAGTACTAAGACGTTAGACTAATAACATACAGGTCGTGAGTTCGCGTCCAATCATTAATCCTCATTTTCTTTCAAAATTATTAATGTAATCATAGTATGAATTTCATACTGAAGCTTTTTCACGTTGAGAGCTAGAAATAAAGTCGGAAAAACATTAAATAATAATAAAAAAAAATGGCCGGAAACTNAAATTTCGGAACAACCCACCCTTTATTTCTATTAGTCGATATTAATGATGGACAATCTAACTATGTGTGTGTTCTGAAACACTCTTTTGCAGGTGGGGGAGTAGGACATCTCGTGCAGGTGGGGGTTAAGTAGTTTTTATAAAGCCTCCGAATGACCGGTGAGTTTAATTTACCGTGAAATATCGGTTTCTCGAAGAAAAACTTCAAATTTTTTTACTAAAGTTCTGCTCGTGGTCCTTTTAGTGATAAAGGTTTAAATTTGCCTTCTGCGGACACTAACCATATACTTTTTCATTAAAATTTGCCTTTAACTGCCTTTTATTATCACATTCCGACTACTATTCACCCCTTGAAATCAAATTGCTTATCAAAATATTTTATTCAGAATGAATCGTCTTTCCCGACCTATATTAATTCCGTTTAAAAGATCTATTTGCTGCATAAAATCCAGACCAAATGTTATTCTTAGCCAATTTCGCGGCGTAACTTATCAAGAAAAAGTAACCTTTCGGCAACGTGCGGCTACGGATGAAATGGAACGTGTCGCAAAAGTAGCTTTCCATAAAAAAACGTGGACTTACTACGCACTTTCTGTCATAGTTTTTTTTTGGGGATTGACTTTTTGGTCGGTACCGCTTTGGAGGGTATTTTGTGAATCTGATCAAAGTTCTTGGCAAGAAGTGTTAACAGGGAGGTTAAATCATGATACTTCGAAAGTCAGTTCTATGGAACCGATTTATGATCATCCAATGGTTATACGATTTTGTGCAAGGTAAATATTGACTAGAAATGCGTATTTTATTAAGATTATTTTTTCAGGGCATTGCTAATTTTCGGCATTGTATTTTGTGTACAAAGCGATATCTTCGATATAGAGAAATTTTACTTGCCTTTAATAACCACGTGACCGGATATCTCCTATCAAAATTTCTCATTTTTGCCAAAAATGCTCATATTTTCTGATTTACCAGTCTAACGAATATAACCAGAACGCAATTAAATTTCACATGGAAAAAATGTTTCTCGCTATCTTGTCTTGTTCTCGTGGAACAACTGATAACAAGGCCTACGTGGGTCTTCTGCTGAAAATTTGAACTTTAGAAAATCGATAGAAATTAAAGTTTTTGAATTTTCATTTCTCAGTAATTTGTCTAAAAACTTTCTAAAGTTTCGTTTGATGCACATTATAGGTCACTTCCGGTAATTTGAAAATCTTGCATTTTGGAAAATTTATAATTAATTTTATATTCTCTATGAATATTCAAAGGTCGTAGAAATAAGCTCTGTGACGATGCTCAAGAATATCAAAAACATATCTCTGCATTTATTAGTGTTTAAGAAGAGAATTTTAATTATGCTTTATTAATAAAGTACAGAATGGGGAAAACATTATTTAACAAAATAATNAGAGAGAGATATAAGCTTTGGTAGAAAAAAACAACGCAACTAGGTAATTTGACGCTTTGAGTAAATTAGCATTGACATAAAGATTGATAAGGGGCCATTCTTAGCAATGTCAGACTTATCGCATTATACTAAAAGTGATAAAATTATGCGACCACACGCGAGAGCGTGAGGAGTGAGACGTACCGATCCACGTGACTTTTTTAGTCATATAAAGTCAAAAAATCGTGAAAAATTACCATAAAATTTTCGGAAAAAATATTAAGGATTTTTTCTGAGTGTCGAAAATAAAAATCTTTTCGTGCTCTAGCGCTCGACGGTTAATAAATTTGGTCATAGTTTATAATACGGTTTCCAAAACATTCAACTTACGATCGTTTGGTCCTTAAAAAAAAAAACTGATTGGACGAATGGATGTCAAAAATAAATTTTCAAATCGTACTCCTGGGAGTAAAAAAATGAAATCCGTAAAGTAACAACTTTCCGTGGCCAAAATAGCAAAAAAACAGTCCTTTTCCCGCCAGCTTTTGATACCTGTTTAGTGGAAAAAATTAAAAAGGGCAAAACAGTTTTTTCCCGGCCTTTTAATTTCGCAGATAATGTCAAATTTTGAAAACATTTTCCTAAATAGGACGAAAAAAAAATACAGCTTTTTCAAGAAATTTTTTCAAACTTTTCAAATTGGTTCAACAATGCTATCTCCAAAATATGATTCAAAACGTCATCCCCCCAGAGATTACGAACTAACTTTAAGAAATGTTTTTATTCACTTCCTAATGTACTATGCCGAGAGAAATAAGCAATTCAAAAAGTCCATTTGCCTATATAGAACTCCTTTAAGCGAAATTATTTTAATCAAATTAAAAAAATACCTTGGCTTGTCGATTTTCAATCAATCTTTTTAATTTGTTTTCGAGTTATTACACATAACTCTTGGTCATCTTAAATAACTATCGTTATGTGCACTTTGGTTCTAAAAAGTATTTTCTCTAAAACAATTTTCCCTCGTGCTGTTTGAGGAATTTAGCCGTAAAATGGACATTAAAAAATGACGAAATCAAAAAGAAAGTTTTTCTATACAAAACCCTTTGCAATATTTGAGACAAGCCAATAATTATCTTTAACCTAAACAGCTTAAATTTAAAAAAAATATCTTAAAAACCTCAAATTTTGCCAGATTTTCTTACTTATACTACTACCAGCTGCTTTTCAACACGCAGCAAAACCGAACAAAAACATGTGAAATAGCAAAAAGGGGAATTTTCTTGAATAAATGGAATTATAATCGAGGCTTATTCACAAAAACAGATGTAAATCGAAAAATAAAGGATCGCTAATTTGAATTTAACCCCGCCTCTACTGGGCTAACCTGCCAGTAAGTCGACGACTGTTACCGCCTTGAAGCACCAGGCAACATTCATTCTGAATTACTGTTAAACATACAAAATTTAAATAAAAAAATAATAACCAAATACAAAATATAATAAGATTTCAAATCAAAAATTGTATTTATTCAACGTTTCGGTTTATTTCGTTTGATGCCGATGTAATTTTTTACTTTTCCACTCTTGAAAATGGAATAGACCGAAAAGTTGAATAAATTACACTTTTAATCGAAACCTTATTATATATATTTGGAACAACCCTACACAAATACAAAATTGGGCACATTAAACTTCAATTTTTTGGCAATCAAGAAAGAAAATAACATCTTAACAATATTATTGAACGCGGGCCAATCAGCAGTGATCGGGTGTATTCTGGAGCTTTCCTCGCTAGCTCAAATAACACATACTGGACAAAATAACAATGATTATTAAACAAGATCAAAAACATCAAATATACATGTATGTTATTTACTTTCTTTTTCGGTAGACAAAAAGAAATAATATATGCTTCCGGATCTTTTTCGATATAATATAAAGATCGATGTAGTTTTTCCCAATGTGAATAAAAAGGCACATATTAGCGACAGGCCTCTTTGTAAAATTAAATTTGCAAAAACGGTATTTGAAATACTGGTTTCAATCGGAATTTGTCAAGTCATAATTAACAAAATTATGAGCAGCGCTAAAATAGAGATATTGAGTCGCTTTTGTCAATTTATGTACCGATTGAAGCTAAAACAATGGCAATTTTCAATTTCATTGTTCGAAGATTTGAAAGTTCTTAAAACTCTTGACACAGAATGACAAGGTAATCATTGTGGGCCCCGATTAAAAAACGACATACAAAGGAAACAATTTTCGGCTATTTGAATCTCGATATCATCGTATTGAATGATGAAATTCGGAAATTTTCATATGCAACTACATTTAAAATTTGTTTTTTGCCATCTAAAATTAAGGATACTGTCAAATAAGAACCCCAAGAATTGTTTTTGAACAATGACATTTGATTACTTTTTTGGAACAGTCCATGAAGAACTAGTGTGATTCGCGATTTTTTAAAGAGTCTTCGCTAAGAACTAATCACAAAGGGTTATTTCATAAATTTTTGATAGACGCATATTATGTTGAAATTGATAAATGAATCGCACTCCTAACAAAATATGGCATCGTTCATAAACGTTTTAGTACGTAACCGCTTAACCCACATACTCAGCGCTGGCCATATCTGGCCAAAGTGACTTGCGATCTCTATTTTTAATAAGTTAACTTTTTCCGAAAACATTTTTATTTAAAATGATCTGTGTTTTTGAAATTCTCTATCTTTTGCCTTATTTATCTTTTCTCTATCTTTTGTAGTTCATGAGATAAAGCAATGATGTCGACCCGAAATCGGGGCCCTGAAAAAAATTCAAGTGAGATTTGAACTTGAAAAAATGAAAAAAAAATGGATTTTATGAAACTTTGCCACGTGATTTTAGGATTTATTTTATGTGTCAAAATATTGAAATAAAAAATATTCATAAAATCAAAATTTTTCGTTTCTTTTTTATTTACACACATCCAATATTTTTCGATTTTCTGTCGAAAAAGGTATTCTTGCAAAAATATATATGATTATAAGTTATTTTTGTGCAAAACAACAACTCATGTGAATATATGACCAACACAATATATGGAAAATTGATACTGTTTACTTTGAACACCTGGTAAAAATCGGACACAAACGAATGCAGCGCTAACTTAATTTCTTTGTTTTTTTTTCGCAAAAACTTGATAAAAGTCCCTATGAGCGGTTTGTTATCAGAAGTTATTAGGTCCAAAATATTTTCTATTTACGACATTGTCTCAAAGAAAAATTATCGTAAAAACCGAAAAAATACAATTTTAATTTTTTTCTATCAAATAATTGTTGAAGCTATTGAAATAAATAGTTTATTTTCGCTAACGTTAACTTGGATAAATCATATTTTTAAAGTCAGGTGGCCAGATTTGGCCACCGCTGAAGTACGTCACTGTTCATAACTTCTGAGTATGGCGGTTAATACCAGTCACGTGGGACCTGCTTTTCACACGCAGCAAAACCGAACAAAACATGTGAAAATAGCAAAAAGGGGAATTTTCTTGAATAAATGGAATTATAATCGAGGCTTATTCACAAAACAGATGTAAATCGAAAAATAAAGGATCGCTAATTTGAATTTACCCGCCTCTACTGGCCTAGCCTGCCAGTAAGTCGACGCCTGTTACCGCCTTGAAGCACCAGGCAACATTCATTCTGAATTACTGTTTTAACACATACACAATTTAAATAAAAAAAATAACCAAATACAATAAATGTATATGAATACCCGCCCTCAGAGTAAAAATTCCTAAATATTTGAATGATAACAAACAACGCAAAGATATTAGCACCGCAATCAAAACCCTGACTGCGAATCAGGCGATTTCATTGGTCAGATTCCAGAAGAGGATCAACCCAATCAAATTGCTCAGAATTTCGCATTTTTCAAATATTTAGGATTTGGTACTCGGTGAGGGCGGGTGATCCATATGGTTCCATTTTCGTTTTGGTTTCGCCAAGGTTGTGCAAAAATCAGTTCTCATTATCTTTCAAATTGGCTAGGACGAATACTCATATTTTAGAAATTATTATTTGAAAGCTTCCTAATCCTTAGGTATTTCTCGGTAAATATCGATTTCAGAAATTGGATATTTTTTATAAAAATAGTTTGTAGAAAACTGCGCCATAATCGGTCATGAATTAAAGCTTGAGCTCTCTTACGCCATATTACATTAATACTAATTTTAAAAAGTTGTCTTTATGTCGCCGGAGAGCCATTTTTAGAGACGAAAACTGTTTGGAAAACGTTCACCATCATTTAAAAATGACCATTTTGACGTAAAAGCTTCTAATATATTTCGCATGAAAGTCCGATTTAAATAAATTCGATAACAATCCCTACAACATTACAAATTTTCGATGAATAAAAAAAATCAATGCGACTCCTACATGTGAAACGCCATCGAAAACTGCGTCAAAATCTCTTACCAATTATAGATCTTTTCTCTACCAAAAAAAATATTTTTTCTTCGAGTCTTATTTCTCAGAAGTTTGATAGCCAATGCTCCTCTTTCTTAAGGACGCACCTGAGAGTGTAAAGAATACTATATATCAGGGATAGATATGTTTCTTGCTGATGATATAAAACTAATTAACACGTCACCAAAACCCCTTTCATCCTTATAACACTTTCTGGTAACCTGCTTACCACTCTTAAACTTCAACATTTTTAATGTTTATTCGAGCACCTGAAGCAATTTAAGAAATACGTATTACTTTCGATTTTATTGTAAATGAATTTACAGTAGGTTTTTTTTAGTGTTATACGTAACCAAGAAATGCATTTATATTGTACTTAATACACTTGCATGTCTCATGTAAGGGGGTATCAGTCGGGAATTTGAAGTTTTCTGCAACTCATGAAAAAATATTCAAATTATTTAATATTACTACGGTTTAAGAAATTGGAGCACTACTAGTGCTGCACTAGATAGCAAAAATTAATATTTTTCTGTAAACTTAATGATCAATTGAGGGTTTGTAAATCACTGAATTCCCAACCGGTCACAAATGTGTTAATACTAATATTGAAAGCTTTTTTGAAAAATATCAAGGTGCATTTTTTTTATATAAACTTTTTTTATATACTATAGTAAAAATATTAGTTGATAAGCTTTCGATTCATAATTATAATTTTCAAACGTGAAATGTATCGGATACATTTATGTTAAGGTAATCGTTATAACTCTGGAGATGTCATAAATAAAGTCTCGATTACGTGTTTTAACCGGCTGGTTAATAGTTTATCTAACTTAACATACAATAATTTTAAAGTTTAATTATTCAAACGTATTCAATAAATACCATTTTCCCCCTTTTCTCAGGCTTGCAAAGGGGAACGTTCCCCTACTGTTGGCTCTTCCCCCTTCCCCTTTTTCGAGTCCGTTCCCCTCGTTCCCTTTAGGTCTCCTCCCCATTCCCTTCCGTTTCCCATATAAAGGGAAGGAAAAGGGTAACGTTCCCTTCCCCTAAAATTATATTTCTTTGGGGTTTTCGAAAAAACGAGACCTAATACATGTGTAGACGAAATAAAGGCCTTAAAATGTGTAAATTTTAAAGTTAATCGACTATTAATTCAAATGTTTTTAGTTGAAAAAGCAAATTTTAAACGTTCCCTTCCCTTTTACAAGCCTGCGTTTTCTTTTTGACAAGTTTTTTTACCAGAAAAAGCGGAAGCACCAAAAAATCCTTAAATTGGCAGTACTATAATTATTAATCGACTTTGGATTGCATACGTTCGCTTTAATTTTATGTGTAACATAATATTTCAAAAGACCCCGATTACTACTTTATTTATTTTTCATATTGCTTTAGACTGTACGATTAGAAAGCCACTTCAGAACAATTTTCGGTCTTATTTGCCCCAGAAACTTAAATTGTATTTAAGCACCTGAAGTAATTTAACTAATACGTACGAGTCTTCGCTTGGTGTACTTTTGTCAATTCGCCACTTGGGGACAAAAAGTTTTTTTGTTAGATTGAAGATTTTCAACTTAGTACCCACAGCCACCTGTAAGCTTCTACCGAGATGGATTCTATAAGTTCCATGTAATTATAGGCCCGAGTCAATTAAATTTGATTTGTAATGCAGTTTAAAATTGAATTCACAAACGTACTGTGCAGCAACCGAGGGTTAAAAAATAAATAATAATTGTATCAAAGCAATCGAATTTTGAAATTGACAGAAAGTTTCTCACTTTAAAAACCAACGTACATTTAAACTTTAACCCTGGAACTGTATAATTCAGTTTTACAGGGGAAAATACAAACTGTAGCATAATAGATTTATTTTTCGATGGCGGTAAATTTATCTTACACTTTTTAATTGAATAATGCATTTTGCACGAAATGATCAGTGGAAATTTCCCACTTCCTTATTATCTAAGATTACGGCGAGTTGTTTAAAATAAGCCAAACACACAAACATTTCAAAATTTCCCAATGAAATAAGTTAAATAATAATTACACATAACAATTAAATGTTATTCAGAATATTGCGAAAGATAATAATAGGGAAATTTTGCATTTCCTCCGACTTACCATTAATTTTTAGAAACAAATTTCCTAGATACTTCAGTAAGAGCGCATGCCCTGGCGTTATTTTTATCAGAGGACCCTTACAGTTGCACGACATCTCCTCGAAGAATGGCTCAACCGATTTTGAAAATTCTAAAAATACATGAGAGTCAAGGGTTTGATACATCGCAAGGCATGCTTTGATTTTTTGACCGGGTCCTAGAATTCCGGTGATTACCGGGGGTCGAAGTGAAATGTATAAAAAGTGAAATGTATAAATTTGAGATTTTGAACATAAACAGGCGAGAACAAGAGTTCTAGAGCATAAAATTCCAATGTTTTTCCTGGATCAGATTATTAAGGTCGAATTCTTCAAAAGAATAAAAAAATTATTTTTTTGCATAGCCCAATCAAAGTATAAATTTGCTAAACATTTTGTAAGTGTACCAAAATCTGTATTTTTCATGATGTCATTGCATTTTCAAAATAATCGGTGGCGCAAAAAAATATTATTTTTTATCATTTTGAAGAATTTGATCTCAATAATCTGATCCAGCGAAAACATTGAAATTTTATGCTTTAGAACTCTGTTCTCGGCTGTTTATGTTCAAAATCTCAAATTTATACATTTCACTATCGACCCGATTACCGGGTGGGGTCGAATTTGATTTTTGGTCATTTTTTTGAAATCCTTGATTTTTTTGGACCCGATCCCGAAGTTTTTAGAAAAATCTTTAGTGGGGTTTTCGAGAAACCATAGTTTGGAAAGTTATATTATGACTCAAAATTTCAAAAAGATAGTACGTGCCACTTCCGAGCTATCGAACCGAGTTTTATAAGGCATCTAAAAACAACAGACCAAACCTTGTTTCGGTGATTCTGGGGGGTCATATTTCATTTCTGAGAAAATATTTTTACAGATTCAAATTCACAATAAAATTCTCTATCGATTGATATGTAACATGACCCCAAATGATTCATTTTGTAATTTGACCCCAAGTGGGGTCATATTACAAAATTTGACCCCTGAAAATGAAGGTCAGAAAATTTGAAGACGAAAGGTAAAAAAATCAGTCTTATATCACCAACAGTGACCAAGAAACCGACAATTTAATATTTGACCGGTAATCACCGGAATTCTAGGACCCGGTCAAAAAATCAAAGCATGCCTTGCGATGTATCAAACCCTTGACTCTCATGTATTGTTAAAATTTTCAAAATCGGTTGAGTCATCTTCGAGGAGATGTCGTGCAACTGAAAGGGTCCTCTGAAAAGAAATACCGGTGTGTTTCACATTTTCTTATTTCAATATAAAATTTGCATTTAAAAGTGTGTTTTCGATTGTTTTGAACAACTTGGCGTTATGAAAAAATATGGCGATGGAAATTTTCATGTCGTGAAAAATCATTTTTATCAAAAAGTCTAAGATACATTTACCGCCGCCAAAAATTAAGTCTATAATGCTAAAATTAGAATTGTTTCTATTTTCGGAGAGCGGATTAAAAAGTTGAACTTCCCGATTATTTTATGCAGACGGCGTGGCGCCGGAACCATATTAAGAGTTTTTTGACAGGTAAACAAACCAGAAAAAAATTCCCTGTCAAAATTCCGCTGCTGCAATTAAGAAATTAAAATATGTTTGAAATCGCAATCAATTGCTAGTCATGAATAAATACATTTATATTGATTTCTTGCACATTTATAACTAGTTATTATCAAAATGTACTATTTATGGATAAATATTCCTGAGTCCATCATTTTCTAATTTAGGTGCGAAGAAGCTTTAAAAACAAAAGTTCATATCTATAAAAATACATAAGCTGCACTTCAAACCCACCTAAAAAATTGCCGAAACTTTGACGAAGTTCTAAAAATGAGTTTTGAATTTTTGCTAATTCTTTTTGACTTTTTCAGATATGTTTTGCTGTCTAGTTCAGCCTAATCAAATATCGAAAAAGATCCATACCAACTTAATTTATCTAGTCAAAAAATAAAAAGTTTTATGGCTGAAAAAAAATAAAACCGGCCATTTGTCATAATCAAAAAAGTGGCTAAAATCATTCTATCGTCCGAAAACTATACTCAAAAACACTCTGAAATAATTTTTTCGAGATAAATAATTCAGAATAGTTAATTTTAATTTGCCGCATTCTCCTTTTAGAAACCTAACCGCTGAGTGGATATTGGGATTTAACCAAATCGGACGTTTTCGAAAAATGCCCCACTGAGGGTTAAAGTCAATCGATAAAAGAAGAAATAATTTCAAAAGGTTGAATAATTTCCAAATAATCTTTCGCAAAATTGCAATTATAAAATAAACCGTGAAACATAAACAAACAAAATCACGGGTAATTATTAAAAAGATCTAGAACGTATCAAAATTCGAAAATGTTTATTTTATTTTCCCTTTCGAAATTTATTCAAAGTTTTCAAATTACTAATAGTATGGTGCCGGCGCCACGCATTCTGCATAAGTTATGCAGCATAACCTTAGATCTCGTTTGAAATTCAAAATTTTCAAAAAACTCGCAAATTTCCAAAAAAATTAATCAGTGACTTTAAAAATGTAGCCCGATAAATTTTCAAGTTTTAGGAACCTATGAATTTTAGCCTGATGAGTCTCTCCCGTACTTCTATGTTTTTTTGGCGCCACGCAGTCTGCATAAAATCAGATGAAAAAATATAGTATCTGAAATTCCAAAAAAGATAATCCGTCACGGATTATCCGTGACTTTAAAAATGTAATTAAATAAATTCTTATATTTTAAGAAGATGTAAAATTTAGCTGGATCCCTCCACCCCTGTACTTTGTATACGGTGTCGGCGCCACGCAGTCTGCATGAAATAAGATCAAAATCTTTCGAAATTCGAAACTTTCAAAAAAAATAATCCTTGACTTTAAAAATGTAGCACTATAAAATGCTCATGTTTTAGGGTGTCATAAAATTTAGCCTAATTGATCTATCCCCTCACTTTTGATGTCTTGGCGCCAAGCTGTCTACATAAAAAATCTATGTAACATCAAAAATGCAATAAAAAATATTTTTTTTACAACAGAACGGTTCTTTGAGGGTTGAAAAAATGAATCTTACAATTTTTAAAGCGTTTTTTGCACTATTTTTCCAAATTGCGGTGAAGTTATTTATTTGATCGTAAAATTACCTGTATTTTTTGTCTTATGGTGCTGGAGTGTTTGACTTTCTCTAATTTGGTGTTTTTTCCTGGTGGTTCTCTACTAAAAAATTCTCAGCTCGGAGTCAATTTTGAATCGTATATTTTGAGTCGATTCACATTTCAGTTAGAACGATGCGCTCATTGCAGTGTGGGGGTTAAATCACGAGGGTGTCAGGCCCCGCGCTGATTAGCTCAAATTAAAGGGCCAATCGGCGAGTACGGGAGAATCAGTTGAATTTTCAGTTTTGGAGGGAGGAGAGATACCTCCTGTTGTGCCCGGATAGCGAGAAGAGTTAACCCACGGACGACGGCAAAGTGATTTGGGACTGCCCCAGGCACAAAAGAAGCAGAAACGGACTTGACTGCAATACTAATAACTGATTCATGAATTCCATAAGGATTATACGAATCAATTACGGTTTTTATTTCTTCCAAATTTCATTCGGATTTTCAAATACAGTACTGTAGATTCCGGTTTTATAGCAATTTAAAATTTTGAGAGTATGGTTTGATTCGAATTTGCTCATGCCTTTTGGCATTTATGAAAAAATTTCATTGAAAACTAATCAGAAGACATTATATTATAACTTAAAGTTTGCTAATCCAATTAATTGAATCGAAAGCGAAGGGTTTTCTTTTAAATAAATAGATACTTATTTTTACAACCATATCGGATTTACCTGTTGGTCAAACTTTCGGTAAAGAAGAACTTCAGGTATCAGAACCGATATTCTGATGATTTGAAATTCATTTCAATTTTGAATGTACCAAAAGATGCGCAACCATCGATTTTCTTGAGAAGTTATTGTAAACTGGACGACTGTAGGTGACCGCGAAGTGGCGATAGAGGCGAAATTATAATACAGCATGTCACATTTTTAATACAGTATGTCGCATACTGTGTGCGGCATACTGTATCTGTTTCTTTTTCGTGCGAACAGAAAAGAATGATTCGGCAGACTTCTCCCCAAATAATAGACGATTCTCTCGGTCACTCTTCGGGTCTATAGTGTGACAGTAAACCTTACACTCGATATATAAATTCGCCTCTAGCGCCACTTTTTGATCACACAAGACCCCTAGTTAATAATATTATCTACACAAAACCGATTGTTGCGCATCTGTTGATATATTCAAATGTTGTCCAACCGGTAAATATCCGATAACGTTAAAAAATAAGTATCTACACAAAACTCCTCGCTTCGGAGTTAGCTAATTGAATTTCTGATTTCGATATCTTAACTGTCATGACGCATGAGTACCCGCGGCACTTTTCTAGCCGATTTTTTTTTAATGATCAGAGAAAAATTATACATAAAAAAAATCACTGATAAAATCGGTACCCATTTTCGACTTATGAAATTTCTGATTTCAAATCAACTCAATTGAAAACCTGGATATAATTCTGAAAATTTTATTTCTTGAATTTTTCCCTCTCCTACAAAAACCGGAAGTTGAAATTTTTCACCATTTTTTGGACTGATGATTATGTGAAACTTATATTTTTCCACGCGTGCCAGAATAAAAATGCTTCTTGACGATGAAAGCCTTTCAAAACCATCATCTAATTCAAAGGTAAAAAACGACAATTATTCGTTTTTGTACCAAACTTACAGATTCCCGTGACTGTAAGATTCAGTTATGAATCATAATAATTTATGATCAATTACTACGTAAAAAATTTTTAGATTGCTTCTAGTGGTGAAAATTCTAATTTACAATTTTTGGAGGACATTTATAATTTCGCTTATAAAAGGAAATCTGGTCTTTGAACATTTCGGTGAATAAATTAGTACGCCAAAAAATTCTTAATGCTTCGTTTAGAAATTACTTTATTATCATTATAATTAAGGGCCCGCGAAAACAAAGTGTGGTCTGTTTTCAGGATAATTATGTTCACCTTTAGAGTCGTTAATGAGCTTAATTTATGTAAACAACCATTTAAAATGACCTTGACTAAAGTTCTTAAATGATCCCTGTAATGATCGTTTTGTGAGAAAATTCTCACAGTACATTTTTCTAAATAATTTTTTATCTCTATTTAAACTGGATTTATAACTAAAAAATATTGCAAGGTGGAGTCAACCAACTGATACAAAACTTGTTTAATCTGTGAACATATCACACTAGATTTCATACATTATTGAAGACTATTAAATTTTTATACAGTATGTACATTTTTTACTTGCGAGGTGTTAATTGTCCTTGAGGTAATTACGGCCAATAAGAAATAGTAACAATGTGGATTTTATTTTCAAACCCTTGACATCGGCTATAGCTTGGCCTTCAAAATAAAATCCACCTTGTTACCATTTTTAATTGGCCGTGATTAGCTAAAGGACAATTTTCACTTCGCAAGTAAACAAAGTACATACTGTAACTGAAACAAAAAGTTGGGATCGGCACAATCGGACCGGAAAACCGATCAGATCTAATTTTTTTGTTAGTCTTCCGTTGCGATTCTGAATCAAAATTTCTGATCTCAAGACCAAATTTATCTTCACTAATAAAATAATATCCCCAAAGAGTTAATGAAAACAAGACCCAAACAGAAAAATTGCAGATTTTTCCTATTTATTTTGTTTTGCTGGAAATATTGAAAATTATCAATTGTCGTATATCATATACGGTATATGCTTCCAATACCTGGTACTAAGACATTTTTTAGAGTTTTCATAATTCCTTCGATACTTTTAATGAATGTTTTATGATTTAAAATCATTGATAAAATCATTGATTTTCAGAAATTTTAGAGTTTCTTTTTGAACTTGCGGATTTCCGAGAATTCATAAGCGCACCCAAGGGTGACTATGCTTTGGAGACGCATAAAATTGAATAAAAGAACGTTTTTGACCGTTCCACAGCGAATTCGAAACATTCTCATTAAAATCTAACATGCAGGTGTGAAGATGATTGGGAATCTTTTAATACCATTTTAAACTTGATACGATGACCCTGAAGTCAAAAAATATTATTTAAAATGATCCTGGGAGTTTAAGAAATGAAATTGAAAAATCAGAAATAACCAGGTTTTTGGGAATTATCTCATAAAGTTAAGTTCCTTAAAAAATTGATTCGTAGATACAATGAGAACAAAATATATTTTAGTTTGAAAATGGCAAAAAACAGCACTTTTTTTTNCGAGGTACAAAAAATAAAAAAACGTAATATCATTTTTTCGTTTATTAAACTTTATTGTCATGAAAACATCTAACTTTTTTTAAATAAGCGGAAGAATATCATTCTGAAAAATTTATTATTCTTCCGGTTTACTCAATTTACCGGTTGGTCCGAAATGTAATTAGAAAAATTAGATATAAATTTCATTTAAAAATTACGAACAACCATTATTAAAATTTTTATGATATGGTTACGTAGGATTTGAAAGTTATAAGCTTTCTAAATCAGAGGTGAGCAGAATTAGATAGGAGTATAAAAAGCTAATAAATTAAAATTCCTACGTAACAATATCAAACAATTTAACCCTTGGAAGCTCCAAAATTTCTTATTCGGCAGAAGCTCCTGCACCACTTAAGTGGTGCGACTTTGAGCCCTCATTACGGATAAACTACATTTCATAAAAAGCCGTGTATTATCTCATTTTTGTAAAGAAAGCCCAACTTAGCGAGGTAATTAATCGGATTTACAAAATTTTGTATGTAAATCGGCCAAAACGGAGCCGCAAAGATTGGGCTTTGATTACTTACTTCTCATTGAAAACAGAAATATTTTCAAAAACATTTCTTTCTCTATTCGCACTCAATAAGACCTTGACTTTAACAATTTTTTTTATTTTCAATCTATCTTCCCGTTTTCTCATAAATAGACGATTAGCAGCGCGATTGATTAAAAAACGCAAAAAAAATTGCAGTTTGTAAAAAAATATTCTTTGAGAATGAACAAAATTTATCTGCTTATCGCCAAAAAAACACATTTCAGAACAAAAAACTCAAATTAAGAAAATACTTAATCAGATTTGTGAATTTTTCAAAAAAATTTGTCGAAACCGAGCAGCAAAAATTTGGGTTTAATCACTTACTTGCCATCGAAAACACAAATATTCACATACTTATTTCTTTCTCTATTGTCACTAATTCTGAGCTCGGCTTTCAAATTTTTTTAAAATTTTAATCTAACTTTTCGTTTTCTCATCAAAAGATTTCAGCGCGATTGATCAAAAACCGCAAAACAGTTTGCGCTGTCAAAAATTATTTTTTGGGAATGAAAAATGTATGCTTAGTTAAAATAAAAATTCCTAGCCTTTTAGCACAAGCTGGGATCCAAAGGAAGTATCGCCGATCAGGCCAGCTGATCGCTTAGCGTGGTATGAAGATAATCAAGCATCTGTTTGATTTTCTCAGCAAATTTTCGTTTTTGATCAGTTTGTAGCAGATAGAGGGCGTTAAAATGTCGGTTATAAAAGATAGTTTTTTGCCGATTTCCTCATTCGATGTCAAAAAACGCCTTATTTTACAGAAGAGGAGTTTGAAGATTTGTATTACTATAAAGACGCTGATACTCAAACTATAATAACAAAATAAAGTTATAAAATAACTTTTGCTATAATTTAACCGCTAAGACTTCAAAATATTATCTCGACGTAAGCCAATTTTCTGATAAGTGTTGCCGTAGCTTTCATGTGAACCTACTTTCGAAAAAATCGAAGCATATTTTATTTCGAATTTTTTTCAAAAATTTAAAAATCACTCACGAAAATAAAAGGAGTTCCGACGGTGGAAATTTTTTTTTTTTTTGAAGGATACTCAAAAGACTTTCTAAAACTCAGTTCCTCAGATTTTATCTATCGTTCAAACTGTTGAGCAGCACGCATTTTAGATTTTTTTGAGAGAAATTGTCAAAAAAAGTAAAATTAAATAATTTTTGAACGAGTAGTCCTAGAAAATTTTAACTGCCATTTTTAAATTCCGCGTTGCAAACTCTTTGTTGAGTTTGATTCATAAATTTCCAGGACTTTTCTTTCATTCGATTTCAGCGGATTTAAATTTTTTTGCACCACTTAAGTGGTGCGGAGTTTCCAAGGGTTAAATAATGTTTGTTCGGTATTTTTAAATTTATATCTAATTTATGAACGTTTAAAAAGCCTTTCTAGCCTATAGCCTCACCATATTATTTCTTCTTCAAAAAATGCAATATTTGAATTCAATATTCTTATATATAAAACTCAATCTGCAATGTGAAGTATTCTGGGTAATTGACCTTAAAAACCACAAATATTTTTTTGGTGTTAACAAAAATATATGGATATTTTTTTTTTAACGCTTGAAGACAGAAAATAATCATCAGAAACTTCCACATTTATATCAACGATAAATTAAACTTCTTAATTATAACAACAAGAATCAGATTTGCGGTAATAAGTTAAATGGTGGAACGTAGCGTTTTTGGCATTATTTAAAGTTTATTTTTTTTAAATGAGATTTTCGAACATTTTTATGTCAAAAGATGAGTCATAACTTATGACTCATAACTTCTAGCCCATAAGCGGTTTTCTGAAATTCATATTATGAACCATGTCCAATTTCGACCATAGACGGCGCTAGAGCCGAAAGGTAAATTATTGACAAAATCTGTCAGTTGAATCTTAATTCAGCTTAAAGGATTCTAAATGTCAATTGTTGTTATTGCTGGGTATTTCTCACTACCTTTTAAAGGTCTCAAACATTTTGTTTGAAATGTTATGTTATTTTTCAATGATTTTATAACTTGTGACACATTTTACGAAAACGATTTCGAAAGCTCTCAATTCCTCTGCAGCAGCGAATAACTTGCGGAAGTGATATGCAAATTATCCATTTTTTCAGAAAAGAAAGAAAACTAATTTAGTAAAGAAGTTCTCGTCGAATAATTTCAAATTTACGTTTTCGTAAGACGGAAAGAATGGTTTTCGTAAACGTTCTAATAACTTGTTAAATATATTTCGAAAAAAAATTTCGAGTATGAAAAGATTCTTCGCCATAAATGCAAAAAAATTCACGTCAAAAATTTGAAATTTCTTTGATTTCCAGTGATAAAAGATGGCGCTCAGCGTTTGTCAACTTAACTTATTGTGTAAATATCATCACAAATAATAATATGCCTAAGAAAATTGTATGACCGTGATTTTCAGTCAAATCCAACATGGCAATCAATTTTTTACAGTTTTCAGCACCAAGACTTTTGGTACTCCACCAAAATCTAGCAAGCCCTCATAACATTTTATATTACAAATTTTACTAGAAGTGTTCACCGGATCTTTTGGTGATTACTAAGAGTGCTAATAAGCTAGCCAACTAATTTTATTTTTTTAAGGTCTTAATTTTTGATTTTGGACCGCCCGAAACAGCGCCACCAAGTGATGACACCAAAAAATTGTCTGAGCCAAAATTTTCAGCGCCAAAAACTACATTAGTACCTATCTTATCAGAACTTTACGACCTTGCTATCTGGTACCTCATTTTTTGCTCGGGAGGCCTTGTCATACCCGAATTTTGGGCCCAATTGGCCAGAAAATAATATTTTGTTTGTTTAATTTATCAAACAAAGACCCTTAATTTGTGCATGCAAATTTACATGTAGAACCCCCTTAAGGGTATCCTGGTCCCTAAATTGACATAAAAATCGAAAAAACGCAAACAATTGATTTGGTGCATTTTTATGACATAATAACTGCATAAAATCTAGGAGCCGGGATACCCTTAAGCGCCGTTTATGGACAAAATTGACCCATGATTCAAATTTTTGGTTCCAGAAAACCGCTTTTGACAGTATAAAACAGTACCGGTGTTAGACATGTGATAATGCTTTTTGCGCGTTCTGGACTTTGCTACGAGACTTAATGATTAAGTCTTAATCTCTGTAATAAAGAGTTTTCAAAAATGTAAAAAAAAAAGACTGATTCGTGGGGTTTTGTGTTTTCATAATTTATTTGGTGATTCCTCAAAAATACGCAAAATAGGAATGAGCAACAAAACCTATTTGGTTTGTTGCTCGACAACCTATTGTTTTACGAGATATCGATATTTAGGATGGGGAACCTGAGGAAAGGAAGAATTTGAAGCTCTTCAAATGACCCAAAACAACCTATGGATCGATAGATAAATGAATTTGGGAAAAAAAACCTTCTTACAGTATTTTTTCCACAAAAATCGACAAAAATACCAAAAATCGTGATTTTCGGTAAAAAGGTAAAAAAAAAGTTCGAGAGCGACAAAACTTTCATTTTTGAAATTTGGAAACCCGCACACCCTAGCTATTGAGAGGTGTTTAGCCCTAACACTGAAGGTACTAGTCAAAAAATTAGAGAGTTCCAGTTGCATCAGCAAAAAATGTAACTTCGATTTTCTAGTGAGCTGACAGATTTTTCACAATATCATATATTTTAAATGCCTCCCGAGCAAAAATGAGGACCCGTTAAAAAAGTCTTTCATGAATTTGAAATTTCGATCATAGGATAAGTTTTTGACGCTTGATTTGGTCAGGAAAATTTTTGGACTCGTCGAGCCACTCGGTGACGCTGCTTGGAAGCGTGGCAAATAATTGAGTTTCTTTCGTTTTTCAAAAAAAGCATAAAATGTACATCTTATTCTTCGCAATTTTTACTAACTTTTCGTGTACTTGCGTAAAAATTTTGCTCGAGATTGACATCTCAAATGTTTATATACCTCAACGATCGCGTGGTGTAACACCGAGAAATAGAGGTGCCCGAAAACTCGAATATTCTTAAAAACATGATTTATGGTGTAAAGATTGCGCAAGCATCGACTTTGTGGAAACGGTACTTAGCAACTAGTAGTGTCATTCAATGAGCGACAGGAGTGGTAGCTACAGGCGATTTTTTGATTTCGGTGGTGTAAAACGGTATTTAGCAGTTCACAGGCTACATAAAAATAATGAAACAGTAACAATTAGAAAGGAAATTTTTGCCAAAATTATTTAAATAAATTTTTTCGGGCAAAAATTTTCAAAATTTTGCCGATCGCTGACTTGGTTGAACAGATAAAAATGCTCACAAAAGTGGACTTTTGACTTACGGACAATAAACCGCATCATTAAATTGGACAAGAAAACATATTGTAACATGTTTTTACAACATGCGAGAACTTGGTTGTGAAGAGTATCAAAAGACGAAAATTGTCATTTTTAGCATAAACAAAACTTATTTATTAGAATTTGAGGAACATGATCAATTGAGAAACTAAATGAGAGGCACCATTAGATACGGAAATCTTTCTGGAGGTTGAGTTTTTATCTATGATTTTTCAGGGGAAAATCTTTTCAAAATTTTGCCGATCGCTGATTGGCTTGATTTTGTAGATAAGTTAGAATCCATGCGGTCTCTATTTCCGGGGTCCCAAAAGTGACTTCTGGAGTATTGTTTATTTTCCAAAACAATCAGCATTATAAGCAAAATTTTGAAAAATTTTCCTAAAAAATTGATAGAAAATCAACCTCCAGAAATTTCCTATCTCAATGGTGGCTTATCATTTACTTTCTCATATTGACATGTGGGCCTCAAATTCTTAATAAAAAGGGTTTTGTTTATGCTAAAATTGGACAATTTTCCGTCATTTATGATTAGCTCTTCACACCCAATTCCGATTGTAAAACAAATTTAAAATATGTTGTTCTCTGTCGAATCTTAAGTGATGCGGTTTCATTTCCGAACGTCAAAAATCACTTTGGGAGCCATTTTTATCTTGTCAACCAAATCGAGCGTATCGGCGAAAATTTTGAAAAAAATTCTGAAAAATTTATTTAAATAAATTTTTAAAAAAGGTTTTCCTTCCTACACTTGCTTCGAACTTTATAATTTTTATATCTAACGCTGTAAATGCACAATACCGTGTTTACACCACCAAATCAAAGAATCGCCTTGTAGGCACCACTCTAGTCTTCATCTGGAGACCTATAGTTGCTAATACCGTTACCACAAAGTCGATGCTTGCGCATCTATTTAAGCACCATAAATCATTGTTGAGGTAATTCGAGTTTCGGGCAACATCTATTTCCCGGTGTTTACACCCACGTGATCGTTATGGGTTATAGAATTTGAGATGGTTCATCTGGAGCAAAAATTTTCACGCAGTACCACGTCAGCCTGGAGTTTATTAGACTTCATATGACCTTTTTATCGCGGTAGCTGATTTTTTAAATCAGGGAGGCCTACCACGGATGCTAACACGCAACCAAAAAATCGGGAGGCATTTACACGGCTGAGAATTCTTACAGCGTAACCAACGGAAAGCCATAATTGTACTTTTTTTAGGATTGCTGAATCATTAACTGATTGAGCACATTTAAGTGATAGAATAAAAAAGCATAATGTATATGATTTAAAAAATCGATGTTTTTGTGGAAAAAGACTAAAAATGACGTTTATAGCACTATTCAAAGGCCTATAACTTTTTTTGGCTCACTGCCGCGATTGGTGTCGAAATCTCGCGGCCCATATATTTTCTTCTCTTACCCTTACCTGTCGCGGCCTCTCCTCGAATTGGTTCGCTCATTCAATACCAGATGCTTCTACTAAAAATATAGGGATGTACGTGGTTTCAAAATTTAAAAAAAAATTGATTTTGTGAAAAAAATGCCGATTTTTTGTGATTTATCAAACCCCAAAACTGCGCATTTTTGAAAGGAAAAATCGACATTAAAAAAACCTGTTTGTTCTAAAGTAGTTCACCCCGAGAATTATTTCTGGGGTCAAAAATCACTTTTAACGCAATTTGTTTCATTTTTCACGCCCAATGAGGACAGCACCAAAAATTTTGAAAATTTAGTCGAAAAAAATTACCAAAAAAAATAATTCTCCTTAAAATTTGACCAGAATGGCTCCTCGGATTTCTCATGTTGTGCTATATAGGAATGGATCATTTGTCCTTATCTGAGATACGATATTCTATCACAGCTCCACCAGACTCAATTGTAGTGCCTTTACGGCTTCGATTCTTCTCTTGTTTTTCACCATTTTCAATGACGCCCCAACCTAGTAAAATTGGCTTTTTAAGATTAAAGGGGGTACTACTTGTAACAGTTGGTTCCGGGGACCAACTAATCAGAATGTTTAATGCGGGTTCTAGGCAATGCGAACGATAACAGTGGTTGTTGTTTATTTTTTTATTAGTTCATTCTCTTGAAGCGCGAAAGGAGAATGAGGGACGAAACATAATAATGTTTTTCGAGCAGTTAGTTTCGCAAAATACCTAATTAATTCTCAGAGTTACATTATGACAAATGCACATTCTGTGACACGACTCTGATTTAATAAAGCCTTAGAGGCATTAAAAATGCTTCAAATTGATACGGGGGGGATAATAAGTGTACTAAGAACTCAATTATCAAAAAAAATTGAAATTTTCGCATTTTTTTAAAGTATTTTTTAAAAATAGAGTTAATAATAACTTAACTCGAATTTGACCACTAGAACTTCAAATATTGACTTGAGAAGCCAACTTTCTCTGATCAGTGTTCACTGCTTTCTCTTAGCTACTTTCGAAAAAATCGAAGCACTTTTTTTTCAAATTTTTGAGGAAATGACCAAAAAAACATATTTCGATTTAAGCTGGAAATTGCAAAAAAACCCGCGAGAGTCTCTTACAATTGTTCTTAGGAATACTTGATAAAAATTTGAGCCATTTTCAAATATATCCTAGGAGGAGATAGATTTTTAAGTCTGAAATTGTAAAATCGACGGTTATTTGGCGTTCTAGAATTGTTTCGTCGGATCAATAGAAAAGCCGGCGAGAAAAGAATTGACATAATACCGTTTACGTGATCTGTGAAAATTTGAGCTCAATTTGATATACCGTCGGGAGGAGATAGTTTTGCAGTGAGTTTGGAAAATGTCCTCTTGTTACGATACTGTACCTATTGGCCATGTGATGGTCAAAAATACTTTGTGATGTACTTTTTCGAAAGATTAAAGATAGATCTTAAAATCAGAATGTTCGGTTTTTCTCTGTGAAGAATGTTGTTATTCCAGCAGATTTCCTACCAGAAAATGTCAAATCAGAGTCGCATACCCCCTTAAGAGGGTGTGCATGTCTGATTTACAATTTTGCAGAGCTAGTTTAGGAAAATCTGAAGCTTGACCAACAATTCCTGCCAATTTGTAGGCCTGGCCTTTATCTTGTGAAAGCAGAACTGAATAATTAGTCAGGCGCTAAAACACCAATTTGTCTTTATCGAAATACGGTATTCCGTCACACTGGTACTCAACTTTACCGGTCGATTCTGACTGACTTGTTAATCAGATAAAGACCAAAAAATCCACTTTGGGAGAATAACATTTCTTTTGAACAAAACTTCTTGTTCTTGTTGTTGTCAACTTCAACTCCCCGCAGACAAAAATTCATCATCAAAAACTGATGATCAGAAACTTGAAAATTTGTATTCCCGATAAAAGACACTTCTTAATTATACAAATTTGTGTAATGAAATTCTTAAGAATCACATTTGCGATTAAAAGTTCATCGGAGCGAAGCGTTTTTCGGCATCATTTAAATGTTTTTTTTATAAATAAGATTTGTGATCCATCTCCATGATCATTCAGGCTTGACATCCTTGTTTATGGAGCAACAATGTTGCTGCAAATACACAGGTGTAAAATCATCGCTAATTCTGTGATAATACTGTCTCTTAATCAGGCCGGAAACATCATTATGAAATAATTCATATTTATTTTTAAAACTTGATTTTTCGGTGTTTCAGTCCTATTTTCAGTAAGTAAACTTGTCAAAAAAGACACGTAAAACTGAACGTTAGCTATATCCAGAAATGTATGAAATATTCTAATGCTGAGGAAAAAACTCACGCAAAATCTTTATGAAACTAATTTTATTTATGTCCGATTTTCAATGAAACCGATTACTATCGATGTTATCATTTTTTCAAAAAAAGAAGATTCGTCAGAAGGAAGTAACTGTTAAAGCGTGTCGCAACTGCTGATTACCTTATTTCATGCCTCAATTAAGACGAAATTGCTTACAATTTGAAGGTACTTTTGAACTATTCATTATAATAAATGTAAAAGAACTACTTGAGAGAAACAGCGTGACCCTCATGTTTAATAAAATACCATATTCACACTTTTGTGAATATCCCGGCCCTACTACTTAAAAACACACTACGTTTCCTAATCAGGGCCGGGATATTCACAAAAGTGTGGATAGGGGATATCCATCATGATGCCCGAGTAACTTAAAAATCTTATTTCTTATTGTTTTAAAAGGCAAATAAGATTTTTTAGTTACTTGGGCATCATGTTCGATATACAGGGGGGCAATATCGCCGAATGTGCTGAAATATCCTAATTTAACCTACGCAATATCAGGATTTTTAGCTTAAGTAATTCCTGTTCCCATACCGCCGAAAGTGCCCAATATCGCCGAATTTTTTTGAGATTTATATCTCAAATTACTTTCTGTGCGTCATGAATGACGTCACATCCAGGATTGAATTTACGAATCTACTTTAACCAACATTTATTTGATTGCGTTAGATGAAGTATTAAATTCTACGCATTTTGGTGACTCACATCCTTCAAACCTTTCGTGAAACTAATTTTATAATTGAAAAATTGTTTGACATATGACTTTATTCCCAATGCCTACGCGTTTTTCATTTTTGATTGAAAAAATTAATTTTTTTCCTATATCGGCGAAAGTGCCCAATATCGCCGAATTTTTCTGCCAAAAACTTTTGGCGATATTGCCCCCCCCTGTATCTGAAGGTTTTCAAATACTTCTTCCATAAGATTGTCAGATGTTCAAGTTGGGCAAAAGTACTGTTGGTGAAACCCTATGTTGCTGAAATTCCTGCACTTGCGAATTTAACTCGGATGAAAAACTTCTAAAGCTCCCCCTTTTTAGATGCCTCCGGTGGCTTATGTAGTTCCCGTACGGGAAATCAATAAGCCACCGAGAACGCCAAAAGAAAGGAAAACCAGGGGAAACGCCGACCCGCCAGTTGCCTGAGAAACTCTAAGGACTCCGCGACAACTGGCGGGCCGATCTTTCCCCCCACACTACCCCCCGTCCTGGGTTAGGAGGGAAAGATTTGAGACATAATTTTCTTTTGCCTCGAAAATGTGTGTTTGTGAAATTCGAAGCATAAAATTTGATTAAATATAAAGATTCGAGAGATGATTTGTTTTGCCTCAAAAATGTGTTTGTAAAATTCGAATCAAAAAAATTTGATTAATATATCCTTTTCCGAACGGAACTCCATCTCAAAAACGCTTACATCTCTATAGCGCGTGTTCGAATCCCACTGATGTTGTCTAATGATTGTCTTAGTGATTTGCTTGAGTGGATTGACACACATCGATAAAATTTAGCGGTTCCATTTATCCAACGTGCCACTGGATCCTTGCCTGCTAAATCCATATTCAAGATAATCACTAAGGCAACATCTAGTGGATTTGAACATCTGCGCGCTATAGAGATAGTAAGCCGTTTTTGAGATGGAGTTCCGTTCGGAAAAGGATATGTGGAAAAAAACAAGCAAAAAGTTTCAGATTTCGATATCATCTAAACTGGACAGTTCCATATCATCTCCGTCCTCGCTAGCCTCATCCTCGCTAGCCTCATCGTCGGCCAGATTGGCCTCGTCTAGACCGGCGTTAATTTTTGGTTGTAGGAGGCGAATCGGCGTTCGAACGGGGATAATAAGAAACTTGACAGGGCTTGCACTGTTGCCTCTGTCGCTATCTCAGCTCTTGCCGTTACATTCTATACTCATGGCTCCAAACGACGAGCTATCGTTGTTTATTTGGTCACTGTCGAATTCCGATTCAGTAGTTGTTCCTGCCTTCGAAGTTTAATCTGGGCTTAACAATAATAACAATAATTAATTAATAATAATTAATAATTAACAATAATAATTTTAGTAATTTCCGATAAAAATTTTTTTTGGTGTATGTGGGTTCGAACCCTCGATCTTCGGCCCTACCTACTCGCCCCCTATTTTTGATTATAATTGGATATAAGATATTAATCATTATTTTCTCGGTTCGTAATAAAAATTCAAGAAATTGTATCTCGGATGTATGCCAGTATTTTTTTGGAGCACCGTTTAATTAACATAATTTCCTTAAAAATTTCATATATAATTTCCGTAATTGTAAGTTAGTTACAATGCGAACGAATTTCGTATTTTTTCTAAATTTCGGTTCCAATTTTCTAGATCTTTTTTACAATCAACAACACCGCCGCTTCAGACACCAACTACAGACATCCCATTTTAGACACCAAATGTTGGTGAAACCTTATGTTGGTGAAATTCCGGCACTTGCGAATTTAACTCCGATGAAAAACTTCTAAAGCTCTTTTTTATTTCTAAGGCAGTTTTTAACTAAACTAATAATTCCCCTTTTTAGGTGCCTTCGGCTGCTTATGTAGTTCCCGTACGGGAAATCAATAAGCCACCGAGAACGCCAAAAAAGGGAAAACCGGGGGAAACGCCGACCCGCCAGTTGCCTGAGAGACCCTTAGGACTCCGCGACAACGGGCGGGCCGATCTTCCCCCACAGTACACCTCCCGGTACGGGGAATGATATTTCAATGATTCTAATGCACTTGATCGGTTTTTGAAGACGGTATTATAAACTGGAGGTATTGGATGACCGCAAAGTGGCGCTATAGGCTATAGCCTACAGGCGAATTCGTAAAAAGTTAGTAAAAAGAAACGATGCCATCGTTTTTTCCTTCTCCTTTACCCTCTCCCTAGCTTTCGTTCCCCTCGAGAATCGTTCCCTTCCCGGGGAAGGACCGAAAAATTTAAAAACTATTTAAGTATCTATCGTGAAATACTCAAAAACGGTAAATAATTATTTGTAGATCAATTCATTAATCCAGAAAGGTATCCCGGTTCCTAAAATTTTTGCAATCATTATGTGACATAATTTATGTCATAAAAATGCAGCAAATCAATCGTTTATGTTTTAAAACCACAAAACAACACAAATAACGTTTGTTTCAATTTGACCCCTAAAACTTCAAAATTTCGGCTTGACGTTAGCCAACGTTCTATTCAGTGTTTCCCCGGCTTTCTTTTGAGCATACGTTCGAAAAAATCAAAGCCTATTTTTTTGGAAATTTTCCACGTGACCTTGACAATTCATATTTTGAATTTTGGGTCGAAATTAAAAAAAACGGTTTCCCTTGAGTTTTTATTTGTTTTGAGCTACCTTTTGCAAAAAATTTGAGTAAATTTTGAAATTTAACCTAGGAGGAGATATATTTTCCGATGAACAAAGTCCAAAAAACGGTGGTTTATCGCATATTCAACAAAAAATATAGCACTTCTTGACAAAACGGCTCCTCTTGAGTTAGACCTACTAATTTTACAGGTTATGTTAAAATTCAGGTTGATTTCAAAATAAAACCTGAGAGGATATAGATTTTCCGTTTTGGCTCAGGTTTCCCTGTCTCGCTAACGTGTCTGGGAGTGTATGCATGCAAAAAACTTTTTACACAGGTTTTACGCAAGATGAAGGCTAGTTCTACAAACTGGCCAATCTAAATAATATCCTTGAAGCCCTGTTTGGCTAATATTTCATCGAGAATATGTCAAACTAGAGACCGGGACACGGTGGTCCACTTCAGTCAGAATCGTAAATGGCCCTTTAACTTTGATCAAATTGGCTGAAATTTCGGCTGTGAGTTTTAAACCAAAAATTAATCGATTTGAGTTTAATTTTTTTGGTTATTCCGAATCGTCTTAACAAGAGCAAGACGCTCATTTAACTTATTTTTCCTAAATATGAAAAATGAATTTCAGCCAATTAAAAGCCTGAAAAAAATTAGACTCAAATCGATTAATTTTTGATTTAAAACTCACAGCCGAAATTTCAGCCAATTTGATCAAAGTTAAAGGGCCATTTACGATTCTGACTGAAGTGGACCACCGTGCGGGATCCCGCGGGATACCCTTAATCTTGCGAAAAAGTACATCACATATTGGTTTTTGACATCTTCACCCCTAGTGCCAGTATTTTAACAAGAAGACCCTTTCATAACTGCAAAATCTATCTTCTCCGAAAAAATATATCCAATTAGTAGTATGCTAATCTTTTGAGATGGGCTTTTTTTGATCCGACTGACCAATTCTAAAAGGGGTATACCATTTTACTCGATAATTTTTGCAATGACTAAAACAGAATTATAAAAGTGTATTTCTGGCAAAGTTTGTGATATCAACACATATGAAGCAAAAGATAGAGGGAAAAAATCGACGAAAAAAATTATCGATGAAAATGGTATACTTCTTCTAGAACGTCAAATAACTGACGTTTTTTCAAAATTTCACATTTAAAATCTATCTCCTCCGAGGATACATTTGCAAACGCTCAACCCTGCAAACAGCCAAATTTCGAGTTTTATATATCCGTTTTAAAACTTGCTCAAGCTTCAAACGAGCACCATGACGTACGGTTGGCCGTATATTATATACGGTATATACTATTAAAAAATGTTAAAATCATTTGCCCTGTTAAGGGGGTGCCATAAACCAAGCAGACTGGAGTCGTTATAACTTACGAAAATAATAAGTCAGTATATTTTTTTATGCTTATTATAGTTAGCTGAACCGATATAAATGTGTTTCAGCTTCATAAAATTGTTTTTTATTTATTTTAGGAAAGATTTGAGTTCGAGTTTTCATTTTTGAAATCGTAAAAATTTCAAAAAAATTCAAACTATTATGAAAATTTTCCGCATTTTTTGTCCAAAATTTTTTCTGATCGTTTTTTTGAAATCTATGAATAAAAACTAAAAAAATAGCCACTTTAACTTTTTTCATGCATGTCTACATATTTTCTGACTGCTGTTTGAAAAATCATGATATGTTTATTTGTCATTTTNCAAGGAAATTTTTTAATTAGCAACGTAAAAACAAGACTTTTTAGCGCACTACACCCGACAATGTCTGAAGTTTATTAATATCGTCTTTAAAAAAAAATCTGTAGTCGAGTTTAGTTGGAAATGGATGCCCCATGAAAAGTGCTTTTTTATATTTTCTCAGATAATTAGTTATGTTAAGAAAATAAAAATATAAACGTTTGCAAGAATGGACACTTTTATTGAAGATAAAAAATAAAAAAATAAATTTTCACATTTTTTTTTCTTTCATTTATCGCTCTGAAAAAATGTACCAATCTGCAGGACTTATGGCACCCCCTTAATATAAATAATGAGAAAAATTGAAAAACTGAAATTTTTTGCAAAACTCAATTAATTAAGCTTTTCCAACCTCATAAACGATCTTGAGTACAAATCGGCACACTTGGTCGTGTCAATCCCCCAGCTGATCAATCAAACGATATTACGGGTTCAAAAGGTAAAATATGGTTTTTGGAACCTTCGGATGTCTGCTACTCCGCACGAAATAAAAATGACTTAATCTACTCTTAACCGTGTCTTGCGCTAATGAATCCTGGTCATGACGACCAATTTCAAAACATGCAAAAATCGTACCATCACCTCTGCTGACGTATACTCCCAAGTATCTTTGAAACAAATGCTTCTTGTTTCCTTTTTTGATGAATAACAAATGCTCGAAAAATCTTTTTCGTTATAATCGCTGTGAAAGCAAATATTAGCAAGATTTTAGCAAAAATACAAGAATATCCCGGTGAAACATAAAAATATTAAATTTCGAAAATAAACTGAGGGCTTTATCTTTCATGTCTGATAATTGTTGATAAAATTTAATTAACACCTAAAATCAACACCTTAAATTTATCTCCTTGGCAATTGAATTTTGGTTAATGTTATATACAGCAGAGACTCTGCTGCAGGGTCCGTTGGATAGGTGAAACCCACGCAAAAAACTACGTAAACCTCCGCAATCGCCCACGCATCTGTAAATAAAAACCTTTTCTGCTGACGTCAGGCGGATAGGTTGAAAAGACAAAAGAAATAGGTTTTTTATCAAAATTTCTACCGGCAAAAAAAACTAGCGTTTATCGAAAGCAACACGATTATTGTTACAGATGGCATATTTAAGTAACTTTATAAATAAAAAACTATTAACTTAATTCAGATATTACAGGTGGTGGTGTGAGTGATTTTTTTGGATTCAGAAAGACTTCGTACTGGTTAGAAAATGCAGGGACTGGATATTTTTGAAACAAACATCAGTAATATCTATCTTTGATCTGACGATTTCATAAGACAATTTAGTACCACTCTCACCAACCACCTGGTTAACCGCGGTTAAACACGAGGTCCACAGCTTTTTTCAAAGAAACAAGGATCCTACAGCTTATATCGGAAAGTTTTGTGATTTGGTAAGAATCTGAAAAATTGTCTGAATTTTAGTGATTCGGTTTTTTTACGATTTTTGCCTCAGAGTTCAGCTGAAAAAGGGTGCTTTTTTGACGTTTTGATGAAAGCCTTTTTCTTTGGAAATGCAAGAAACGTCATTTCCGAAATGAAGCAAGCACAAGGGGTGGTGAACATTGAACCGGTCGTTCTTTTTTGAATTTCCGCCTAATTATAATTGAGCCCTAATTGATCCATTGTTCGATATCCACTGTGTAGCAGATAAAATAACGACCTAGGAATCTTCGGATTGTGCCCACTTCGGGACAAGTAGAAATGATTATACCGGTCGGCAACATTATCATTTTCAAAACTACGTGCATCATAGCGGCCCTCTGTGCACTTAAGGGGTATGGGGCCAGTCGAGAAAAATCGTACCATTTTTTCTTACCAGAACCTCGCGTGTGACTACCGAGTAGGTTTTTGTCCAAACCACACAAACGATCAACCTACGTGTTTTAAAAAAAAACGCTCTTTGTTCGTCCACTTCTACTTTGCTTATTTTCAGACTGTAACTTACAGTGTCAAAAACAGACTTATTGTTTTTGAGTAATTTAAAAAAAAGTCTTAAAAACATTCGACATTCTAGAAATGTCAAAAATGCGTGCTTTATACACAAAATTAGAAAACAATTAAAAGAAAAGCGTACTACATAAATAAAATATAAACCGCTTTTCAATTTTGGAAGGTTTTGTCTGCATCGAAATTGGATGAATTTGGAGGAGGGTGGTGCTTCAAAAGGGTGTGTTGTTGGGGTCGTCTCGTTCTGGTGGTATTTTCAGTCCTGTCCTATCCTTTGCTCCAAAAAAAGTCAAAATAGAAAGAAAGGAATTGCTTCAAAATACTCAACTGAAGGAGACTGACGCAATAAAACAAACAATTCACCAACAGAAGACTACCCCTTTAAAATAAAATAAACACACTGCCTTTTCACCACCTTAGGATCCCTTATTTACTTTTCCACTTTCTAAAAATCACCATCACATAAATCGAACAACTTTAAAAAGTATTTCAAAAATGAAACCAGTGGTTAACTGGGTGCGCTCTGTCTTTACCACGCGGTTATAGACGGAGTGCCCAACTGTGGCTTCTGACCAGTTTTTCATTTGAAATCACTTTTACCCAGCCACAAAAAAAAACCTAATCGTAATTCAACACAAAAAGCGAATTTTGTAATCGTATTAACCAACAATACGAAAAATAATGACAAACTAAAAAAAAAAGAATAAAAAAATTCTACTTACACAATTACAAAAACAAGCTTAATTTATCTAACAGAATCCCAGACTTAGATATAATTAATTTTTTCAAACGTTTAATTTGCCTTTGTGCTGTCGGGTTAAGGCCAAAAAACTTTTACCATGTCAGGCAATCAAAGTGCTGAACTCCAAGCACATCACTGACCTTCCAGCGAACTATTAAATAAGCAAATATTCGTGTTCTTTGGGTTCTTAGGTGGCGACTAGGAAATTTTATAACCCCTTGGATGTCGTATTCACGCTCTCTTCGTGATACTAGGAGAATAATCGATTATAAGGGCGGCTTGAGTCGAACATTTCTGACCACAGATATATTTTCCTCTCCGTAACTCCGGCATGATATATTTGCCACCATAAGGATCCCGTAGAGTAGTGCATCCAACAGAGTTTAAATATCAATTTAGGGCGGCTTCAATATAACACATGTTCATGTCAGATAAACCATTGATTGGATTATTAGCCGCAGGAAGAAGGCGGCTTCATCGACATTTCTGCCCAAACAATAAAAGGCGTTGGATAGTAACGGGCAACAACTATTTTGTAATTTACGCGTGAGGCATTTACTATCAACATTTCCTGCCAGAGGATTTTGATTTAAACATTAGGTAAGCTGGAAAGGTCGGGGAGGGTCATTACATAACATTTCCCCCGGTCGTCATTGATTATTTTACCTGTGTGAAGCGGCTAGTTCATTCACTCAAAAACATACATCTTCGTGTCTCAAAGTAATGAAACTAGCTTGGAGAAAAGGCAATATCATTGTTATTGTAATTTTTATCAGGGGCGGTAGTTCATGTAACATTTTTGCCAGCTCAGATTGATAACTAATTTAGGAGCCACGGTGTCAGTATCAACCATTAATTTTGCCTAGTCTATTTGACATATGTTTATTTTATAGGGTATGGCGGCTTCATCACATTTCTGGCCATATTCGATATGTTAGGGCGATCAAATTGACATTTCTGATGCACAGAGTTATAATTATACTAATCCACAATGATTTTAATCTTTTTAATTGCTATACAGTATTTCGACATTATGCCATTTACCTACAACACAAGTTCACTTGATTGACCATAATGCTGTAAATTAAAAACAAAGCTTTATATACATAGAAAAAAAAGGCTGAAAGATTTGAATATCGATATAAATAGCTAAAGGTTATGATTTTCTCCAAAAATATTTGCAATTACCCTTTAGTTAGTGCGTTTCTCTCACAAACCATCCGAGCAAAATATAAAATTGAAGCCGCTATACTAAAATCTACCATAACTCATTATTTTGGGCAGAATATTGTTATGATAATGAGTAGAATGCGCCCTTTGTATAGGAGTTCTATGGAGGAGGATAAATTGTGTTTCGAATTATGGTCTCTTACTCCAAGCCTTCATTTTTTTGGGCCAGCAAAGCATATGTTGATGAAGCTCGGGCGCCTGAATTCAAGAAAATAATTATGTTGCTCCGTCATTCCGAAAGCCTTCATTCTTGTGTGCGGTCCAGAAAAATGGTTTTTGTAGTATCCTCATGAGCGCCTAATGCCCTGAATTCAAAGAACGGCATAAGAGCCTTCAAAGTTGGCGATAATATCCAAGATTAAGTAGTGGGTTGAAAAACGCGCTGGGATAAAAGCTTTTTTACAAAGCCAGAAAAAATTCATAGGGTAAATAAGTTCCTTTAAAATTAAAATTGGTGGGTGTAGAGAAGATTTTATAATTGGTCGTTTTATCGAGTGATTTCGCTGCCAAAAAAATTTTTCCTGGGGCATGGTTCGGTGAATTTGCCAAATGATAATCGACTACTCGCAAGCAATTTATTGAAGTAACAGCGAGGTGGCATCAACACTTATTATTTCGTAAAAATTATTATTTTGGTTATATTTTTATAATTGGCATAATGCATGGTACTGTTATACAGAAAATGTCATCTGTTTAAACCTAGCGGTTGAATTATTATTCAAATATAACTGCCTCAGCGCCCGAGAGAGATAGAAAATCTAGATTCTTATAGGCCTTAAGGGCATCCCCGCTTTATGCACTTTTAATAATCCATGCCCTTTTTATATCTTGGTATGGTTTTTATGATACTAAAATTAATCAATGCTCAAAAAAAGGCTGAATTTATTTGAATAAGTTTACAAAATAATTGACATCAACTTCACAAGGATTTCTTGACAAGTTAAAGGAAACTTATCCGGATAAAAATGAGATATAGTTTGTGACAATAATCCGTCCAAATCAATCAAGCCCGATATTTTTACTTTTGTCTATTTCGACAAAAACTACATTTTTATTTTTGGTTTAAAAATAACTTCATTTCTTTACAATCTGAATTCGGCGTAGAACAAGCTTCAATTTTTGCATTTCTAGCGTTACAAAGCTCTAATTCAGCAATTTTTAAAAATTGCTAATTCTTTTTTGGGCAAAATTAAGCCAGTGTTGAATAATAACCCATTTCGAGGCCGTACTATTTCTAATCATTTTTTGAGCGCCGAATACTTTATGTTAACCTGCCGAGAATAATTTCTCAAATCTTTATTTCTGATTTGAAAATTATTGAATTAATTCGAAGCTTATCATATTTTTAGTCCTTTAGAATTGAAAAAAAAACCATATAATATGGTCTCGAAACAACCAAAACAAATAACAAATAAAGGTAGAAAAGTGCACCGGTTAAATGCGCCAAATTGGAAGTAGATTCGACATCAATTAAAAAAAAAAATGCCCCGCTCACTTTTGATTTTCAAATTTTTTCATAAAACACTAATTAGATGACTCGGCAAGCAATAAGTGGTCGGACATCCGGTGATCACACTTTCACAGCTGATTATTTTAGATAATTATGTAGTATATTGATATCAAAGACTGTTAGCATTGTCACTTATTAACACATATTTGTCAAGCTGTGTTGATTCTCAGTCTAAAATAAGCCCGCGGATCTCAACTACTGCCACCTACGAATGGACCAGCGTTTTGTAAACCACCCGTAAATAACCGGTCAAGTCAAGGCATTTGAAGGTCATCATTTGACTTGAGAGTAACTAAAAAAAAGGACAGGGTTGATTTTTGATGAGCGTAATTAATGAAGTATGGGTCAATTATTACTGTATAGTCGCTAGAGAGTAATGATGAACTTGAGATTGACTTAGAGTGTTGTCACACTGTTGACCAGTTTTTGATCTCTAGCGACCTCACAGTATAATTGGCCCATTTTCTAATAAATTGACGCTTGAACTTTGGCCGGTTATTTGAGGTCAAAATAATGGTCGCCGCAAAAAAATGGTAACATAAACGCTTAATTTACTGGTCAAAAATTCAGTTCTTTTATACGGCTCGTAGAACGGGTTGGGGCATTGTAAATTCTCAGAAATTAACCGAAAAATCGATTTTCGAAAATTTCTGAAGAACAGAAAATCCAACGCTTAAATATACCAGAAAATTTTTTTCGACAAGAATGGGTCAAAAACAATCGATACCGCATTTTCGATTTTTGACATTTCTTATTATACTAGTTACTGTATTATTGTTGATTCGTTTAAATTTCAATCGACAAAATCGGCGCTGACATTTTAATACTATTCATGTTTAATTCAGTAGATTTTAAAAGAAATGAAATTTGTTTTAGCGAAAATTACTTAAATCTTAATTGGCGATTTTCAAGCAATCAAATATGAAATAATCTTGAAACAGTCCAAATCCTAAATATATGCGTGCTCATTAAACATTATGCGACTGTTTTATAAATTTGATGACTTTACGGAGCACAAGATGTATATAGAGAAAGGTATATAGAAAAAGCTTTCAAATTAGCGATGGAAAGCGGAGAATATCTTTCCTGAAGATGGAAAAGAGCCACCAGATTACGAAACTTTTATGAGTAACTTACAAACCATGATAATTGCTCAAAGATTGCTGGCTAAGTAAGTGAATAAACTAAAGGAGGGTTTTTTAAAGAGAATAGCTTATTTCAACAATAACGTATTATCTGATAATTGGAAAAGCATATCTTGTTGAAAAGCTCAAATTAAAGTTCTTCGAAAAATTATACGGTATGTAATTGTATATATAAAAAGAACGTTTGTGTGCCTTTTTATTGAATGTAAGGCGTCTTTTTTTGTTTTCAGTATAGATAATAAGATTTTGTAAAGTTGTTAGTTTTATCAGTAATGATGTGCATGAGTAGAAGTGTGGAGGAAGACTGCGACTGACCACACGGCCTCATCTTAAATATTTTGCCCTTTAATAATACTCTTTAACTCGCCTGCGCATACCGAAATAATTATTTTGTTAAATAATGAATTTTTGACTTTTTTTATTTTATTTCCCCCGATTTATTTTTCTTATGCATGAATAAACAGCACGGTCCCAGCGGTAAAGGGTGAAAGGTCTCGGGCAAAAAATTTTTCAGTTATACGCGGATTTCACATATACGCCAGAATTTTCAGAATAGGGAATGCCTATATTTTGCCTTCGCCTATAAGCGGATGTTGAAGAACATTTTTATTTTCAGATGCGTTTTCGCGAGGTTAAGGGGGTGGTCGAGGCCAATTTTGGACTTTTTAACTTGCGCCTCAAGAATAACGGAGCACATAGTATCTTTATCATCACTTTGTATGCAAAGCAAGGTTTTGATGAATTTTAAGATTAAAAAAAAATATTTTTCCCATGTTTGGATAGGGGCAGTCTAAACCTCTAGAAGAGTGCCAAAAATTGAAATCTTAAAATTTTTTGTCAGCGCCTTCGTTCATTGACCAATTTTTTACGATTTTCACAGAATGATCATTACTATTCACGTGGGAATTCGCGTTCGGGTCCAGAATTTAGATTTTCTAGGTGGGCTAAATCGCAAAAATGATCATGAATGGCTGTAAAAAAATTTTAAAAAAAATTAATCATTTTTGCGATTTTTAGCGCCACCTAAAGAAAAAAATCTAAATCCGGGCCCGAACGTCGATTCCACGTAAACTTAAATGGTCCAATTCGTGAAAAATCGTAAAAATTTCGTCAATGACGAAGGCCAGTACAAAAAATTTTAAGAATGTAAATTTTGGCACTTTCTAGAGGTTGGACAGCCTATTCCAAAACATGGAAAATATATTTTTTTAATCCAAAGATTCATCAAAACATTGTCTGTTGCCATACAAAGTATAATGAAGTTATACCTGTTCTCCGTTTATTCTTGAGGGCAGTTTAAAAGGTCAAATGCCTCGACCGACCCCTTAACGTAGGTTTTTGCGGCGGTTTACGTAGATTTTGCGTAGGTTATACGTCGAACTTTTTCGAGTAAATTCAGGAAATTTCGGGGAAATTTTTTAGGAAAATAAATGACATTTTGGGAAAACTTACGGTCAATATCAATTTTTCTCATATTTCCCAATTGTTCTCTTATTTTACAAAACTAGTCCTTATTTTTTTAAATTATTAATTAACCAAATTGACCCGGAAATTGACCCGGAATTTTAGTAAAATAACCAAATTTAAGTAGTTTTATTAAAATTTTATGGAAATCAACAATATCTTATTTAACAGTGGCGCAATTCGGTGGTCAACGATTGTTTCATTTACTTATGAAATCATATTTTATTAAGAAATTTAATAAAGAATTAAAAAGAAAATTTAGCTTTCGAAATGTACGAAAATTTATCGATCATAGATCAGGATTTTTAAGCCTCCATTATTCCTATCAACATTTATTAATTTGTTTTAGGTATTAAACATTGTATTTACGTCAAACCAGGAAAAGGAGATCAAAAGCACTCACTTGATTGTCCAAACCAAATCAAATCCACCGTTTCAGCCAGTTTTTCGAACGAGTCTTGTCATTTGTTAATAGAATATTGAATCAAAAAATTGGTCAAGGGATTTGGAAACTACAAAATGAAAATACAGGCTGAAATACTGAAAATGAAAGGAACGATTTTATATATCCTTTTCAGCTGGTCTTAAAAATTTTCCCCAAATGCTTAATTTGAAAAGATTGATCTAAAAATTTTTTAAAATGTTGAACGGTCGGAAAATCCCAGAAAGCTTATTTTTCACGGGGAAATTCAGATATTTTTTAGATTTTTAGGAGTAAAGCGTGTGATAAATTGAAAACTAAAAAGATGATTAATATAAACCGTTAATTTTAGGAAAACGATAGATGGTGATATATATGAATCATGACGTCATCTTTAGAAAGGTGCAAAGTTTTAACGCAATGAGTTGGATTAAAAAGCTGTTGATATTTATCATTATAAAACTAAATTAAATAAGTGAAAAAACGCGCCGGAAAAGCGCGCAATGTTGATCAGATTACTTACGTAAGAATTTTTTATTTAACAGAAAACGTCCTTTTTGAAGAGCAGTTTCATTAACTGCATTGTGGAGACTGAAGTGGATTTGATGGAAATAAGCTGCCACAATTTTCTTATTTTAGAAAAAGGTTAAAAATGTTTCAAATTTCTTTAACTCAAACCAAAGTGACCTACAGTAATAGATTATGGTTCATCTCCACAGATGATTTTCACTTTTTTCCGTGGTCTTATTCGTGGTAGGGTTTAGATTATCTGAGTTAACAACGAGTCTGAGTTTAAACACGGTGGCCGTCGGTTTAAGCAGTACTGGTTTGTTACTCTGCAGTAATCACGGTATCTGAGGCATTTAGATGACTTCAAATAATAAATTATTTTTATCGTGAATAATTTGTTTAATAGACTTAGACTGTCCGAGATAGGAAAATAGGGTGCTTACAATGGTACGGACATCGTTATTGATCACCAAATAACTTATTTTTCCAGACAAATATGGTATCAACTGACCGAGAATTTCATTTAGTTGAGTTTTAGCTAATTTTATATGCGTTTAAAAAATAATTGCGATTGACGATTTGAATAAGGAATTCCAAAGGTGAAAAATGGCTATCGATGTTTTTCAACTATCTTGTAGATAATTTTTTTTCTGGTCATTTAAGGGTTAGGATTTTTTTTGTTTATGAAAAAAGTTTGAAAAAAAAAATTCGATTTTTCGGTCAAATCTGAGTATTCAATGTGTCATTGAGCCAGTCTAGCGATCCGTATGAAGAGCTAAAGGCTAATTTTTTGGCAGGTGAAAATAAAGCTTTTTAGGAAACCTTTCATATTGGCTAGGGCTATGCGACCAAGTGGTTGACGTCAAATGACCGTCAATTTCAAAGTCAATCTCAAGGTCATTCGTAGAGACTTGAAAAGTACCCCCAAAAGAACTGAACGGTCGACTTTTTATGAACGTATTAGCAAGTATGGGTCAATTATGTACTGATAGGTCGGATAGAGAGCAACTGGTTAAACCTCCAGGTCAATCTCAAGTTCAATCGTATAGACTCGCAGTACTTAAGAATCGAAAAGGGTCGATTTCTAATGAAAGTATTAGGAACTATGGGTCAACTTATGTACTTGAAAGATCGCTAGAGAGCAAAACTGGCCAAAAATTTTGGAGATTTTACAAGGGGTTGCTGAGCCAGTTTAAGGGAATCCGTATGACGACTTAATAGGCTGCTTTAGCCAGATAAAATTATTGTTTTTTATTTAACTGTTTTTTTTGGGCTAAGGTCAAGCGACATGTGGTACGGCCTTAAATAACCGGTCAAGTTTCAATGTCTTTTTAAGTTCATCGTGACTTGGAAAGTACTCAAAATAATCGAAGGGTCGAACGTTCTGATGAGCGTACTTAATAACCATCACTTTAATTATAACAGAAGAGTCGCTAAAGAGCAAAAGTGACAAAATCATAAAGGTAATTCTGCAGGGAATTACTATGACTTGAACATGCTATAACTTCCGCTGTCAGTTTGCTGAAACATATATATAAAATATGGCTAAATAAGGATCAGACAGGTCGGGTAAAGATAAAAAATTTACATGGTCGAAAGGTCAAATGCTGCGATTGCTAGCAGTTCAATTATAAAGAGTGGATTTATACAGTTTGTAATAATCAATTTATTAAGAAACATGGGGGTTTATTTGTGTAACACGGAGAAAATTCAGAAAAGGGACTATGAGTGGTCGCAATTATGACTTTGCTAACAAAATAATTTGGATATATCCAGTAAAAGAACAACTTCACATAAATCAGGGAAAACAGAGTGACAAAAAAAATAATTTGACGTATGCTCGTCTTGGGCCAGTGACAATTGCTGCTTAGCCATTTTTATCTGTGCTGGGTGCTTTGTTTTTACCATATGAAACTTCGTCAAAATCAGAAGTTTGGGTTGAAATATTGGTTAAAGCAGTAGGAATGTTTGAACGATGCCTGCTATTGTTTTCACTTGTGAAAAGTGAAAGGTATAAGATTTCATTTCAAGGACTTATAATTGAAATTTTTTTCATTAAATTTATCAAGTAAATCGTTAAACCGAATTCTTGGTAAAAATCCATGAGTATTTCCTATGTTTCTATAAGAATTTTTAATATTGGCAAAACAAGCTCATTTGCGATAGATTGAATAGACGTCATGATTGGCCCTTTTTTGTTTTATGTACAATATTAGACTAAAGTCTATATCAATCTCCTTAAGGAAGTAGATTGTTAATTCTGGTTTGGTCTAGTAACATTACTGTACCAATGTACTAGACTAAACCAGAATTTAACAATCTATTCCTAAGAGGGATATAGTCTTGGAGACAAATACAAAATTCTCGATTACTTAATCGGTTTTTCGCCTTATATTACCTAAGGATTTAAAATATTTATTTGAGTTTACCACAGACATCGCGAAATAAAAATATTTCCGTTTTCTACATGAAAACAATTTAATTTTGTTTGTCTTTATAAAGATGAAAATAATGTCTGAGGACTATAATTATGTGGTTTGAAAAAATCCGTTTGCAGAGTTTTGCTCTTAACCAGACCTTCTGGATCTTATTAGTTAGCCATTATTTCAAATATATTGTTCAGGGCAAACTGACAGCGAGAGATTATTAGCATGGTTTAAGTGATAGTAATCCTTAAAATTAAGTTTATATTTTTGTCACTCTTTTGCTTTCGCGTTTAGCGAGCACTTTCTGGTTAAATTAACTGATAAGTTTTTAATACGCTTAATCAGAACATTCTCCAACAACAAACA
>SCLH01000411.1:216347-227142 GCA_004367855.1 Oikopleura vanhoeffeni | reverse complement strand
AAAAACCTAGAGAGAGTTTTTCAGCGTCGAGAGGAGAAAACCAGACAAGGGAGCGGCAAGAGAGAATTTGAGGTTTAAAATTGAAATATTTACTCGAAAAACTACTCTCTAGAATGACCAGAAAATAAAGTCGTGAAAAATGCTCATACGCGCAATGCAAATTGAAAATATGTTTAAATATGATGACTATGTAGCATCATTAATGGCTAAATTGAAAAACTAATCGGCATGAGTGTATTTGTCACAGAAGCGACAATAAATTGAAAATTTTTGGCTGAACATAGGTGGGTGAAGCGAGAATATATATATTATTATATAAGAATAGTATTAGATATTACGGAATTATCGTAAAAAATTTGAGAAAAAAAACGAAAAAATTAAGTTTCTGGCTGATTTTGAAGAAAATAAAAATGTTTCGAATTGAAATTGCCAAAAAATAAGATTTTTATATAATGTCGTTCGGTTATATCCGACGACGTTTTCAATAGGCTAGAGTGCGGTTCGATATACGATTACGGGGTCCTGGTCTTTTTTACTCGATTTTTAGCTAAAAATTTGTATTTTATTCGCTTTTTGCTTCACTGGACTCATCGATTGATATCTTGATAGTTAACAGGAGCACAAATATCTGGTAATAAGAGTTGAAATTTAAAAATTGGGTGCCCCGATTCCGACGAATTGTTACGAATTTTTTGATAAGAAAACTGTAATATAAACATTTCAGTATCTAAGTTAAAAAGATAAATCAATTGATCCGATGGAGACAAATTTTTTTTATTTTATTTTTCCACAAGACATTTGTGCTGCAGTTTGAGCTATCTAAAGATGTGTTAATGGGATGAGTTTTGTTTTTAAAAGCCGAATTAAATAAAAAAATTGGCTTGAAAGCTAGTAAAAAAGGACCAGGAGCCCCCGTCATTGATATAGTTCACCCGTAATCGTGATGAGTAGGGTGGGCCCCTAAAAAAATTACCAGGGTGAATTGCATAAAAAGAAATTTTGAGCAAATTTCCACGATTATTTTAACAAACCCTTCTAGGGTGCTAAGCAACCAAGTTTAATTGAAATCTCCAGTGACGGCTTTTCACTTTTGCGATATCCATTATTATCCCCGGGTCACTTTAAAAACTTATTCCCTATTCATTTAACAGGCAAATAAGTTTTTAAAGTGACCCGGGGATAATAATGGATATCAACGACTAGCCGCCATTGTGGTACAGATTTCTGGCAACTGAGACATCAGAAGTCAAAAATTATTTTCTGATGTGTCATTCCGAATGACTCATTCGCCAGAAATCAGAACCACAATGGCGGAAAGTCGTTGATATCGCTAAAGTGAAAAGCCGTCACTGGCCTAACCCTAATCATTGCTTTATCTTTTTTTATCGAAATTTTAAAGAAATATCTTTTATAATTTATCAAATTGTGAACCCGTCGCAACCACCGAATTCGATGTTTTTAAGCATGTAATTTCTAAAGGAAAACGGATTTCAATCAATAAAACGTACTGTTTTTGTCGCTTCTTTTGATTCCATATTGATTGATGGAACTGGAAATTTTTCTGGAGTTTTCTCCATTTTTGTTTCTGCTGGTTTTGGCGGTTGAATGTTTTCTTTATCGATGGCCAGTTTCTTCATGGGACTATCAATGACCGACATTTTCTAAAAATAATTTATTCAAAAACATTAAAGTAGTACTGTCGTGTGTGTCTTTAAGGACAGGCAAATTTTTGTCCATGTGAAAACGTGTCGTTTTGTCCATATAAAAAATTTCACTAAAAATGCTCTAAAAAGTGCTGGAGAGCTAAAACCGCAAGCCAAATGTTCGCACGGCTTAGGAGCTCCTCTCTAAAAAAGCGGAGTAATCAGTCACCTGGTTATTTTTTTTCAAAAAAAAATATATTTTTCAAAAAGAGCAAAATTTTTTTCAATTTTTTTTGTAAAAAACATCACCCAGTTGACTGATTACTTTTTAAAAGGTACTGTTTCCTTCGCAAAAGCTACCTCTAGATTTTCCAAAATAACGCTTTATGAAAGATAAAAAGACAGATTTTTTGAGAAGGGTATTATATCCTGTTGGGATCGAACTGGCTGATGCGAAGTTTACAAAACAACATGTCACAGCAGAGCCGCGGAAATCGAAAAACGGATTTTTTTTTCACAGAAACGGTTTTTGTGATTTAGTTGCATAAGTTTTTCTCAGAGATCGATGAACGGATTTTCAAAATTCCGAAGGATAACTATAATAGGATAACTTGGAAGTGAAGGTTTCTATATGCGACGTTTTTGGCGAATCGGATATCCGGTATACCGGAAAAACGGGTTAAATCTTAAATTGTCGGTTTCTCAGTCATTGGATATGATATGACTATGATTTTTTACCATTCGGCTAAGAAACCGACAATTTAAGATTTAACCGGTATACCGGATATTCGATTCGCCAAAAACGCTTCGTCCCGTTGCGTATCGAAACCGTCACTTTCACTATCCTTTGGAATTTCGAAAATCCGTCCATTTATCTCTGAGAAAAACTCGTGCAATTAAATTACAAAAACCGTTTCGCTGAAAAAAAAACCTCACCATTGTGTTCCGATCTCACCGTTATAAAATAACTGTATAATATAAATCAAATTATTTGTTTTAATGTTTTGAAATATCCCGGAACGAACCACAAAAATATCCTATTCGTACCCGATATTGAAAATAAGTTAAAACCAAATTTAAAGGGGTTGTCGTCACTAGTAATAGCACTTAACCTTGGGAATATAGGTTGCAAACTGTTTTGCATGTTTATTTTAGGAATATTTGAGAAAAAAAAAATGATATAGGGGGAGCCAATAACGCCGAAAGTTTTTTGCCATGAAATTTAGGCGGTATTAATAAAGCACATTCGGCTATATGAGAACAAAAATAAAAAAACGCGTGGGGGTTCGAAATGACGTCATATCGAAAATGATCCCTACTGCGCCTTTTACACCACGCGTCATAACTTTGAGAAAGTATTCTGATTGGACACTGGCTCATAGTTATGACGCGTGGTGTAAAAGGCGCAGTAGGGATCATTTTCGATACAATTTTTGAATTTTATAAGGAGTTTCACCATAGATTCGTATGAAGTAAATCATCAAAATGCTTAGAATTAAATATTCCTCCAAAGGGAATCAAATAAAAGTTGAAAAGACTAGATTTGGGATAGTCAATCCTTAAAATGACGTCATTCATAACGCTAAAAAAGTAATTTGAGATGTCAGAAAAATTCGGCGATATTGGTCGTCGATATTTTTTAACTGAACTTTTTGTTTACCCTTTCATATTCAAGAATCATTATTAATCTGCCTGCCTAAAATATATTAGGCTCGCAAAACCATCCTTTTTCTACGACAACCCACAACCTCCTTAAAAAATTAATAGTCTCTTTTTTAGCTCTTACCTCGAAAATCTCAAATGATTAAATGATTTCGGAATAAGAAACTAAACATCGTGTTTCGCAAATTTTAAATATTTTCGGCAAATCAATCTCAAAAATCGAAAAACAACAATTTGTTTATTGAATTGACAATAGAACACAAATTATTGGTTTTTGAAACTATGAAAAAACTGATTCTCTCAAATTAATTTGTAATGATATGGTGCGCGCAGCAGTTAAAACTATAGAGTTGATTAACAAATTCGTTGACGATCAAGTGATTGTTGACTCCACGAAAAAAAACGCCTTCCGGCAGAAAAAAAATTTGGCATCTAGTGGTCAGAAAATGACTATTTCAATCAGAGCACTAACTTCAATTTTTTGCATATAAACTCCATTTATCTGATTTTTCAGAATGAGGGCCGTTGTCACAAAAAAATTTCCTACATTTTGAAAAAATAATTTTTTCGAAGAAATAAATTTTGAAAATTGGTGGTCATTTCGTAGGAATGTGGGGACTCTAATTTTTTCCCAAAACATTTCCCCGCTCTTCATCGGTCCAATTTTTGTCAAAGATGTCTAAATTTTCAGGAAGAACAGGAAAAAAGCAATAAAACAAACAACCCACCCCTCACCAAGCCCCAATTTCAGCAAAACGGTATTTTAACTGGTAAATTATTGGATTTAAAAAGAAAAATTATTTCTCTCATTTTGAATTAATTTCCAAGATGTTTTTTGTTTTATTAGCAGCAACCCTCAAAAATTAGAAATTTGCCGCTGCGCATCGCTAAACTCATTATTGAAATGAGGCTATTTGCTGTAAAGATCGGGAAAAAAACAAAACGTTCTTCCGAAAAAAATCCTTAAGTAATTTGTTTTTTGAAAATTCCTAAATACGGTGCCTAAATGCTCAAAAATTAAGATTTTCGAAATATCGGAAATCCCTGCCTAGTCGTAAATTGTATTGATACGTACAAATAGGAAATCATGCAGTTCATTGGTCACATCTCGAGAATCCAGTTGTTTTGATGTGCCACTTCTATTATTTTTGTGACGTATCAAATCAATTTACGACTAGGCAGGATTTTCGATGATCAACTTTTTTTAGAAAAAAAAAAATTCTCGTCACAAAATACGTTGGCATAAAATTTCCAGAACAAGTATATCTAATATTATACCTTACGGTTCCCCGTTTGGAACTTTGACGTCAGAGACCTTAACGAATCGGCGTGTTTGATTCTAGATCACTAAATCAGTAATGTATTACTGAACAGCCATCACTGATTATTCCGAATGACGTGGTTGTTAGTGTCACTTGAACTCTCAAGTTCGTAGGTACGCGCGACATAACGTATCTACGATCACACGTTGGGAAAATACTAATAGGCTTCTGGAAGTTCCCGGAACTTTGTGATAATAAGCTCATACAAGGTAGTATTGAAAACAACGCGGGATTTTTTGGTAGATCAAAGTTATACGGCACTAATAATTAGATAACATAATCAAATTTCACGTATTTGAAGTTTTTTATTATTAACTCGAGGAAGTACCATTTTTCAACATAAATATGAAACGGCATTTTAGTCTAAATATTGCACAGACAAAAAAGTTAAAGCCAGAATGGAAGAAGATAACACTAACTAATGATAAGCGTCTAGAATATATACTTGAACTTGTCGGGGAAATCCAAAAAAGCGATGTATTTGCATGATAAGGGGGAATAATATATCGATAAATGATGCCCGATTAACTTAAAAATCTTATCCCTATCTTTCAAACAGGCAAATAAGATTTTAAATTACTTTGGCGCATCAATAATGGATATACCTATAATTTGGGGGGTGGTTAATTTTTTATTAACACTTTAAAACAAGTGACAAATAAATATTACCACCTGTCGTATGATAATTGGTTTGAAGTTCTCAGTGTTTTTTGTTGAAATTTATCAGTTATTACCACTGAAAAATGATGCCATTTTCTATTGGCCATAACGTAAGAGCGGTTAGTAATATGAAAATAAGACGTAGAATCTATAAATAAAGTGATGTCCAAAATGGTGCAAAATTCTTTTAAACAATTTTTTTGTATTTGGTAAGAAATGGGTTGATCTGATTGGTTTAGCCGCAACAAAAGCCAGGCATTTTGTGCGAATTGCAAGAACCTTTTTGAACTCTCTGTAATATGATTTGGTGACTGGAGTGACTCCTTAATGCACGGTAGTTTTTGAAGACACAGGAAACCTAAAATTCAATATCGATTACGGGAGCTCTGGAGCGTTTTTACTGATTTTGAGGCCAATATTTTATATAATTCGCGGCTGTTTGAAAACAACTCATGCCGATTAATTCTTAAGACAGCTCAAACTTGAGCCACAAATTTCTTGTGATAATCAAAATAAAAAGATTATGTCGGAATCTGATCATTGTTTTATTTTTTTTAAGAAAACTTATTATTAAAAGCAATTTCAGTAATCTAGAAAACAATAGTACGCTTGACATACTTTTATTTATTTCACAAGATTAGCTCAGTTTGGAGCTATCTAAGACCTGTAATCGGATGAGTTGTTTTCAAAAGCCGAATTAGTATAAAAATGGTGGCTAAAAATCTAGTAAAAAACGACCAAGAGCCCCCGTAGTCGATATTGTTTCTTAAATTAGCCTCCAGGCAATGTCCAAACAATACCCCAAAAAGTGCCATGTTATTTTTGAAACTGGTGTCAAAATAATCATATGCACGTGGCATATCGTGTGTAACGTGGGGGTAAAGACAGAATTCATGTTTTAAGGATTGAAGGCAAGTGACTTTCGAGAACCACATGGATTCCAATCTTTACCAAACCCAGAAAATGTTTTTCACCACAAAAATGAACATTTCTAGAAACATACTTTAAAATATGCAGATTTGGAAAATGTTATCTGAAAGCTGTAACTTGAAGTGAAATTGTTTCTACCTATATTTAAACAAAAAAATACACGGGCGGTGCGCATTTTACTAGCCTTTAGTGTGGCTGTACTCTTGCTAGCAAACTATACCTCTGCACGCACGGAAAATTGCACAAGTCTAACGAAAAGCTAGCGTTAAAAATGCGCTCTCTAGTGTCTCTAGCGGACATTATCGTTTGGTAAATTGTATCTGAGTTTTGATTGAGCAATTTTTGGTCAATTTTTGTTCAAAAGGAGATATCTTGATAGTGAAATTGTGAGTTGTTTGACACCAAGGTTTGCGGATTAATAAAAGTGCCCAACCAATTCGGCAAATCCAACACCGACCCTCCAGAATTCCATCTGAATATAATGTTAAAAAAGAAGAAATAGATTTTGAAGCATAAATTTTATAACTATATGCTTAGTGGACGCAAAATAATTTTTGTGCGCCTTTTCAAGATAAAAGTAAAGAATCAAAAAATATAAAATTCCTTCGAAAATGTCGAAAATTTTTTTCACAAATTTTCAAAAGTTGGGCAAATTTTTTGTGACAACGGCTCTACTTCTGAAAAGCAGGAAAATGAAATATTTATATGCTAAAATCGAAGTTAGTGGCTCAAAATGGGCCGTTTTAAAAAGTCATTTTCCTTCTGACCACTAGATTGCCGCAGAAAACTTTTTTTTTTGTGCCCGGAATCGTTTTTCTGGTCAACAACCCCCGTAGGTCAAAGAAATTTATCAAACTAACTGTAAGTTCTCTCGTTAGGTTTACCCGTTGCTCCCTACTATGGCTGCAATAAATTTATCAAAGAATAACTTTTGGTAAGCTTGAAAATGGCCACAGCTTCGCATGAGAGCAAAATTTTACGAACACTGCATTGGTACGATTTTGTAGCTATCTTGTGGTTGCGTCTATCAGGACACTGATATTTGGCCATATTGTCCCTTAGCTTTTGGGTGCCATAATGTCCTTATTTTAAAATATTGCCTAAAATTTCAAAAAATTGGCAGCATATTCTAATAACGGGCAGCATTATTATAGTAAAGAATCTTACCAACTGCCAGTGGCCGGTAAAATTCTTCGCTCTAGCGGATAGCTGTGGCCATTTTCAAGCTCCCAAAAATTATTCTTGATTTTCTTTGATAACGATTTTATTTGAAACAATTTTTTGTCAAAAATGAATGTGTTTTTAAAATCTTCCAATTGTTATGAAATTACTCTTATCCGGCGACCTTGTGGTCACTTCAAAGTTTTCAGCTTTGTTGTTTTGTTTTATAATATGGAGTTTATCGTGGAAACGAAATTTTTAAGAATTAAGATTCTTATCAAAAATTTCAAAAATTTGGCCTCTCCTATCCCGCAAGACCGTGTGGTCATTTGTTGAATTCCTGATATAGATTTTATTGAAGAAACGAAATTTCGAAGATTTTTTGCACCCGCGTTTGTACGCCTGAAACTAGCCGGTTTACATTTCACCCACAATATCTCTAAAGAAAGTCAATGATAATTCCTAAGTCGCCATTCTACCCTAGTATTTTTATACCTTACCATAAATCGGAAGCTGTGATGGAAATTGCATTTGGGCATTTGACCCCAAATCCATCAATTTCGATCTTTTCGATAAAAGAATTCGCCCTTTTGGTAAAGAACCAGAAGTCGCAGCATCCCTAAAATGTTTTTGGAATTATTATGCTTAACCTCAAGGCATATAAAATCCATCCGTTCATAAGTAATTATTGCAAATTGGACAAAAGTGTAAATAAAGGGGACATTTCTTGATTTTTGCCGTTTTGGGCTATGGTGGAAGCACCCCCATTCTGTTTGGACTAATTTTGGTCTAAAAATCGAAAAATAGCGCTAAGAACTTTAGTAAATACTCACTTTCAGAAACATAGGACTTATGTTTAGGGAGCGCAGGCGGGTAATTATTCTAACTTTTGAAAACGGTTCTGTTCAAGGAACAAAACGAAAATAAAATCTTGGCGAATTCAAGAATGAAAAAAAATCAGATTTTTTTTTTTGTTTTTTCAAAAAAATCAATTTTTTGTTTAAATGGGGCTGTGAGCTGGTTCTGCCGGGAATTTTTCTTTTTTGCTTTTTTCCCTGTTTTCCTAAAAATTTGACACATATAAGGATCAAAAAGTTGGACCGGGGAAGTAGCAAGGGAAAATTTTTTTATTTACAAATTTTCAAAAATGATTTTTTTAGCAAATTGTTAATTTAAAATTTTCTTTGAGACAGTAACTCCCTACTCTGGAAAATTCAGATAAATGGCGGTTTATATCCTAGACATGCGATAGTGCTCTGAAGTGCGTTTTATAAAAGTCATTTCCGACACAGACTGCCAGAAACTTTTTTTTCTGGTCAACAAAATTGGTATAATTCACTAACTGTAGTGTCTTAACCGCTTGCGCACCCTTATACATAACTCAATAGTCTAAGAAATCAATATTAATCTATTCAGGCTACATTATTATGGCTTTGAAAATAAAAAATAATCTTGACAAAATTGAATCTTTGTGACAAAAGGTTTTGTCCTGTATTAACGTGTTTTTTTTTAAAATACGTAGGCTTTTTGGCAAGTTCAGACTGTTTGTTGACATTTGATTTGCCGTCTTCGATGGAAACGGCCGTTATGTTCTCGTTGACGCATTTTGACTGTCAAATAATCGAAATACTACTGAAGTCCGTTATCAAGGACGCGCCCTATCAATCTAGTAGTTTTCGCTGAATAGTACTTTTTAATATTTGAAACGGCGTTCCTGATAACGGACTTCACTGTAACTGAAAAAAATGATACCGTTCAGGCTCCAACAAAAAATTGCTCGTTTTGTCCATGAAACGAACGTGTTTTTTTTATCCAATCAAATTTTGGTTACGTCCTGCTTTTATAGACAAAAAGTGGCAGTACTATGCCAACCCTGTATTTTTGCCTTGCGTTAAATTTTACCTGTAATGTTAAGTAATATTTATTTTTCAAGTTTAGACTTGTTTTTCACGCGAAAATCCTCCCTTTCATAACATGAGTAACCCATCGTCAAATAAACTTCCCCACTTGCCCATCCCCCCGAAACTTCTGCGAGCTCAAGCAAGAGTAAAAGGGTCCATTTCCATAAGGTCGAAATCTTCTGATCGTCTCTAATAACAAAAGCAAAATTGTTCTTCTAAATAGAAAGTTGAATAGGTTCTTCCAGCCCAAGCTGAGACTCAATTGTGTTCCAGAGTGAAGAGAACGGTCATTCGTGAGGTCTCAGTCTGAACCACTATTCACCACGGAAAAAGGGCTTCCTACAATTTGGATTGACCGATTCTGTTAACCTGGACAATTAGCCAGAAAATCACCTAAGCAGATTGTTCTCCATTCAACACCAAGGTATCTTAGCAGTAGGGTAATTGGTAGCCAAAATAGGACGCATGCACGGAGTCACCACTTTTGTGAGTTAAAAAGCCTTTCAAATTTGGGTTTTGTAGAACAAAAAAGTTTTCACCAATCGTTAAACAAAACATATTCAATTACGGGGCCCTGCGGTCACTTTTTGCCGCGTTTTTTCAGACAAATTTTTTATTAATTCGGCGTTGTGTGAAAAACGACTCAACCGATTGAGTTCTTGGATAGCTCAAAACTGGAGCACTAATATTTGAAGAAAATATAAATTGAATCCGAATAGTCCGAAATCGAAGCCATTGTTCCAAATTTTTAACTAAACTGACAATTAAACTAAGTTCATAATCTCGGATAAAATTCTAAAACATGGTCCGAATTTGACCTATTTACTAATTATTGGTATTATCACGCTAGATATTTGGGCTCAGTTTGGAGCTAATCAAAAAAAACTCATCGGGAATAAGTTTCTTTTCAAAAACCGAATTATTTAAAAAAATTTTGGCTGAAAACGTGGCAAAAAGTGACCGCATGGGCCCCGTAATAATATTATCTACGTTTCCCTAATAGAAAACACCTTCGATTGAGGTACTGTTTCAACCTACGTTCCAAATTATTTTTAATACCGTCTCGACCACCGCTTAAGGGGGTACTGGTTCGCTGGTTACTGAGGCGTTAGGGGCAATCATAGAATCCAAAATGACCCCGGGAGTAATAACCAAAGATGAAACATTGCCGACCAAGATCATCAAAAAAAAATTTCTAATTTTTCTCTTTTTTTCAAAATGAAGTTCAAAAAATAACGTTAGCTTTAAATTTAACCTACTAACGCTTAGCAAATGTCACCCGTCGATCGTCTTAAAATCATAATTTTGGAGAACATTAAGCTACTTTTATCTTAAAGTGAGAGAACTTGTCAATAGATTCTGTAAAAATATAGCATAAAATGTCTTAAATTAAGTTGAGTAAAACCATAAAGATTTGTCTGAAATCGATAGTGTCAATTTAAATCTTTACATCTACCACTTTTCCTGAAATGCTCCGAATATAAAAAACTAAAAGAGCTCGTTGCGACTGCGCCGC
>SCLH01000411.1:202231-216326 GCA_004367855.1 Oikopleura vanhoeffeni | reverse complement strand
GTTCAAAATCGACAAATTTCTCTTCGCTAACAATCTTCTTAGCTATCGCCGGATGCCTATCGGTACAAAAAACCGTGTTCCGCTAGTCTTCCTTTACCGTTTGGATCTACAGGGGTGGTTCCTTTAAAAAGATCCGCATATGATAAAATCATAATAAAGATACCTTCACAATTTTTTGCATCAGCTATCGATATCTCATTTTTTACGACTTACAGTTAAAGCGTTGTAGCTCCTAAATTTTAACAAAACAATACGTTTATTTGAGAGGCGATTTTTACATTATCAAAATCCTTCACATTTTTTTGTTTTTAAAAAATAAATTCAATTGTTTTCCGTGAACTTTTTTGAGGACTGAAGATAACGATCAGCTATGAGATGAACTATCTAGTGAGTTATTAGAAGCAGTTTCTATAATATTTTTTATTTATAAATGTGGAGAGCCCAACCTGGCCACATAAGGGCAGATATTATTGACATCCTGTTTGCAGTTTAGCAGTCTATCGAGATAGTCTTCTCGTGCAGAAGGTATGTCCCGTCAATGCAAATTAGGCGTTAACAACATTCTTTAAATCCTATAGCTATCTAAACGGGTTATAAATTATGGTCCTTTTTATTAGATTATACGATTGAATAGGTACAATAGATAGCACTTTAATAAATTGATTTTAAGATACTTATGTTTGGCTCATTTCCGGTTACCATTTTTTTTAAAATGAACATACTGATTAAAATTGTTACTTGTTTATTTGATATAGATCGTTCGAATTGCTTCTTCTAAAATCGGAAACTCTCAGTCCGGAATCATGAATCTATAAGGAATCATGGTCAAGCTACAGAAACGGTATTCCTTGATATTCTTCTTTTTTCTTCAACAATACTTTACCAGATTCATCGCTTGTAGACCTCCATATGTTCTACAATATTTTCAGCTTCAGGGGCATTTCGACCACATATAAATAATATTACTAAAAAAAAAGAAAATATTTATCACGGCAAGGTATTTCAGAAAAAGGATTTTTTCCCTTCAACAAACAAGCTGCCACAGCAGAATTGAATGTGTATGTTATATCGCAAGATAGGGATCCCCTCGTCCTCGGTTCCTTTGACCAACAAGACGTCGAAAAGAAGTTCAAACCACGAACCGAACCGAAGGGACACAGCGGATCCCTATCGTTAGATATTCGAGATAAAAAATACGGAAGAAAGTTCAAATTTCTAGAACATGACCAATCAAATCGCATAAAAGGAGTTGAGCCCTAGTTATGCATTTTGACCAGTTTTCAAGCAAGAACTTTAAACTTGAAAATTAAATTATTTACAAATGTTCTGATCTAAAAATTGCTCAATTTACACAGTACAGTTGGAAGATAAAAAAAATATTTTTTTGAGACTTTTCTGAAGTTTATCTGTGTACAAAATAAAAGTTGGAAATATAATTTTAACAATACAAGCACAAATCAATACGACCCTAATCTTGGAGACCGTTATTTCCGAAACCGTTCAGAAGCCAAATGGAAAGTCAGGTGAAATCGAAAACGTGCCCGCAAAATGGTCTTTCAAATTAGAATTGTAGTACGCTACTTTCTTATCTAAGATGATGGTGTTCGTCACAAGAAAAATACCTCAATTTTTAAAATTTTGGGGGATTCGCTTCAAAACATGTTTTAAACTAGATATATAAAAAACAGATATTTTTGTGACGGGCATCATCTGCGATATAACTAAGAAGATCCCTGACACCGAATAATTTCCGATGTTTTTTGACCATGATTTACGGCAATGATCAACAGCTGAGTGAAATACATAAACATGCTCGAAAAAAAATTCGCTCGTTAGTGACATTAACAAATTCTATGGAAGCAACACAGTGATTTTATAGGTCATTTAATTTCTTGGATGAAAAATTATGGCCATTAGATGGACAAATTTAACCGCCGATAATGGCAAAAATGTGTAGGCGGAAAATGTTTTTTTTGAAAAAATTTCCCCTATTTTTTATTTGACTAATTTGGCTAGAATTTCACAGATCACAATTTCTACTTGTAAAAGTAATTTTTTGCGCACCACGCGCTCCTGCACAATTTAAAATTTTGACCGACATTTACACCGGGGAAAATCTCCCAAAATTTTTTTCTTTTTTTTGCCTTGTAATTTGGCCCTATTTTTTTTCTCATTAATTAATTGTTGCACGGTGCGCCGCCTATCTCTGGTATACTACTCCCTCAAATATCTACCCGCTATTCCGAATGAAGAATTAGCTGGTAATGTAAAATCTCTTGCTGCATGGTATGCTAAAAAGTAAATGCCAAAATAAAGTAAAAATTTTGATGGCCTGAAATATTAGACAAGAAACAGGTGATCGGTTAGGATTACTTCTTTTCACAATAATATTATATAAAATTTCAAAAAAAGAAATCAACACAAACCCACGTGTTTTTTGATTAGGTAGTTTTTTTTTGGACGCGACAGATTTCACTTTTCACCAAAAAACCTTTTTCACAAAAAACCACCTAACCGTTAGAGATATTGAAAAACGTTTTTTTGCATTCTTACGCGAAAACCATAGGCGATTTATCGAGGAAAGTTTTTTTTGCATTCCAATCTGGCCCAAATTAAAAAAGCTCAATAGAGAATTTTTTTCTTTTTCATCGGACGTACCAGTTCACCGGTAACCGAAGATCTATTATATAATATAATAGATTGTTCGGTTACCGGTGAACTGGTAAGTCCGATGAAAAAGAAAAAAAATCTCTATTGAGCTTTTTAGTTTGGCTATTTTGTTGAATGCAAAAAAACGTTCCTCCGATAATCGCTATGTTTTCGCGTAATCTGCATCGAGTAGGGGTGGCCTCTTAAATTAAAACTACTACAGGTACCTCAAGTAAAAAGGCGAGCATTAAAATTTAAACTGTTATTGGCCCCTTTTTAAAAAAAAGCCGTCAGCCCAATTTGGTAAGCTCTCGGAAGAAAAATATTTTTTTGAATTTTCGATTAAAATGGCAATAATAGATTTTTTTGTACTACATATCGATCCTAATACAGAGAAATACAAATTTTCTCAGACGACCACTGATGGCACAAAGAGAATTTTGAGTTTTAAAATCTCGAAATTTTCATCGAAACTATTGAATGACCGGCAAATAAGTCGTGAAAATGCCATCGGATGCAAATTGAAATATGTTAAAATATATGAATTTGGTGTCAAATTATGAGAGCTATCGAAAAACTTAATCGGATGAAGTCGTTTCAAAATCCAAATCAAATGAAAATTTTTGGCTGAAAAAGTGGTAAACTGGAATTATCTATTATATTATATAATCTATATATATGGCATTTCAGTTAAAAAAATTTGAGAAAAAACGAAAAAATTTATAGTTTTCTGGCTGAATTTTAAGAAAAAAAAAATGTTCGAGATTCGAAATTGCCAAAATAAGATTCCGGTTTAATATCCGACGACGTTTCCATAGCTAGAGTGGCGCTTCGATTCGATTACGGGGGCTCCTGGTACTTTTTTACTAGATTTTTAGCTAAAAATTTGTATTTAATCAGCTTTTTGATAACGGACTCATCCGATGATCCTTAGATAGCTAAAACAGAGCACAAATATCTGTAAATAATTGATTTTAAAAATTGGGTCCGATCCGACGATTGTTACCCCATTTTTTTTAAGAAAACTAGTTAATTAAACAATTTCAGTAATCTAAGAAAAGATAAATAAATGACCGATAACAAAATTTTTTTATTTTATTTTTCAGCAAGTAATTTGTCTCAGTTTGAGCTATCTAAGATGTTATCGGATGAGTTTTGTTTTTAAAAGCCGGAATTAAAATAAAAAAATTGGCTTGAAAGCTAGTAAAAAAAGGACCCAGGAGCCCCGTCATTGATTATAGTCCCGTAATCGTGATGGTAGGGTGGGGCCCCTAAAAAAATTACAGGGTGAATTGCATAATAAAGAAATTTTGAGCAAAGTTTCCCACGATATTTTAAACAAACCCTTCTAGGGTGCTAAGCAACCATAGTTTAAATTGGAAATCTCCAGTGACGGCTTTTCACTTTTGGCGATAATCCATATTATCCCCGGGGTCACTTTAAAAACTTTATTCCCTATTCTTTTTAAGCAGGCAAATAAGTTTTAAAGTGAACCCGGGGATAATAATGGATATCAAACGACTACCCGCCATTGTGGTACAGATTTCTGGTAACTGGACACAATCAGAAGTCAAAAATCTATTTTCTGATGTGTCATTCCGAATGACCATTCGCCAGAAATCAAACCACAATGGCGGGAAAAGTCGTTGAATTCCTAAGTGAAAAAGCCGCACTGGCCTACCCTAACATTGCTTTTCTTTTTTATCGAAATTTTAAAGAAATATATTTTATAATTCATCAAATTGTGAACCCGTCGCAACCACCGAATTCGATGTTTTTTAAGCAGGTAATTTCTAAAAGGAAAACGGAATTTTTAATCAATAAAACGTACTGTTTTTGTCGCTTCTTTTGATTCATATTGATTGATGGAACTGGAAAATTTTTCTGGAGTTTTCTCCATTTTTGTTTCTGCTGGTTTTGGCGGTTGAAGTTTTCTTTTTCCGATGGCCAGTTTTCTTCAAATGGGACTATCAATAACCGACATTTTCTAAAAATAGATTTATTCAAAAACATTTTAATAGACTTTACATTTCCACTCAAAGAACGCGAAGGTAGTAATTTTTATTTAATGTCGTGGCTCTTTTAAGGGGGTGGTCGTCGCATTTCAAAAGGGTTTTTTCCAATGGCTAATTGTCGCAAAAATACTAATCGTTGGGAGCAATATTACCTCTGTCTGATACATTTAAACAAATCTTGCATCCCTAAAAAAAACTAAAGTGACAGATGGCTCGTCTATCATGAAACATGCTTAGAAAACTGACAAATTATTTTGTCAAAATGTATCTCCTTCCTGAAGTTTTCAAGGGTGGAATCATTGTTTACCTTGAAAACTCAGGGAGGAGATACATTTTGAAAAAATAATTCCGTCACTTTCGCAAGAACGTCTCTGATTGGACGAGCTATCTGTCACTTTGGTTTTTTTTTTAGGCTGCAAGATTTTTGTTTAAATATATTCAGACAGAGGTAATATTTGCTCCAACGATTCGTACTTTGCGACAATTGGCATTGAAAACCCCTTAAAATGCGACGACCACCCCCTCTCAAACGGTAATTCTGAAAGTTATTATTACGGCCTGTTTCCTTCGAAAAAGTTATCTCTAGATTTTCTGATTTTTTTAAAATAACGCTTTATGAAAGATAAAAGACAGATTTTTTGGGAAGGTAAGTTAATCTCCTGTTGGGATCGACTGGCTGATGCAAAGTTTACAAAAACAACATGTCAAGCAGAGCCGCGGAAATCGAAAAACGGCTCAGCAGTGGCACCTAGCTTGAAAAGTTAATACTGTGACCCAAGATTTAAAAAATGAAATTGGCGGGTTTTTTTTGTCAGCGAACGGTTTTTTGTAAATTTAATTGCACGAGTTTTTCTCAAGAGATGATTAGAAGATTTTCAAACATTCCAAAAGGATAGTGAAACTGAAAGGTTTAAATACGCGACCGTTTTTTTCGGCGAATCGGATATCCGATTATAACCGGAAAAAACGGGGTTAAATCTTAAATTGTCGGTTTCCTAGTCATTGGATATGACTATTATTTTTTAACCATTCGGCTAAGAAACCGACATTTAAGATTTAAACCGTTTTTTCCGGTAATAACCGGATATCCAATTTGCCAAAAACGCTTGTTCCCGTTGCGTATCGAACCTTCCCTTTCACTATCTTTGAATTTTGAAAATTCTGTCCAATTATCTCTGAGAAAAAACTCGTGCAATTAAATTACAAAAAACGTTTCGTGAAAAAAACCTCACCATTGTGTTTCCGATCTCACCGTTTATACAATTTGGTGGTTTTTTCGAGATAAATAATTACTATTTCAAATATATTCAATTTTGACATAGTTTCGGTTTTATTAATAAATTCAACGTCCAATATAAATCAAATAATTTTTTTAATGTTTTGAAATATCCCGGGAACGAACCACAAAAAGAATCCAATTCGTACCCGAATATTGAAAAATAAGTTAAAAACAAATTTAAAGGGGTAGTCGTCACTAGTATAGCACTTAACCTTGGGAATATAGGTTGCAAACTGTGTTTTCATGTTTATTTTAGGATATATTTGAGAATAAAAATGATACAGGGGGGCCAATAACGCCGAAATTTTTTGCCATGAATTTGGGCGATAAATAGACAATTCTGCGATATGAGAAAAAACGCGTTAGGCGTTCCGAAATGACGCCAATCAAAAATGATCCTACTGCGCTTTTACACCACGCGTCATAATTTGAGAAAGTGACGCAATGAAATAGCGGGATTATTGAATTAAGTGACAAAATCGATTATTCTGATTGGACATTGGGCTCATAGTTATGAAACGCGTGGTGTAAAAGGCGCAGTTAGGGAATCATTTTTCCGATATGTCGAACAATTTTTGAATAGTATTTTACATAGATTTTCATGAATGTAGGTATCACCAAAATGCGTTAGGAATTCAATATTACCAAAAGGAATCAAATAAAATTGAAAAGACTAGATTGGGAAGTCAATCCTGAAATGACGTCATTCATGATCGCTAAAAAAGTAATTTGAGATGTCAAGAAACAATTCGGCGGAATATTGGCAAGAGAAACTATTTTAGCAAAAAATCGTGAAATTGCGTAGGTTTTTCCCAAGCAAATTGTCGATATTGTTACTGAACTTTTTTGTTTTACGCCTTTCATATTCAAAGAACCATTATTAATCTGCCTGCTAAATATATTAGGCTCGCAAAACCAATCCTTTTTCTACGGCCAACCACCCTCCTTAAAAATAAATAATCTTTTTTTAGCTCTTAACCTCGAAAATCTCAAATCGAAAATGATTAAAAGTTTCGAATAAAAACTAAAAAATAGTTTTTCGCAAATTTAATATTTTCCGCAAATCAATCTCAAAAATTCGAAAAAACTATATTTGTTATTGAATTGACGAATAGAAAAATTTTATTGTTTTGAAACCTATGAAGAAACTAATCTCCATCAAATTAATTTTTTGAATGATTAGGGTGCGCAGCAGTACAATATAGTAGCTTATACAAATTCGTTGACATCAGGGATTGTTGACACCAGAAAAAAACGATTTCCGGGCAGAAAAAAATTTGGCTATCTAGTGGGTCAGAAAAATAACTATTTAGGTATGGTGGTTCCCTAATTTTGACATATCTTGATAAAATATTAGCGAAACAAAGCTTCAAAGGATATAAGTTCAGATTAGCCAGTTTGTGAAACTACGCCTTTATCTTGCGTAAAACATGTGTCAAAATTTTTTTGCCATGCATTTTTTTACACTCCAGACACATAAGCGAGACAGGGAGACCTAAGTCAAAACGGAAAATCTATCTCCTCTCGGGCTTATTTTGAATGACTTAAATTTTAATATAATCTGTATAAATTAAGTATTTAAAACTTTGAGGAGCGCTTTTGTCGAAAGTGCTATATTTTTTTCTAGAAATATGCGATAAACCACCGTTTTTTTCCGAACTTTTTTAATGGAAAATCTATCTCCTCCTAGGTTTAAATTTCAAAATTCACGTCAAATTTTAGCAAAACGGTAGCTCGAAAACAAAATAGAAACTTCTGAGGAGCGGTTTTTTTGCAATTTTCGGATCCCAAACTCAAAATTGAATTTTTTCACGGTCACGGGAAAAAATTTCTGAAAAAAAATGTGATTTCGATTTTTTGAAAGTAGGCTCAAAAGAAAGCTGGGAAAACACTGAATAGAAAAGTTGGCTTACGTAGCGGATTTTAAAGTTTTAGTGGTCAAATATAAAACATGCATTATTTGTACATAATTTTGAAAAAAATTTCGAATTTTTTTTGTTCTTTATTTGGGGTGTTTTGTGCTTTCACAACATTACACGATTGATTTGGTGCATTTTTAATGAAATTATACTGCAGAACATGTAGGAAACCGACCATACCCTTTAATTCAGAGCACTAACGTCGATTTTTAGCATAGAAAACTCCATTTAATCTGATTTTTCAGAATGAGGGCCGTTGTCACAAAAAAATTCCTACATTTTGAAAAAATAATTTTTTCGAAGAAATAAATTTTGAAAATTTTGTGGTCATTTCGGTAGAAATGTGGGGACTCTAATTTTTTCCAAAACATTTTCCCCGCTCTTCATCGGTCCAATTTTTGTCAAAATGTCTCAAATTTTCAGGAGAACAGGAAAAAAGCAAAAACAAACAACCCCCCCTCACCAGCCCCAATTTAAAGCAAAACGGTAATTTTAACTGGTAAATATTGGATTAAAAAAGAAAAATTATTTCTCTTCATTTTTGATTAATTTCCAAGAATGTTTTTTTGTTTTTTATTTGCAGCAACCCGTTCAAAAATTAAGAAAAATTTGCCGCTGCGCATCCTAAACCATGTATTAAATGAAGGCTATTCTGTAAGATCGGGAAAAAAACGTTCTTCCGAAAAAAGATTCCTTAAGGAATAAATTTGTTTTTTTTGAAAATCCTAAAATACGGTGCCTAAATAAGTCAAAAATAAGATTTTTCGAAATATCGAAATCCTGCCTAAGTCGTAAATTGTATTGATACGTCACAAATAGAGAAATCAGCAGGTTCATTGGTCACTTCTCGAGAATCCAGTTTGTTTTGATTGCCACTTTTTATTTTTGTGACGTATCAAATCAATTTTACGACTAGGCAGATTTTCGATGTATCAATTTTTTTTTGAAAAAAAAAAATTTCGTAACAAAATAACGTGGGCATAAAATTTCCAGAACAAGTATATCTAATTTATAACTTTACGTGTCCCGTTTTGGAAGCTTTGACGTCAGAGACTTAAGAATCGGCGTGCTTTGATTTAACTCATAAATCCATATATTTTAACTGCAACCAGCCCAATAGCTGGGATTATTTTCCTGAATGACCGGTGGTTTGTTTACTGTCCACTGGGTGAATCTCTCAAGTGTGCGTAGGTTACGCGCGACTCACGTATCACTTTGACTCCACACCGTGGGAAATAATAATAAGGCTTGTGGGAAGTTCCCCTGGAACACTATATTATATATAGTTTGCCTATTCATATTAACGCTCAATACACAAGAGTGAAGCGTATTGACAAATACATCACAAGCACGGACGATTTTTTAGGTATCTGACGTCAAAGTTATACGGGGACACTAAGTAAATCTGAGATAACAGTATGTGGAAAATCAAAATTTATTCAAAGACGATATTTTTTGAAAGTTTTTTTTTTAATTTATTTAACCTCCGTAGGGCGAAGTACCATTTTTTCAAACAATAAATATGAAAGCATTTTAGTCTAAATATTGGCACAGACAAAAAAGTTAAAGCCAGAATGAAGAAATATACACAACTAAATGATAAACGTCTAGAATTATATACTGAATCTGTCGGGGAAATCTCAAAAAGCGAGTATTTGCATGATAAGGGGTATATTATTTATCGATCATGATGCCCGACTTAATTTTAAAAATCTTATCCCTATTCTTTAACAGGCAATAAGATTTGTAAATTACTTGGCGCATGCATAATGGAATATACCGTATATTTGGGGGGTGGTAATTTTTTATTAACACTTTTAAAACAAGTGACAAAAATTAACCACCGTCGTATGATTTGGTTTGAAAGTTCTAGTGTTTTTTGTTGAAATTTATCAGTTATTAACTGAAAATGATGCCATTTTCTTTATTGGCCATAAGATAAGAGCGGTTAGTAATATGAAAATATGACGTGAATCTATAAATAAAAGTATGTCCAAAATGGTCAAAATTTTTTAAGCAAATTTTTTTGTATTTGTTAAGACAATGGGTTGATCTGATTGGTTTGAGCCGCAAAAAAAGCCCAGGCATTTTATGCGAATTGGCAAGACCTTTTTTGAACTCTCTGTAATATGATTTGGTGAACTGGAGTGACTTCCTTAAGTGCACGGTAGTTTTTGAGACACAGGAAACCCTAAAATTCATATCGATTACGGGAGCCTGGGCGTTTTTACTGATTTTTGAGCCAATATTTTAATATAATTCGGCTTTTGAAAACAACTCATCCGATTACATTCTCAAGACAGCTCAAACTGAGCACAAATTCTTTGTGAATAATAAAATAAAAAGATTAGTCGGAATCTGATCATTGTTTTCATTTTTTTTAAGAAAAACCTTATTATTAAAACAATTTCAGTAATCTAGAAACCAATAGTACGATTGACATACTTTTATTTTATTATCACAAGATTATGCTCAGTTTGGAGCTATCTAAGAATGTAAATCGGAAATGAGTTGTTTTCAAAAAGCCGAATTATATAAAAATGTTGGCTAAAAATCTAGTAAAAAACGACCAAGGAGCCCCCGTATGATATTGTTTTTAAATTAGCCTCCAGGCAATGTCCAAACAATACCCCAAAAAGTGCCATGTTATTTTTGAAAACTGGTGTCAAAATAATCATATGCACGTGGCATATCCGTGTGTACGTGGGGGTTAAAGACAGAATTCATGTTTTAAGGATTGAAAGGCAAGTGACTTTCGAAACCACATGTTCCAAATCTTTACCAAACAGAAAATAGTTTTTCCCACAAAAATGAACATTTCTAGAAACTACTTTAAAAATATGCAGATTTTTGGAAAATGTTATTAGGAAAGCTGTAACTTGAAGTGAAATTGTTTTCTACTATATTTAAACAAAAAATACACGGGCGGCGGTGGCATTTTACTAGCCTTTTAGTGTGGCTGTACTCTTGCTAGCAAATATACCTCTGCACGCACGGAAAATTGCACAAGTCTAACGAAAAACAGCGTTTAAAAAATGCGCTCTCTAGTGATCTCTAGCGGACATATCTTTGGTTAAATTGTATCTAGTTTGATTGAGCAATTTTTGGTCAATTTTTGTTTCAAGGAGATATTCTTATAGTGAAATTGTGAGTTGTTTGACACCAGGTTTGCGGATTAATAAAAGTGCTTCCAACATTCGGAAATCAACAACCGACCCTCCAGAATTTCCATCTGAATATAATGTTAAAAAAGGAAATAGATTTTGAAGGCAGAAATTTTATAACTAATGCTGCAATAGCTAAAAAAAAATTAGTCGTAAAATTTTGTCTCAAGCGGAGCCTGTGGCCATTTTCCAAGCTTCAAAAAGTTTTACTTGGTTTCTTTGATAATTTATGCAGCATTCTAATCTGCATAAAATTATCAAAGAAACCAAGAATAACTTTTGAAAAAGGCCACAGCTTCCGCTAGAGAGGTCAAAAATTTCCCACCACTGCATTTGGTAGATTTTGTACTACTGGGGTTTGCGTTATAAGGAACAGCTGAGATTTTACCATATTGTCGTTAGCTTTTGGTGCCCATAGTCCTTATTTTTTTTAAAATTGCTCTTAAAAATTCAAAAATAATGCAGCTATTTATAATAACGGCAGCAAATATTATAGTAACGAATCTACCAAACTGCAGTGGCGGTAAATTTCTGCCTATCTAAGCGGAGCTGTGGCAATTTCAGCTTCCAAAATTATTCTTGATTTTCTTTGATATGATTTTATTTTGAAAGACAAATTTTTGTCAAAAATTGATTATTTTTAAAAATTTAACAAATTTTAGAAATTTACTCTTTATACCGCGACTTGATGGTCACTTTTCAAAAGTTTTTTCAGCGTTTTTGTTTTGTTTTATTAATATAAATTTATCGTTGGAAACGAATTTTTTAGATTGGTTTTTATTCAAAAATTTTAAAATTTGCTCTCTAGCAAGAACCTGTGGTCATTTTTGAAAATTCCTGATATAGATTTATTCAGAAACGCAAATTTTCGAAAGATTTTTGCCCGCGTTTTGTACGCCTGAACACCGGTTCATCATTCACCGATTTCTCCTAAGAGTCAAATATAATTCTAGCCCATTCTACCCTAGTATTTTTACTCTTGAAAATTATTTTTTTATTCCGTTAAATACTGAATTTCTTTTCAGCTTAATTTTTGAATTATTTTTTATAAATAAATTTTTAACTTACTATCAAGTGTGATGGAAATGAGTTGGGTGATTTGTCCCAAATCCATAAATTTCGATCTTTTTCGAATAAAAGAATTCGCATTTTGGTAAGAACAGAAGTCGCAGCATCACTAAATGTTTTTGTAATTATTTGCTTAACCCTCAGAGGCTATATAAAAAATCGCCGTTCATAATAATTAATGCAAATTGGACAAAAGTGTAAAAAGGGAACATGCTTGATTTTGCCGTTGGAAAACTATTTGGAAAACCCCCAATTCTGGGTTATTGGAACTAAATTTTGCTCTACATAATAGCGCTAAAGAGTTCACTTTCAGAAACATAGCTATGTTTAGGGAGCGCAGCGGGCAAAATTTCTAAACTTTTAACGGTTGGCTGTTCAAGAAAAAACGAAAATAAAATCTTGGGCAAGAATTCAAGATGAAAAAATAAAATTTAATGTTTTTTCAAAAATCAGATTTTTTGTTTAAAATTGGGGGCTGGTTGACTGGGTTTTTGTTTTTCCCTGTTCTCCTAAACAATTGGACACAAAATTGGACAGGGGAAGGAAAATTTTTTAGAGAAAAATCAGTGTCTGACATCCTAACGAAATGACCAAAATTTTTTTTTTACAAATTTCGAAATGATTTTTTTACAAAATTGTTTTTTCCAATCTGTGACAACGGCCATACTTCTGAAAAAATCAGATAAATGGAGTTTTATAATGCTGAAATCGAAGTGCTCTGAATGTGCGTTTTAAAAAGTTATTTTCACTGACCACTAGATGGCCAGAAACTTTTTTTTTGCACGGAATCGTTTTTTTTCTGGGTCAACAAATTTGTATCAACTACTGTAGTTTTCTCTGTAGCCTAGACCGCTGCGCACCCTATACATAACTCAAAGCTAAAGAAATCAATTCAAAATTATTCTTTCACGCTACCATTATTATGGCTTTTGAAAATAAAAAAAATCTAAAAAAATTGATCTTTTTGTGACAAAAGTTTTGTCTGTATAACGTGTTTTTTTCAAATTACGTAGGTTTTGCAAGTTCCGACTGTTTTTGACATGTTTGATTTTGCCGTCCTTCGATGTGAGAAACGGCCGTTATGTTCTCGTTGACGCAAATTTTACTGTCAAAAATCGAAAACTACTGTGAAAAGTCCGTTTATCAGCGACGCGCCTAATTCATATTAAGAGTACTGTCCAGCGAAAAAGTACTACACTGTCTGGCGGGATATTTATGTTAGCACCGTTTTCCAGTCGGTCGAATGTTTCTCAAAACGGCTTATCCGATTTGAAAATTTCAAAAAAGTAGTCTACGTCCAAAGGTTTATTTGACGCCGCGGTAATTTGACGCCGCAGATTGTGTCAACGTGACAAAATAACTGTCAACCAAAATTTTTTCGCTTCAAAAGTTACCGACCTGTTAGAATGTAGCGTTCCTCATGCAGTATTTAAGATTCAATAATAGATAAAATGAGTGAATTTGACACCTGCGAATGGTGTCAGGAACTTAAAGCAAAAATATTGCAAAAATTTTCTCTTCAAAAAGTTAGCCTTGTTGAGTACTATTTCACGTCTATAACTATTTCATTTCAATATCATAAAATGTGAATTTGACACCTAGATGGTAGTCAGTAAGTCAAAAAAAATATGGCAAGTAAATTATTCTCTCAAAAGTTACCTCTGGTGAGTATAATCAGTCGTCCTATCTAATGTCATTAATTATATAGAAAATAAGTGTAATTGACACCCCAGATGGTGTCACTTCAAAAAAAATAATCCAAAATTTTTCTCTCCAAAAGTTACGCGGAGAAGTTAGGCTTAAAGTCGTTTATTTCCCACTTGGCAATTTCTGAAAACCGATATAACCGGTTTTACCGGGTATACCGGAAATCTACCAAGTAACGAAAAATAGTCTATTTGCCGAGATCTAAACCTTTGACGTCGACTACTTTTGAAATTTTCAAATCGGATAAGCCGTTTTGGAGAACATTCGAACCCCGACTGAAAACGGTGCTAAATA
>SCLH01000411.1:189658-202210 GCA_004367855.1 Oikopleura vanhoeffeni | reverse complement strand
AAGTCTGAGGCCAAAATTTTTTTGATTTTTTTGCTGACCGAGTTAACGGTAATTTACAGGTTGTACCGGTGTCTTTCAGTTTCTCTTAAATAATAAACAAAAATTGACATGGAACCATGTTTTTATAATGAATTTATGGAGAATTTTTTGTCATCACAAATTTTGAAATTTGCACCTCTGGACTTACACTTATGTATTCAAGTTATTGAGACTCAGTTATTATTCAATCGTCTATTTTTTTGTTTCTAATGTACACTGCAAGGCTTGATATACATATTGGCACGGAAATTACTTACCTGGGTAAATTTTTAGAGAAAAATTTTGGAATTAATTTTTTTGAATGACACCATCTGGGGTGTCAATTACACGTTTATGTATCTCTTTAAGTTAATACATATTAGCACGAACATATACTCACCTGAGTAACTTTTTTGAGAGAAATTTTGGCATATTTTTTTTGACATATGACACCATCTAGGTGTCAAATTACATTTTTATTTGAAATATAGTGTTATAGATGATGTGACTAACCATAGGCAACTTTTTTGAAGAGAAAAGTTTGTGCAATATTTTTGTTGTAATTCGACACCATTCCAGGTGTCAAATTCACACTTTTTTGTATCTTTTTAAGTCTTAACATGGACCTGCTGAAAATCTTTAGGGTAACTTTTTGAGAAGAAAAAAGGTTTTGGCGATAATGTTTTGACATATGCAGAAACGTAGCGTTCTCAAATTACACTGCAATAATATTATCCTAGATTTGGATGGAAATGACCACTGGCCCATGTACATGGGATACTTTAAAGACAACATTTGATTAATTAATCGTTTGAAGTCTGATATCTGGGTGTCAAATAACACTTCATTCAATTTGATTTGCAATAGAAAAACAATTAAAACACAATTTATCACTTTTTTGTAATTTTCATTTTTAAGAAAAAATAAAATTGAAATTGACGTGTTGGACCAAATTGCAGTTCAATAACTATTTAAAAAATTGTTGGTTGTCAATCAATATCTAGAACTTGACTGTGAAGAACGAATTTTTGTCTCACCATTCAAACTTGTTCAAAAAATATGTAAATTCTTCGAAATCTGCAAGAAACGGTTTTGGAAAATTCATCATTAAAATTGAGATGAACAAATTTAAATTGTTTTTCAATTTGAGATTTAGTGATGTGCGCGGGTGACATTTCAACGGGTGTGAAAACTCATCAAGACAGGGTTGATTTTTAATCTTCACAACATTTATCATTCCTCTTATCTTTAACATTTATTTTATTTAAAATATTATCTTTCGAGAATACTTGTTCTCGAAAAGTTGTCGTGTAAGTTGTTTGTATGTCTATATATTATTGCTGTGTTAATTTGACCGCTACGTATTCCCATATTCAAACAATTATCGCCAAACTTTATCTTTCAACGTTGCCCTAAAGTATATTTTCATGCAGGCTGTTAAGAATCAAAATAATACGAAATAGCGTAATTTAAACCCTAGATGGTGTCGAATTGCAAAAAATATTGTCATAAATTTGTCGTGGAACAGTTTCCCATGTAAGTCCATTTGATCTATATAGTCAATTATATTATATATAACTTTAGGAGATGACATTAAGTGTTAATTTGGAACCCCACGCGGTGTCAATTTCAAAATTTGTTTGACTAAAAAAATTTTCCATAAATTTCATTTAAAAACATGGTCTTCATGTATTTTTGTATTATTAAGAGAACTGAAGAAACGTAAAACCGTGAGATTACCCGGTCAGCAAAAACATCAAAAAAATTTGATCGCCTCAGCTTTTTCAGTATTTTTCAAAATACTCTTATCTTACGTTTTTGTCCTTTTTTAGTGTTTCTTCGCGTCTAAAAAAACTACCTTATCCAATTCCCATTGCTTTCATAAATATAAGTCTATTAGGTAAACTCTTTGCTAAGGGGGTGTGCCGTGGAGAGTTTTTGAATTTTGGAAGCTTGGTTAAATTTTACAAGATCCCTCAGCTTTTTTCAATGAAACAATGATCTAGGTTTTATGCGGAAAGAGGAGAGTGAAATTGTTGTGTGAGCGGGATTAGTACTCCCGGAAATGTCTGAATTTTAGTGTTTGTTCTATTTTTTTTTCGCATTTTTGTCTGAACGCTAAAAATTGTGAAGAAGCATGGTTTGTCGATCTTTAATAATGTCTTTTCTCTGTGGAAAGCCAGAACGTCATTTTGATTTAGTATAGTGTTGTCTGACATATCACCTTGGTTATAATTTTTTCAAATTTGGCCTAATGGCTGTGTATGGACAGCTATAAAGTCGCAAATGACAATTTTGAATGATATGCGTATGATTTGTAGAAAATTTGAGTGCCACCAAAAAGATTTTCCGGTAAGATTGCTGGTAAACATATTAACCAACTATTGGTCTAGTTGTGAACAATAACGCTCCTAGAGACTCAACAACAAAAATTTGATGAAAAACTTCTAACTTTTCTAGAATCGCTGGATCAAAATAGATCCATATTTCCGTGTTATCGTTTCCACAAATCATACCCAAGAACTACCTTAAGCTTCTTAAACAAACATTCAAATAAGCCACAATTTGGCTCTGGTGCTTGGCGGAAACTTTTTTTTATATGCTCACAAGATTTTAAAGTTCTCTAATTATCCACTTTTATTTTTCTAAATTGTCATTTTCGCGCACTTTTGTCTAATAACAGCCAATTAAGCACGAAATTCGAAAAACTAAACCAGGTGATATGTGAGGACCTTGAGGTTCCATATATTTCAAAAGACGTTTTCGCGCTCCAATTAAATATCAAAACTCGAAACACCCTGTTTCGACACATTCACCCCAATTGTAGCACTCTTAGTACAAAAAAGTGATTAAAATAGAACCAAGACACTAAAATTCAGACATTTTTCCGGGATTTTCACAAAATCCTTAAATTATCTTCCGATAAAAACCCTAGGTCCTTTTTCATTGAAACAAAGCTGAGGACTCGTGTTTAACCGCGTTAACCAGTGGTTTGTGCGAGTATACTAAAGTGTTTAAATGAATCGCGGATCAAACATAGATCTTTCCATTTTTATGTTTCAAATGTTCCAGTCTTTATCTGTCTAGCCGTACTAAGCCTCTGAAATGTCGAATTCACTGCACCACCCCCTTAAGACCCACCCTTCACCATTCATAATTACTCGAGGCCATAAAGAATATCGACAAAGGTTTTCTTTGCCAAATTTACCTAACCCTTCGGGCATAGACCATAAAACTGGCTTTCATTTTTGAAACAGACCAATGTTCAAAAATTAATTAAATAAAAGTTAAAGTTCAAACGCCCAGAGTTTCGATTAATTTTTGAAAAATGAAAATTAAATTTTTTTTGATGAGTCGTTCGAAAATATTTTTATCCTACTTTTCTCTGTTGATTTTTCCGCAAAACATCAGGTAATTAGAGACCGGAAATCGATAAGGGTGGTTTCTTTAAAAGCTACCTTTGGGACCGAGCATGTATCTCAAAATTGACAGCAATAAATTAGGTTTTTTATCAGGTATGATTCAGATTTTTTATAAGAATGGCCCCACTAAAAACTGTAATCCACCAGATCGCCGATTTCAATCTTTATTTTTTTATATATTTGAAATAATCATAATTGTATACACAAGCAGCCTTTACATTATTGCAAAGGATTTTGTCAAATCGCAACTCTCGTTCTTCTGATCGCCGACGATTTTGTGAGATATATTTCCATCGAATCGAAATATGTTGCATTCATCGAATAAACCAGATAAGCGTAACAAGTGTGATATAATCTTCGCCCATTTCCAGGCGCGATCGTTAAATCCGCCAATATTACGTGTTTTTACTTCGGTTACATCGCAAATATAAGTGTATTCTAAAATTTTGTGTGTTCTTAAGTACAGTCTAATAAGACATGTTTGTTTATGCATTTTATCCCCATTGTAAAACGTCGTTCTTATAGACAAATATATACCTCTGAATTCCACCGAAGATAGCGCTAGAGAACAAAACACCACGCATCATTTTGTCTTTATAGACGAACGTGTTGGTCAAATTTTTCAGAATTACCGTAGTTCTGCACCCTTTTTGTCATTATAGACGATGTCTAATAGACAAATGACGAACTTGAAAATGTTCCAATTTGGTAAGGAAGATTTTCGAAGTCACGTTCATTTCAATAGGCATATATGTTTGCCTATTTTAATGAATGTTTGTTCTTATAAGAGTCGGTCTATTCTGGCAACGGATTTAAAAGAAGTGTGGAAATAACTAAATTTTCGTATGGCATATTTCGAAAAATATCTGTGACACGGAAAATTTTCGTTTATTTCAGTCAACCAGGTAACAGACCTTTAAAATTTACCTTGTCTATTCTAGGCAAATAGGAAGTTTCAAAATATATTTTTTTCGGAAAATATTGATATTTCGAAAAATTTCTATGTTTTGGCCTCAGGAAAACTGGCTAATTTCAAAGTCTGTTACCGTTTACTTGGAAATAACGAAAATGTTTCCGTGTCACACAAATTACTTGTGTACTTAAATAAAAAACCAGCGATCCCACTTAAAAAAGCTACCCTAAAAATTTTACCTTATTTTTATTGCATAAAAATTACACTTGAAGGGCTTCTGGACATGACAGAACACATTGTCCTTATATTCCGGCCATATGCTACTTCTGGTACTAATTTTGGATAATTGGAAAAGCTTCACTAACCTTTAATCCAAGTTATAACAAGAAATCTACCAATTATATTTGATTCTTCCGATTAAATCCCCATTCCAACCCGCAATTTGACCGCTGACAGAGCCACCTTCATAGACTAATTGTAATTGTTATCTTTTTAACTCCACCAATAGCGTAAGCGCAGCTAGAGATGTGTACGTATAGCACACCGTGAATTCAGAGCCAGGTCTTACATGTATTTTAGATTCCAGGTATTAAGCTCAGAAAATAAAGAAGACAAATCAAATTACTTATACCTGCTACATTATTATGTATTTGATATGAAATACTCTGGAAATTGTTGTTTTTCCTAAAACGAATGTGATTTCAAAATAACGGATTTCGGCTATTTTGTCCTTATATCGATTTCCTTATAGAAAAACCCGACCGTAGCTCAATTTCATTTTTTTATAATGAAATCCATTCATCTGACTTCTTGGTCGATTTTTATTTTAAATCGAATCATAGTTTTCTTAATCAACTAAACTAGTAGTAGTTTCGAATTTATTAAATGCTTTCAAGATTTTTTTAGGGAAATAAGTGAAAATTTGAATTCAGGATTTTTTTTTAATTTTTTTGTGAAATTTTGGAATTTTAAAGAAACTTACTTGAGTCCAAATCCTCTCCCGTTTTGACATGATGTCAATATGTTATAGAGTTTTCAAATATCCATGTTCAGTATCTAACTGTAACATTAACTTAAATACTAAACAGGGGTCGACATTACATACAAATTAACTCTGAAAAAGAATCTTAATACGAATTATTAACAAGATTTATGGAGGTATTGTTAAAATATTATGTCATTTTTCCTATCCCAGTTTTTGCCTCAAATTTCCGCAAATGCTTAAGTCCCTTAGGTCTTTTTTTTTTTAGGTGGCCCACTTAAGGGATCTTTTGAGAGACCAGACTAGATAGCGACAAACGGTTTTTTGCATTAATCTTAACCGAATTTTGTAGTGGTTATGAAAATTTTTCTTGACATCTAAAGGTTGATCACGTGATCAGAATCAGCGATTCAAAGATTCACTATTACATTAATGATTATGGTCCGTCTCAAAAATACACAAAATGTTGGAATTTTCATTAGAAAATTCGTCGGGAAATATGCAGAAATTCGATTTCAGACACATCGGAAGGTGTCAAAAATACTCTGGATAAATTTTTAGTACCAATAAATAAAACTCTTAATCATGTAGCAAATCCCGATAATTACCGGTTTTTTCCAACAACCGCGTAAACCGATCATGGCCAGAAAAAAGAAAAATTGCACCACTACAGATTCGGTTAAGATTCGGCATCAAAAAACCGTTTGTTCGCGATTCTAGTCTGTTCTCTAAGACAGATACCCTTAAGTGGCCACCTAAAAAAAAGCGACCGTAGACAATACCGGAACCCACTAAAATAATCTTTTGTGTACGTTTTTGTCTAAGCGGCCGTTTTCAAAACTTTTTCAAAATCGTCCACCTAGACGCGGTATCGACATATATTTGACCCCAAACTAGACTGCACTAAATGCCCTTGTATTTTTTCCCCTTCACATTGCAATGCAAAAGACCATCATTATTTCTCACCAATAGAGAAACTTCTCATAGTCTTTCGTTTAACCACCTGGTACGCCCGGTAAGTTGCTAACCCTAGAATCGCCAATAGCATTCATGCTGCGTAGTCTGTGGCTAAGAGACATTGGACCGGACCCACCACCAATCCACCAGTGGCGAATGACATTAATTCTAGAACTATCTCTCTCTTACTACACTGTACCATGAAAATATGCTATAGTAAGATACGTATGTCACATACGTATCTTACTATGGCATATTGGCATGGTAAAGTGTAGTACTTTTCGCTGGACAGTACTTTTAATATTGATAGGACGCGTCCTGATAAACGGAATGCACTGTACTAAAAAAATATACCTTCATGCCCAGGCTAAAATTTGCCGTTTTGTCCATGAACGAACGGGTTTTTTTTATCCAACAAATTTGGGTTATAGACAAAAATGGCAGTACTAGCCCACCCCTGTATTTTTGCTTGATTTAAATTTACCTATATGTTAAAATATTATTTTCAAGTTTAACTTGTTTCAGCGAAAATTCTCCCTTTTCATAATCATGAGTAATCCCATCGTCAAAATAAACTTCCCCACTTGCCAATCCCGAGACTGTCTGCGAGACAACAAGAGTAAAAGGGTCATTTTCCATAAGGGTCGAAGATCTTCTGATTCTGTCTCTAATAACAAAAGCAGAATTTTCTTTAATAAAAGTTGGAATAGGTTCTTCCAGCCCAGCTGAGACCAATTGTGTTCCAGAGTGAAAAACGGATTCGTGATGGTCCAGTCTGAACCACCTATCACCACCGGGGAAAAAGGCTTCCACATTTGATTGACCGGATTCTGTAACTGGGACAATAAGCAGAAAATCACCAAGCATGAATTCGTTCTCCATTCCAAAGGTATCCGTAGCAGTAGGGTAATTGTACCATAAAGGACGCATGCACGGAGCACCACTTTTGTGAGCTTAAAAAGCCTTCAAAATTGGATAGGTTTTTTTTCGAACTAAAAGGTTTTTACCATCTTTTAAGTTAAAGGTATATTTTTAAAGTATATTTTTTTTAAATAAAAGGTTTTGCTGAAAATTGTTTCTTTTTAAATATGGTAAGAAATTTTTGTTAAAAAAGTTTCTTTTTTTGTAAAGAAAGGGTTTTGTTCTTATATGTTTTGTAGAAAGTTTTAATTAAACATATGAGAACAAAACCCTTTCTTTACAAAAAAGAATTTTTTTAACAAAAAAGTTTACCATATTTAAAAAAAACAATTTTGAGCAAAACCTTTTATTTAACAAAAATTTTTTACGATTTTTAACAAATTTTTTTTATTTTTTCGAAATAAACTTTCTTATCAGAAAAATTTTGTTTATATAAAATTTTGGTCACGACCAAATAAAAAAACTTTTAATTTATATTTAAATTGACCGTTCGACTTTTATTAAGTAGTTTTTGGCCGAGCGGAAAGTTTTCGAAATCCCATTTAGAATGTACCCCGTTTTGTGGAAAGAGCTCAAAAATTAAGCCAAATTCGTTAGACACTGGTAAACCTCAAAAAAAGAAATACTGCCAACGAAGTTAAATTAAATGTTTATATTTTTTTGTTATTTTTGAAGCTTTTACTCTACGCGGACAAAATAGGGTCGATACGGTAAAAATTGTCTCTGAAAATTATACGAAATTGGCCAAGAAAAACGTTTGTGGGCGTCTCGCAGCTCTGCGAACATAGGTTCTCTCACTAGAAGGCGGCAAAGGGTGAAATTGGAGCTCTGCGGAGGTCAATTTCCGCTTTAATTAGTGATATGAGCAACTAAATTAATGCCGCAAGCGAACTGGAACCTAAGGGAAAGGTAATCTGATTCCTTTCTTATTTGTTTTTATCAATACAGAAGATAACCTCAAAATAGTGTCAAGGTCAAATTCAAAGTCATCTGATTGCTTCGAAAATATCAGTTTTATGTTAATCGTACTATAACTGATTTTCCGAAGAAAGATAAATTGTATCTTACAAAAAACGAGCCGATTTTGTACGACGGCCTTTTTGTGTAACAGCATATTTCGGACAACGGCCTGTGATACAACGACCACATGACAACCGTCAAATGGTATGAAGGGCCCCTGTCGGACAACAGCCTTGATGTACCTCGGTATAGGCTGTCGTACAAAATCGGCCGTTGTAAGATACCCCCGAAAAATTGGTGTTTAGAAATAATTTTTTCAGAAATTGAATTTTGGACCTCACACCAAAATTTCACCCGACGATCTCTTGATAATCAAATTTAAAGAAATTATAGCTACTTTATCTTTATGAGAGAATTGTAGATCTGTAAAAAATAACAAAAAGTCTTAAATTAATTAAATTGAGTAAAAACCATAAAGATTTGTCTTGAAATTCGGATATATTTAATTTTAAATCTTTACAGCAAACTTTTCGAAATGCTCCCGAATTATAAAAATCTAAAGACTCGTTGCCGACTGCGCCGCACTGCCGTTTGACAAAAATTATTTAAAACTTTTTCAAAAATAAAAGCGTAAATTTTTTGCCCGTTTTGTCCGCTTAGACTTGCGTCCGCTTGGCCAAAAACCAAGGAGCACCAAAATTGGGTTCGTTAAAAATATTTTCTTTTAATTATCAACAAATTTGTTTTATCAAAAAATTTAAATAAAAATAAATATTTTTTCGTAAATTTGGGAAATAAGTTCTTGATATTTTCCGTAGTCAAATAATATTTTTTATCAAATTTATTTAATGAAAAATAAAATTGTAAACGGCCAAAAATTTCCAAACAATCTCCAGCAAAAAATAATTTAAAGATATCGATAATAATTTTTTGAAAATTAACGCACCAAAAATATTTATCGTGGAAAAATATGAAAAATTATTTTTAAAATTTTCAAAAAAAAATATTCAAATTTTTGATTTGCAGTATTTTTTATCATTGAGAGGCCTGCCTTTATAGAATAGGGTGTTCCAAACAGGCAATAATCTGTATCTCATTCTGATAGCACTTCTCATTCTTGAAGTCCAAGGTTCTTCAAATACCCAAGGTTCTCGTCTTTTAGAATCCAAATGAGCGTGGGCGCGGAAAAAAGGTTGCATTGCACCTGTAAAAGGGTTCAAACTGACAGAACTGATTTTTAATTATAAAAATTTGAATGTTTTGAAAAACTGCCATTTTGTCTGTTTAGACTAAGGTCGTTTTTTCAAACTGTCCAACTGAGATAACTAGACAAGATAGCTACAAATGTTTTTTTGCATGTGAAACCTTGGAAAAACATATACGGTAGAAAATTTTCTTGGCTTCCTAGGTTGATCACGTGACCGGAAATCAGTCATCGAAATTGATCAAAAATTACCCAAAAAAAACGATTTTTGCGAACTACCGGTGAACCGGTTAACCGAAAAAAACAAAAGAATTTCCACCACTACAAAATCGGTAAAGATTCAGATGCAAAAAACCGGCTTGATTGAAACAACTTGTAAAAACGTACCCACCAGAAATCCGCCATTAGCGGTCTGAAATAAAAAAAAAATCTACCAAAACACGCGGAATTAAATTCTCTATCTGCCAATATATGGGGTCATGGGGTTTCCAAATACGAGAAAGCCGTAAACTTCGAGTAGGTTTTTATAGGTGCGACAGATTTTAATTTTTACCACAGACGAACCGTATGAGCTATCACAAAACGGTTTTTTGCATTCAACTGGAAACTAAAAAAGCTCACGCCGAATTTGTTTTTTTTGAATTTTCGATTTTTTTTAAATTTGAGATTTTCAAATGACCCAATATGAGTCATACAAAACAAGAAGAAATTCTAAGACTAATGGCTGAAAAATAAAATTCCAAAAATTAAGTTTTATTAAAATTTTTTATAATGAAAAAGTCAAATCTGTCGAACCTATAAAAAAAAACTACCTCAGTTAGCTCCTTAAAAAAACCACCTTGTTATTTCGACAAAAATAAAAAAGATTTGACGCCGGAAAATTTAACGAATGATCCGAAGTTCATGGCCCTAAAACGGTATATAAAAACACTGTCAGACCACATCGACCAATCAAATCTGAGAGTTAAATCAGTAAAAATAGTGTCGACCCGATCCTATCTGATACCATCTCCAGACTAATTCTGCATCAGGATTTCCAAAAAAGCCGCCTACGTCAGCGCCAACAAAAGGCATTCCAGAAAGACCAAGCGATAAAAGCATAGGAATTGAAGATTTCAAATGCGACCATTCTGCCCCATTATCCCCAGTCCAGATTGGACCCCATCTCTGCGTACCGACGAAAAAAGCGCGCGAAAGCACAAATGGACGAGAATTGGGGTCACGTAAAAGTTGACCTTCAAATGTGGCACGCTGAGTCATAAGACCGTACATTTGATGCACGGCACGGTGTTCCCATTCTCTAAACAAAGTAATTACAAATATTTTGATTAAAAAATAAAAATTCGAGACCTTTTAAAATATGACCAACAATATTCCAGATTACAAGGAAATTTCGACATTTGACTCCATTAGTTGGATCATATTATATGTATCATATATCTATTACGGAGCCTCATGGTCGTTTTTTGCTAGATCTTTAGCCAAAGTTTTGAAATAAGTCAGCGTTTGATAAGGACTTATCCGATAACATTCTTAGATAGCTCAAACTGAGCACAAATGGTTAGTGAATAATAAAACAAAAAAAATGGACGGAATCGGACCATTTTTCGATTTTTTTCGGAGATTACTGAAATTGTTCTATTATCAGTTTTTGTTCACAAAATTCGAAACAATGGTCTGATTTGGACCATTGTTTTACTTCATTTATCTCTGGAGACTTGTCCTCAGTTTGAGCTATCTAAAGACTTAACCGAATAAGTCGTTTCCAAACGCAGAATTATTTTAAATTTTTGTCTAAAAATCTAGCGAAAAACGACCAGGAGGCTCTGTATTTGATATAACACGATCTGAGGAAGTTTTTTTGGATCCTTCTAGGGAAGGATGTTAATTTCATGAAAAAAGTTCGAGCTGTTTGTAAAAACTTTAAAATCGAAAAAACTGGCTCTGCAGCGCGAAACCAGTAAAAAATGATTTTATGACGTAAAATTTGAATAGTATCGCATGTGCCAATTTCTAGCTATCTCAAGCGCTATTTTGAGCCATCTAAAAATAGACCTTTTTTTTGCCATATGACACCTCTAAAGGGGTCAAATTACAGCTTTTCCTTTTTTTCTAAAAAGATTTTGGGGTGTCAAATTACAGAAAAAAGTTTGCCAAAAACTTTCTGACGAAAAGTTGTACCAGATGCCAAAATATCGAATTTAAGCTATCGGCAGTTTTCTCAGAATCGTCATTTTAAATTTTCAGTGGTCGATTTCCGTTATCAACGGACTTCCGGTAAAAAAATCAAAAATTTTGGACGCTCAGTTTTTTCTTGGCTGCAGAAATTCGTTTGAGAATATCTTGCTTTGTTAAAAAATGGCATGGGGACAAAGGGTGGGTGACTTAAAAAAAAGCTACCTGATAAAAAATGTTTTTTTCTGAATTTTTGAGGTCAAATTAAAAAATAATATTCTTTGAAATTTCTCGCTGAAATTTTTTTAAATGATTATTAAATGTGATTTTACTCACGAGTGTGCATCATGATGAATCATATCTCTGTGCATTGAAACTTCTGGGCCATTGAACACCGAAGGTTCATTCATATCATTCCAAGTATAAAGCGATGGAGAACTGTGAGCATACTTATCAAATTTGAACTGAGAAGCCCACCTAAAATTATATTGATAAAACCCTATCATTAAAAAGATAAAATAGATCAAAAAAAAATTTAAAAACTGAGGAAAATTTCTCCCCTTGAAATGTTGGGCAAAAAATTTTAGGATGATTGCCGATAAAATCAACCTCGAATGATATGCTGTACTCGAGAAATCCCTGTTTCAGTTATAACACCGGTAAACCGGGAATCATTTGGCCTCGAACATTTTTGGATGAAGGTCAATCGGATGAGCCATCTCCGAGAACATTCGACGCAACTGACACGCTCACGGCCCTAAAAACATCACGCCAATATCAAAAGATAAAATTTGTTTAAAAAATTTATATTTTGTAATTTTACTTTCAGAAATTTTTTTATTTTATTTAAAATTTTTGGAAAACATAAAACATTCGATTGGGATACAGTGAGAGTCCCACTGTGAGAAACTGACTATTCTTCAAAAATTAGATTTTAGCCTAATGGCGTTTTTAACGATTCATTTTTTGCCTCGACGCCACTTGAAACACAGGCAGTATA
>SCLH01000411.1:34673-173431 GCA_004367855.1 Oikopleura vanhoeffeni | reverse complement strand
AAATACCGGTTCTTTTTCGTCTTTTCAAAAATTAAAATTTTCGATTTTGACTTAAAAATCGTATAAATTCAAATTAAATAAATTTTCAACGAAGGTCGAGACCGTTTTTAGAGCTTCTATTAAATAAAAAAATGAATTTTACTGTAATTTAGACCCCTTCGATAGCTAACGCACGTTTTTTGAGAGTTTTTTCAACAGCCAATTTATAAAGTGAAAATAATCGATCTGAAAAAAATCAGATTAAACAAAGTGCGCTCAAAAATGACAACTTTCGTTCGAAAAAGTTTTTACCAAATAATTTCAAAGTAGCAAAAAGTTTCCCGTCAAGAGAAAAAAAATCGAAAAATTGCAAATCTGCCAAAATGCATCGCCTCCCTTAAGGGGGTGGGTGTCGCTTTTTGGTACCTTGTTCAATCACGCCTCAGATCAAATCTAGGCATTGTAAAAAAAATCTGAGATACCGTTTGTAGACACCTTCGTCTGTTAACAGATACAATTCAAAGTCACCTGTTTAATTCACACACACCGTGGTAGCTATTCTAGAGCACTAAACTTTATTTAGTAATCTTTCTTTTTTAACCCCAATTACAAAGCGTCTTCAAATCAACAGAGTACGGATAATAAGACAAAAATTGGTCGGGGGGAATTTTCAAATTTGACATTTTTTTTCTAGAATCTCACTTGAACGCCATTTTCAGTTTTCGACTTCAAACTCTATCTTTCTTTTAGACGTAAATTAGATAAAGCCGTTTTTAACTAAGTAGATAATCATAACTCGGTTCAATGTGTCTGAAGAATTTATTGATTTATTTGAATTTCTAAGAAAATGACTTGTAGTAAACCGAAATAAAAAGTCGAAAAAAAAAGTTCTCTGTCAACACAAAAAGTACCACCAAATTGAAGTAGTTTCACTGATCAAAATTGGCTTACAGCTAATCAAAATTTTTTTGTAACATCAGCGTCATACACGCTCTAGTTTAATTGGCCTTAAAATAATGAAATTCTTGAATGCCATTTAGACCATTTCGATAATTTTATGTCATGCATCGTTTTGATGGTCAATTTCACCAATACAATGTTCATTCTGGTGGAGGATACCGGTTTTCCTGCGGTGTAAGCAAAAATATATTCATTTTGAACATTTAGATTATGTTCTAGATGTTGAAAAAAAATTGCCACATGAGATTTCCTGGATCAAACTAGTCAACCGATATTAGTTATTATAAATAAATCCTATTAAAAGGGCTCAAAAACCGGACACCCCCCCCTAATTTAAATTTTTATTTAGAAAACGAAGACGAACTACAGAGAGAAACTACGAAGAAAACAAAACGTGAACTCTGATGGAATTACTCATAATTTTCCTTTATCCTTAATATTACCACATGCTCTTATTTTTACTAGAACTACAATCCCTCACTGTATAAACCAAAAGACTACACTTGTTAGAACAGATACTATATATACTTCATACAGTGAGTCGGATCCTCTCGGAACGAATTTTCATTATCCAGAAACTTTCTACAAAGGACAGAGTAGAGAGCTAAACTTTCAATCTACAAAAACCAACACTCTGCTCAAATCGCCCTTACGAGCTAAACAGTCAGCTCGATGTTAAAATACTTGTTATGAAAATTCAATCATAATACTCTTGTACTAAGCTATGAAACTATTAGCTGTTGACTCGTCAGAATGTATCAAACAACCAAGTGATTTGAAACACATTGTGTATAATATCATGAAAAAAATCGAAAAGTTGTTCAGGTAAATTGCAAAGGCGATTGTATAAAAAATCGAGTATTCATATTCGAAATATTTTATGTTTTTTTTGTTACATGACCTTTCTTGCTAGGATACAACACTCTGTCTAGGCTGTCATTATGAGCGGAGGATTTCGTATCGGTGAGAAGTAGGTACAAGTTGTATTTATTAGAAATTGTGGTGAAACGCTATTAAGAACATATATTAGCTAAACAATTCATCATCGAGGTCTGTCCACACCTAAAACGTAACTCATAGACGGAATATTTAACAAAGAAATACAGAGAGAATCTGTAATATTACATTGTCCCTTATATTCACTAACTTGCGTTAAATATCTATTTACTTTACGTTGCAAATAGGCAGCCGATGTACTATACTTTGCTCAAAGTAACTATCAGAGAAGAGTTCTAACATCCGACACTTCATTGGTCAACCTGACAGTTTTTAAAAAATGATTTTCATCTGTCGCGCTAACCCGAAAAATGTTATTTCAATATTTGATTTGTCGTAATCTTCCGAAACTTTGGCTGGTCTATCTAGATAGTAGATTATCCAATACAGACGAACATCATCACTCTGCTCATTGTATGCATTCTGAGCGTTAACTACAGTAAAACGATGCTGATATATATTCGTCAACGCGATAGATGCACGGACAACCGATCTTAATGCGATCTATTTTCACGCCGGGCAAATTTAATCATGATACTATGAACCGAAGAGTTCTGAGTTAGTACTCTAGTCTGTATCTGTTAAATCACACTAGAATTAAGATTAACAGGATTAAATGAGTTATGCGTGAGTCAGCCCTAGTATAATGTTAACCAAGTTTGCTCGGCACAAATTCTTTTGAAACAATAGGCTATCCGGCCGATCCAGGGATGAGTTTTGAAAAAAAAATGGCCTGGCACGACCAGTCCGGCCGAGGACAGAGGGGTCCGTACTTATTTGTTCTTGCTGAGAATATTATATATTTTATATACAAAATCCACCAGACATTTGTCCTCGGAACCTCTTTATCGGTTGGACATATCAAGAAAAGACTCTTTAATGTAGCATTTTTTGAGTGGATATACAACAAAAAAGTCGGTGATATGATGAGCGTCATCGTTGACGCTGCTATAGTTCTATAAAAATAAGGGTCAAAGGGCAGAAAATTAGTACTGTTTTTTTCACATAGAATTGACTATAAAGGTCCACACATTGTAGAATAAGAGGACTGAAATGAGGTGTCTTATTAGATATCTCTATGTTTAAGACTATTTTCCTCACACGAGATTACAAAACAAAGTCTTATCAGTTACTGTCAATTACTTAACCGGAACATTAAATGGTTTTGGGTGCATCAAGTGAACAATTTATTATAAGTTGAGGCTAAAATCCTTACAGGAATCTATATATATCTAGGGGCTCAACTCTTAGGACACCCATTGACATTCTTAAGAAGAATTGAAACTGTTGGACTGCTACATTGAGAGAGGACGTATATACAATCACACTCTTACGTGATCTTCACCTCTTTTCCTTGGTTAAGATAAGGAATTTATCTACTGATATATGTTTCAAACCTGTAGTGTTTTTTGAGGGTTTTTCGTCACGGTTTACTGGGCGCGAGCTTCTCCCTATATCAGGACGCCATTGAGTGAATAAGAAAAAGTCTTAAAAACGTTTTGAGAAGTCGCTCATGACCTAGGCGAATGGTTTATATTTTGATCGGATATAAGTCCTTGTAATCGGTAGCTTATTTTGTAATAAAGAACGCGTTACAATGCAGTATTTTCGATTTTGAGATCGCTTTTATTATCAGAGCAATAGGTAGTACTTGCACATACACGATAGGAAAGGATCCCTTAAAAGTAGGTCGTCTGATCATCGGGAATTTCTACGGATAGGCTTTTCTCTGTGGCATTTTAGCCTCGGATCTCTAACCGGAGTCTATGAATGGAAGCGCAGTCCGTAAGAAAGGTCCCAATCTATAGTCCGAGATTGTGAGACACTAATGGCATTAATGAGTATAAGAACCATGGCTGAGTGGATGCGGCATGCTTCACGGCGATTGTCTCGTTCTCTCTTTCTTAAGATCATTGATAGCTAAGAGCAAATTTGTAAGGAAAAGCATCTCACATATTTAAGAACAGCCGATTATAATCCAAACCGATGGCTCTTGCAGCAGTTATCTTTTATTCATGTATTAAACCCGGAGGTAATTGCAGCAATAATAGCAGTAGTTCTTCACAATTAGACGCTTCCATTTTTTCTTAGATTAAGTATTTAAAATAAAGTAATTGCAACCTATTATTCTCTCATCTCAATGTCAATCAGGATGTCCAAATTCATGATAAACAAAGTCGAAGACTATACTCTATTCGCCGAGCGTATTGTATAGTTGTTTACTATCTTCACGTGCAATTAAAGGCATGGTAGGGTTCGACCGTTTTAATTACGTTACTTTTCGTTTTTTTTGGACTGTTTCTTTGAGCTCTAGCGAGATCAGAGATCAATCTGATCTGTATATATTATTTTACTAGTGAAAAACCGTGCGATGCTGGATAATCGGAAACATAAATTTCCACTATAATGAGAAGACACGGAATTTTATTATTAAGGCTTGCGCTTTTTTGTGTCTGTTTGAGAGTACACGTCATTGATTGTGCTGTGGTGCGTTCAATGGGTTGCGATGGGCTTTCAGTTGCATTGCTTAAGTCTAACGAACCGTGTGCAATTGTGGTTCTATCTAGATATACATCTATATAAACACAGGGACTTGACATATACCGCATGCATCAACCTGAAAATCTTTGATATTCTTACCAATTCTGTGGATATCAGAAGTGCTTGTCTAGCAACGGGACCTTTGTTTGGTGGCTAAATCTGTGTTTGCTAAAGGATCATAGGTGGATTTATTTTAGCCGAACTCTTCTGTGCGCTTCAGATATAGTGCCGTCAGACACGAGAAAAGTCTTGTGTGTAAGGGAAAGCGAGGTGGTTACCGATCATAAAAAGTCTGTGAATGAGAATATGTTCTATATATGTTATAGATAGACACAAAATTAGCCTGTGTTGGAAAGGATGGTTACTCTAATTAATTGCTTACAGCTGTCTTATGAAAATATTAATTTCTGATGTAGTGCGTCGACGTAGCAGCAGTGATATTAGCTACTAAGCGCAAGCAAGTCCTATTAATGGCCAATAATTGGCGCTTGTTTGGTCATGTAAATTAATTCAGGGCTGGTCGGATGTGATGACCCATTATGAAATCGTAAAAAACCTTTTAAATTACGGACCATCAATCAAGAATTTCTTTAAAATGATACTCAAGCACTCTGTCACGCTTATTCTCAGAGAGATAGTAACTTAATGCAAAATAAAGAATATGCATCCTAAAATCATCATGCAATAAACAGATGATGTATTCAATTATTATAGAGAAGATAAGCATATTAATGCGCTGGTCTGTCCATCATAAAAATTAAAGCATCGCTCAATCAAATGCGCTATATAGATATGATAACGACATAAATAATTTAAGCATAAGGATGTGAGGGATTGTCATCAAGATAATGTGTGGAGCGATCTTGGATCTTAGTTTTGATATATCGTACATCAATTTGACTCTATGCGTTTCTCGAAACTCGTTCGCAATTACTCAGATTAATCAGTTGGTTAATATACAGTTTGTCATTGAAAATTTCTCTATCATAAGTAAAAAGAAAACTCTTCAGGAATTATAGCTTAAAGTTACTTTTGACTGTTAGTAGGGTTTGTTGTGTACCTATTCGTCAAGACCTTTTAGTTTCACGTTTGATCACACAAGTTCAATACTAAATAACATAGGCGCTCATAAAAATTAATTGAAATATCTCAATACGGAAGGTCGGAACGATGTCGTTAAATATGATCGAACTAAAAAATTAATGATTTGAATTATTTTTGCGGTGGCAATCTACTATCATATCGATATCGACATACAATTATTCTTTTTGTTGTTATTGATCTCTTGCTCGCAGCTTGTACTTTTGTGTCTCCACTCGTAGTGTTGGAGGAAGTGACAGTGCGGTTTTACTTTCTCCCAAAACATATCGGCCTTTTTTTCAGAAAATTTCTCATTGTTCCTGATGTCACAACGCCTAGCGTAGGTCGGTTCATTTCTACTGACACAAACAGCCACGGCTTTTGTCGGATGTTGACATCGATTGGGGGATCGTTTTCATTCGCTGAATAGACGACGGAACTACGCGCCTCACTTTTGAGTGCTGGATACACCATATTAGTTAGACAGGGATTCGCGTAAATTTACCTCAATTGGGGGAGAGCATTCGATTAAACCATGCATCTTGGCCTGAAGCGATATAGCCTGTACTATGGTGCTTGGGAGTCCCACATATAGAGTGCAAAATCGAGCACGCCTTGATGGTTTCTCCGATTTTTAAAACGTTTTCTCGCTAACCGCAAAAAGATCTAAAAGAATCCATGCTCAGACTTAGTCTGAAATATATGCGTCAGCGGTGTCTATAGTTGAAGACTCTCTGACCTTTGTTGTGAGAAAATTAGTTCAATGATCGGTTAAAGGTTTTAATTTAACCCTGTTTTTTGGCAGTAATTTCGGACTTGAGTGCGGTACATCGGAATTCTTATAGTTTATATGTGTTACGCATTTTTTAAAATATTTCATCGATCGAGAAATATGCGGCCTCATCTAAATATATACGATCCGAATCATTAAAATGTTTTCCAAAAACAAAATGTATAGTAGGTTCTGGTTCTGACTGATTTGACTGCACTCTACTAGGTATCTTCTCGTTTATGTATCTTAAAAATCGCCAGTCTCTTTTTATCGAACATATATCAATAAAAATTCTGATGATCTCTAAATCACAGTCCGCAAATTAGCTAACAACTACACGTTAAATATTCTGCTCCATAATATAGATAATGAATCTAGCCTTTTCAATAACTTAATGTAATCCTACTCTCTTATTCGCTCACTATACACACTCAGCAACCATTATACAATTTATGTAAATGTGTCAATTCTAATTTGTTACTAATATAAAACACCGATCGGGTATAGTTAGCACAACATCGTATCGGTATCTACTTTCCATTAATTATCTTTGATAAGAGAATTTTTTTGTGCGATCTTCCCACGCAATCATTGGGCAATACTGTAGTATATGCACTATATTCGCAATGGGCATGTAGCCAGCAGAATAATCTACCGAGGTTTGTGGAAATGAAGAAATTAACACATGCATCATTAATTCTTGTTTACGATTCAAAAGTTATATGAGCCCTGAGGAGCAGGATTATCTCTAAATTGTTACGGTATCGCCCTCTACTTGTAACCGCTTCAAGAGCACATATGCGAGATTGCTTCCGCGCCTCGGACTCGTTACTAAGATCAGCAATCTCTCTTATTCTGAGTGTGATAATATATCTACGACATCAGACTGAATTCTGTTTAGTGATTAGCTACAATTTCTTTAATAGCAATGGTGAATCTTACAGAAGAGCATATTAAATATAAACTTTCTATACACGTATGGACTAAAATTGATTAAAATTATTACTATAATATCTCTACTGAATATATGTTTTGTTACACTCTTTATTTATCAAATTATACTGTATTAATATAGTACACTATTATATTTATTTTAATAGAAATACCATCCTTTCGTTTCTCATACTACCTTAAAATATTACGAAAACAAACTGTGAAATTTAAAAGTATCTCTTCTTCTAGAAAAGAAGGAATTTTTTGCGGTAGCTAATAGTTTTAAAACCAAAATTAATCGTTTGTTTAATTCGACATATCGGTAAATACTGGCTTATTTCGATGAAATCTATCCCTCTTCTCCAGAAAGTCAGCATTCTACCCGACTCAAAGCGATCCCTCATCTCGATTTCGGATATGAGAATCAATCTCAAGACAAAGAGTAACTAAATTACTATCTTCCCCCGAATTCAATTTTATTTTAGTTTGCCGATCATTTTCAAGACAACTACAGAGTCTCGCAATAACCAAAACCTGATGTTCGAGCAGTATCAACCGCACAAATATGCACAAATTGCAATCGCTATACGACGCTGAAATAAAAATTCAGCGAAAGATTACGCCTAACTTGGAAGATTCTCGAGAGAAACTTTCCATTTACGTATATCTTTTATAATGTTTTATGTTCTAGCTCTTTCACAAAGTCTCATAAAATTTAACTCAATCCAAACCAAATATTAATTAGCACTTTATAAGCAATTTCAATTTAATTAAAAAATGCCATTGATTTTTTAAATTTCATGTCCCGCAAAGAGCCGTCGTAAATTTTGTAATAAAATACCGTTTAGGTGGCGTCGCTGTTTGTACTTTCAATCCGCTGAACAATCTAGTAGTTGGAAATTCTAGATACTGTGTAGATCTAGCCTTCGTCTAACGATACACATCTCAAATCAATCTTGGTCACATACACACCTGGTGGATCTATTTAGGCACTAACGTTTTTAAATCTATCTTCTTTAGACCCACTACAAGCAATCTGCAATTACATCAGTACGGAAGAGTGGTACTATATGTTGGATTATTTTTTTGAATTCGCTCTTGAATTTCTGCATCACTTTTAACGCCGATTTTTACATTTTTCGACTTCAACTCATCTTCTTTAGACAAGTTCAAGAAAGCGTTTTGACTAAGTAAAATTACTGCGGTCATGATGTTTTGGATTTTGAATTCCCTAGAATTCTAAGACTTACGTAACCGGAAATTGAAGTCCGAAAACGTTGCTGATCGGAACAAAAGTACCACAAATGAAGCGAATTCATGATCAAAGTGCTTCAGCTAATCAAATTATTAACTCGCTCAATTCACATAGGTTAAATTTGCTAAAAAATATGAAAATTCTAGAATCGATTAATACATTTACGATAATTTTAAGTCAGCATCGTTTCGTGGTCTTTCACCAATAAAACTGTTCAGATCTGTGGAATACGGTTTTATGCGTTAAAGCAAAAATTTCGAATTTTGAAAATTCTAGATTTTCTAGATTGTTTTGAAAAAAAATATTGCCACCATGATTTCCTTTGGTCAACTTAGTCATACCGATATTATATATCATAAATTAATTCATTATAAAGGCTAAAAAAACCCACCCACCCTATTACTTACAGTATAATTAAAAAGTTTGTTGAACCTGTTTTAAAAATTTAACATAATTTCAATATCAATTAGCCATTTTATATTCTGTCGCGCGCATGCAAGTTTATTTATCTGTAAAGATCATTATCAAACTTTCAAATTATTTCGCGTTGTTAATAAAGCATTGGATTTTTTGTGTAGTTGATGTGCGCTCTACATTGATGTAATGCATGTTGGTTTATCAATCATATCTAGTCAAATGGCAATTTATCAATAAAATTTTTCATAATCGACGTATTTTCATCCCTCACTAAGTTTGCTTAGTTTAAAATGAACCTAAAAAAAATAATTGAATACCATTTATTATCGTGAGAGTCATTTTAAAAAAATTTTGCTCGAAGAGAAAAAGAATGAGAAATGATGGGGCTCATTGTTAAGTCTAAAGAGACGAGTCGTATCAAAAAATTCAAGGAAAAGCTAATTATCGTTTACGGTAAAATCAAAATAAATGAAAAATTTTCGAACATTTATAGTTTTTTCTTCAATGCTCAGGAATAGTTTGTTTACATAAACTTTCTGAATTGACTGTTTCCGATTAGTTTTTAAGTGAGCGTCTAAGCTACTATAACTAGACAGGTTACTTCTCTATACTGGAAAATACATAAATGAATTACTAAGAACAAAAATTTGCTTTCGCGCCTAATTTTTCTGAGCAATTCCGACATGAGGTTGCCGATCACAATATATTTCAGGTTAACTGCACAAATAAGCCAATCCTTAGAACCCACGATATTTAACGCACATATAGCTCTGGACTTTGCAGTTCTGCTCAAGAATATTAATTTTACTCGAAGGCTTACATAGAATATAACTTTTGTGTGATTTTCATTGGACCAACACATAAATATNGAATTCTAGAAAATTGACTTGTAGTAAACCGGAAATGAAAAGTTCGAAAAAAAAGTTCGTCTGATCAACACAAAAGTACCACCAAATTGAAGCTGAGATTTCACTGATCAAAAAATTGGCTTACAGCTAATCAAAATTTTTAACCAATCAGCGTCAAATTCGATAATTAGGTTTAACATTTTGGCTTAAAAATAATTGAAATTTCTAGAATTCGATTTAGACATTTCCGATCTTTTTTTTTAATGTCATGCATCGTTTTTGGTGGGTCATATTCACCAATAACGAATGTTCATATCATGGTGGAATACCGGTTTTCTGCGGGTTAAAGCAAAAAAATATTCGAATTTTGAAAATTTTAGATTTTGTTCTAGATTGTTTTGAAAAAAATAATTGCCACCATGAGATTCCTTGGGTCAACTGTAGTCATAACCGATATTAATTTATTATAAATTAATCCTATAAAGGGCTCAAAAAAACCGACACCCACCCCCTTAATTTAATTTTTATTTTAGAAACGAAGACGAAAATACAGAAGAGGAAAACTACGAAGAAGAACAAAAACGTGAGAATCCTCGATTGATTTTCATTATTCTTTTAATAATATAAATATATATAGAATACAGAACCCTACTACTCCTAAACAAATAAATTGTTGCAAAAATTGTGATTTTTTCAGTGAGTTTTAATTAACGGAAATGCTAGAGTTTTATTCAAAAGACTGAATAAAAAACCTCTCAAAAACCCACGCAAAAGTCACCGCTTTTTAAAACCTTGTTTTAAACATAATTATATTTTGTGAACACTGAATATAGCTGTTGCGTCATTACAAAAGTTTTTTTAAACACAGTTTTATTTCCATGAAAAAAATCGAAAAGTGTCAGGACGCTTGAGAAAATGGTATCATTTTGAAATTTTTGTCAGGACGTTTGAAAAACTGTCAGGACGTTTGCGAGATTGTCAGGACGTTTGAGAAGGTGGCGAATTTATGATTTATGAAAATTATCAAAAAAATTATGCTCAGTCAGCAATTTTCTCACACTAAATCACTCTCATACCAGAAAAACTTAATATTTTCATCTGAATAACTATTGCGAATAGTCTATTGATCATTTGCAAGCAAGCCGAGATTGTCTGCGAGACCTGAAAACATGTTTTAAATGCCGACANGCATTGAATGAGTTGTCTGTTTATGGTTGGGACTTGACAGCTAACTTAAAACACTAGTTTCAATTTGCTTAGCTCTTATAGAATCACAAAAAAACTGATCAATTAACACAACCAAACTTGGAATTTGATCCCTGTGAAGGTGACTTCAACCGGTTCATTGTTATACATGGTTGCGATAAGTTCAGAAAAAGTATACAATCCGTGAACTCTTCGTTGCTGTTATGTCCCGTCGACCTGAAAAGCATTCGTCCTAATTTAAAAGTATGATAAATAATTAAAATTAATTTTACTGCTCACAGAAAATTTACCTTTGAAAATTATGTTGGTTTTATCTCTCAGGCTTATAAAAATTTTCATTTTATTGTCGGTGCGATATAAATACAAGCTATAAGTCTGATATTCCATATTGTCGATGTTTTTCTCATTATGTCGCCGATTTTTATACCCGTGATGACAATCCTTATTACTGACCAGAACTATGACCGTGAAGATTACTCAAGCCATTTCAAGCGCATTATCCTGTGATATAATTAACCGATTAGTCGAAATATAATTAAAGCCCTTTTGAACAGTTTATATAAAATATAAAGAGGGATTTAATTTATTTCTAATTGGATTTTTCGAATTATCAAGTGACAAGTAAATCGAGTAATCTATCATAAAAATGTGAACATTTTGATGAAATATTATCTGTCAAATTACTCAAGCGCTGTTCCAAAAGTAATTTATCAGTTGTCAACTTAGTCATGAAAATTACAATTATAGCATTAAATACTGAATTTTAATTAGGTTGTTTTGTTTTGCCCTTATCAACAGTAATTTCACCTTGATACCACAATTTTTATAAAATGTGATACTGTATTTATTCTAATTTTAAAACTTCAAAAAGGAAACGATAAAATTTTTTTTAAGAGATTTTATTATAAAACTAATCTAAGCATAAATTCATGGTGGTATACGATCAAAATAATAAGGCGAAATAATAAGGCAAAATATATGAGACGAATAATATGGTGCAAAATAGAATTAAGACAAAATGATCTTTTATTTGGATGATATTGCTCGTTCTTGCATTTGTCCCCAAGTTGGGAATTTGTAATTGACACGGGTTTTATTTCGAAGTCGTCGTATTTTCTGGATTTCAACAAACGTCAGCGACCAGAGGTTCAATTTCTACTCGCACAAAACCACTGGCTGGTTGTTCGGAAAGTGTTGAATCGAGTTGTTCGAATCAGGAACGTCGTTTTCAGTTTTTTCCTGGATAACCATTTGCATTTTCTGGCTCAGAATCAAAGTAAATAGTACCATTGAATTCTGTCTCCTAAAATATATTTTTACTAATGTCTGAATCAAAAATTTAATATTGATCATTAAAAAATTTTGTTTACCTCAAAAAGAAATCCATGCTCATCTGAATGATCATCGGAAAGTTCTAAGCCTCCATTGTCAAAATGTCGATCGGGTACCGGAATTTGTAATTTCAATTTGAGCATAATCAGCAAAACGAGCACTAAAACGACACAAAAATTGTCACAACAATTATTTTGGGATTTGATGAGTTTGCTTCGACTTCGATGGGTGTACTTTCCTCACTTATGCAATCTTAAAATAAAATTTTATCAACTTATCTCTATAGAAAAACTAAAACGTTAAATCTGCTATTGTGAAAAACTAACCTTCAAAACTTTGAAAATCCAAATCAATCCAATCATAAAAGCATGTCATATTGATGCTTTCCGTTTTTTCACAGACAGTAGTGGACCATCGGGTAGTTAACACAGCACTTGTCTGTATTTCCATTGTTTTTGAGCTCATTGTGTGCGATTCACAATCAGCTCTATTTGTATATCCCATGTCACGGTAATTTTCGCAAGAACTTCGAACCATGTTTATGAGAATTAAAACACTCTTCATTTTATTTTTATGATTTATGAGTATGGATTTTCAATATTTATACCCTCGAGCTCAAAACACCATCTGAGAGCAAGCGCCTCGAGCGGTCAAGTATGGCCTCGTTTCGTGTATTTAAACAGCTGTTTTGTATGTACCCTCAAAATTCTTAACATGAGCAACTCAACAGGTGAGTTTTAATGAATTGACCACGTAAAAAAATGATTAAAGAATCTAAACGGAATGTTTTGATCTTTTTTATCAAATTTGGTAATAAGTACACTGATATTTTATTTTAATAGAAATTGACACAGTCCTATCGTTTCTCACCGAAATAATACAAAAAAAACTGTGGAGATTTAAAAGATAATCTCTTCTATGCTTGAAAAAAAGAAGGAAAATTAATTTTTGCGGTGAGCTAATAGTTTTGAAACCAAAATTAATGTTTGTTTTAAAGTTCGACCAGTATCGGGTAAATACTGAGCTTTTTTGCGATGAAATTATATCCCCTTCTTCTCCAAAAAGTCGAGATTCTACCCCGACTCAAAGCGATCTCGACTTCATCTCGATTTCGGATATTGAGAATCAATCATCAAAAGACAAAGAGGTTAACTAAATTTACTATCTTCCCCCGGAATTAATTTTTATTTTAGTTTGCCGATCATTTTCCAAGAAAAGCTACAAGAGTCTCGCAATTACGAAAACCTGTGTTTTCTGAGCAAATCAACCGCACGAAATCTGCACCAAATTTGCAATCACTATACGACGCTGAAATGAAAAGATTCGAGCCGAAAGATTATCAGCCTAAACTTGGAAGATTCTCGAAGAAAGCGATAATTCTCAATTTTACTTTAAATCCTTTCATTATTAATGTTTTATGTTCTGTAATAGCTCTTTCAAAATGTTCGTAATAAATATTGTAACTCAATTCCGAACCAACTTATAAATTAGCACCTTTTATAAGCAATTTCAAGTTTTAAATTAAAAAATGCCATGTGATTTTTAAAATTTCCATGTCACCTATGGAAGAGCGCGTTAAATTAATAGTTGTGTAAAACTTAGTTGTAAAGTTCGAAATAAATAAATTAATCATTTTTATATTCTTTCGCTCTGCCAGATTAAAGATAACTTTTATTTTTCCGATAAATCATTTATCAAACTTATCAAAATGAAGTCGTCGGTTTGTTAATTAAAGTCGATTTTGGGAATTTTTTTCTGTAAAGATTGATGTGCGCTCTAACTTTGATGATTATTGCTGTCTGGTAATTAAAAGTCATTGATCTGGTCAAAATGGATCATTATATGATATAATAATTTTCCATAATCGACCTTTATTTCATCCTTCACTTTTGTTTTGCTTTATTTAAAATGAGAACTAAAAAAAAAAATTTGATAATAACAATTTTATTATCGTGAAGGTGTATTTTAATAAGAATTTTGCGTTACAAAGAGAAAAAGAGGAAAGTTATTGGGCGTCATTGTTAAGCTAAAAGAACTGAGTTGTATCAAAAAAAGAAGAACAGCCATTCGGAGGTATTTACGAAATCAAATTAAAATGAAAATTTTCGAAACATTTATGTTTTTCTCATATGCTCAGGGAATAGGTTTTGTACATAAAACTTTCTGAAACTGAAAGTTTTCCGATGTACTTTTAGGTGACGTCCTAGAAAACTACTATAAAAACATTATGACAGCGTTACGTCAAGAAAAAACAAAGATAAACCAAAAATATTGCAAATTTATTGAGCATTTACCGACAGATATCCCAAACACAATTTTTCAGTACGCAAAAATAAGCCAACTCCTAGGAAATGGTCAAAAATAAAACAAAAAATTTGTAATTAAAAATTACTTTTTCAGTCTTATTTTCAGTGAAATTTAATTTTTGATTCTTTAAAGAAATAAATTTGATTTTCTGGAAACAAGAAAAGAATAGTTATGCCAAGGTTAATTCAACGGATAACGATTTCGAGCTTGACCTACATTTAATTGTCAAAAACGCCCAAATACCTTTTCATGAAACAAGCTTTACCAAATTCCCACCAATCGACAGCAGAACGAAACAACTGTCTAATCTAAAAGAAATCGTCCAATTTAAACTGGGAAAAAGGTAGTTAATAATAAATTCGTAAATTAAAGTCAATAACTATTTTTTTATAGTTTGACTAATGAAGAATTCATCACAAAATGGCCAGAAAATTTTTTGAGAATTTGTGATGAAAAAAGTTTTACTGAAGTTTTTGAATTCAGCATAGATTTTTCTACATGAAAACAAAAGAACGGCCGTTGGAAAGACGAGTGTTTTTTTAATCCGAAATTGAAAACATTATTGAAATTTTACTTACAGAAGATCAAATGATAAGTGAAAGTCTACCAGTGAATGACATTTTTCGGATAATCAAGCCAAATTTATTGAACTGCACTCTGCCAGACTGCGGGAGATTATTCCACTATAAAACAGACATGACACGGCACCAAAATATTTGTCGGACATTGTCCAAAATAAAATATAGTGAAGTTTTTTACGGGGGCAAAACGTCAACATTTCAAAAGCTGGTAGATATCGGAGTCATCGAGGAAGATGATCCGATTCTTCACCACTTTTGATATAGAATCGATTGGCATACCAAAAAATACCCAAACATCTTCAAAAACTTTTACTATTAATTATCAAGAAGCAGTTTCAATTGCTCTCTCCTCCACTTTTTCAGAAGATTTTTTTGTTTTGAGGGATTCAATGAGCCATGAATCGGGACTGAAAATGGGTTCATTATTTATCAAAGAATTAAACAGACTTAATTTAATTTTCGAGGGTATGATACCGGATTAACTTAAAAGACTCAAAATTAAATTAGGAGAGAAACTTCAGGTAAGCCCCCGAAAAATTTGGCAAAAGTTTTAAAAGTCTAAAAATAATTTAAAGGAGAAGCAAAAAAATTTGGAATGTTTAAAAGTACTTGGGTACAATTCCCAACAATTTGATTTGCCTGTGCTCATGCCATTTTTCCTAGAAACTCTCGGAGCAGAAAGTATATCTGCCGTTAAACGCGGAAATGCGTACTTTGACTTAAGGTTGGTCAATAATAAAAATGTTTTTTAGTTGAATTTTTTATTTTTAGGAAAATTATATTTGAGATATTTTAAGTTGTTCTTATTTTTTAGGATTTCAAATGAAATCTCATTTCGAGATGTTTTAAATTACAATTGTGGTGGGTCCCTCGCGAGATTCAGCCAAATGTTCGGCTCTGAAGACGAGTCTAAACAATTGTTTCCGTACGAACTTTTTAAATTGGTTGAGGAAATAAAAAAACAAGTCAGTTGGCCTGTGTACACTGCCTTTAAATCTTGTCTAGGAAGAAAAAAATCCCATGTGGCCGAATTAGAGAGGAATTAGTTTCCAAAATTTTCAAACTTGTGTGAACTATTCGAGTATTTCGGCCGTAGACAACTCTTCGGATCCTAAGGCTGGGTACCTAGACAGTGAATTTCAGAAAATTTTCTTTAAAAGTACATTCTCATCAGTCAAATACCTTTCCAAGCTCACACAAATACCAAACTTGAATAGCGATGATCTCAAACAATTGGAATCGCACTTTACTATCTCTCCAAAAAGGATGTGGTATTTTTCTAATCTATTAATTTAAATTTAATTAAAACGACTATAAAAAACTGCAATTTTCGATAATACTTTTAAGCTTACTATCAACACAAGAATGATTATGATGACAAAAAATCGGGAATTTATTCCAAATTTTACAGATTTTTAAAGAGTTAACATATTCTGATACAAAAATTCTTGTCGGAGCCTTTAGAAATTTTCTCGACAATTTAAGGTAGCTTTTTGTTGTTATCTTCATAATGAATGTTAGAAGATAAATTTTGGAGTGAATGTTCTTGAAAGCTCTCACTCCAGGGTATCCAGAAATAATGTGGAAACTTTTCGATCGAGAAGTTAACCCTCCCGTCATAACAATTGGTGAGAAATTCGGCTATGGATAAGACAACCGAGAAAATATCTTGGGGGGCCTGCTATATGTGTTCACCGTCATCGCTACTACATCGATTGGTGGTGACTTTCCTAACGCAGCTTATACAACTCCGAATGGGAATCGTATACAATCAATTTTCGGACTTGACTTCAACGCACTATGAACGTGTTATAAATGTTTTTATGTTTTTGAAATAACTCCTTCAATTTAAATTCAGTTTGAACACTTTATAAAGACGGACATGCTATGGTCAGATATTACCTTTGTGGAAGTGCATTGTATATCGAAAAGAAAATCATTACAAAATGGAAATGACAGTCAATTTATCCGGGAAAGCTAGTCGTGAAGCAATCGACTGGATCAATTATGTACAATTTGATGCAAGGTTCAAGTCTCCGACTGGTGTTTACGAATTCAAACCGCTCTCGATGGGAGAAAACAATTGCTATAAAAGGAAAAAATTCACAGTTGACGGATACGTTAAAACTCCGAATGGTGTATATATAATGGAATATTTTGGTGTAGGGTTAATAAATTAGACCATATCAAATATAAAATTTAATAATGTTAAGTAACCCTTGATAAGTTGCCGGTTTCACTCACATAATTGCGGAGTTCAATGTATCAAGGACACTTCCGAGGCTGATTCGGTAAAAATTCACCATTTGCAATCTTATGGAACAGTTATAACTATTTACTCGTGTGAATGGAATGAATAAAAAAAGAATATAGACTGGGAACACATTACTCACTATCAAAAGTGTTCTCAAAGTATTAAAGCCAACAAAATCAAAAGGTTTTCATATCGCTGAATTTCAAAAGTCACATATTCACGTTCATATCCTATATACACTAAATCTCACTAATTATAAAATATAATTTCAAATGAGATTAAATGAAACTATTTTTCCTTGAAAATCTAGATAGATATTAACTCAGCGTAAGCTTATTTGTAGCGTTTCACTTTCGCCTTTTCACAGTTTGAAACTTTGTGATATAAAATATGTTTTCCCATAATCAGATCAAAAAAGCATTCATTCATTGTTTTTTTATCGAAAAAATCACAGAAGAAATATTTTGCACGGCGATTTATATGGGGATTTTAATGGGATAGTTATGGTTGACCTAGATACGCCCGATGTGCTCAAAGAAATCGTTTCAAAAATTGAACGTTGGGACTATTTTTTCCAAAATATGTGTCGATGAAGAAATGGTGCTACCAAAAATGAAAAAATTTGTAGTGATAATGGAGTAAAATTTCCACATAGGATCGAATGAAATGAAGAGTATAAAAATTTTATTTGATAATTAATCAGATAAATTGACTTTCATTCTAAAAAGAAATCGACTGAGCATGGTCTACAAAGCTAGTCAGTACCTGTGTACTACCACTATGCTTATATTTTACCGAAAAATAGGAATGACCATAAAGAATGTTACAATGGCTATTGAGTATCAAAAAGGATGGCCTTTAAAAAAAATTTGTTAATGAAGTAACGTCAAAACGGATAGCAGCAACTGTCACCGGTGAAGTGCAGAAACAAAATTATTTAAGCTGGTCATAAATTCTAGTTACGGTCGAACAGGGCATGACCACAAATTTTAAATTTAGAATTAATAAATTTTATTTCCAGTTTAAATATAGCCAATTATACAGTAACAACCTTTTCGACGCCAAAATCTCTATCAAAAAAAAATGAGGTCTGCTTTTTATAAATACCACAGTCAAATTGTGAATGGGGATCGCAGCATTTAACGAGGTTACCGCTAGGAAAAGGACAGTCACCGACAAAGGTAAAATCGTTAATTTTTTTTTCTCAAGATTTTATATAAACAATTTAGTTCCTCTTCAAATATCATTTACGATTTTGTGTCATGCTAAAACCCATGTACTGGAATTTTTCAATTTCTTACGAGAAAATATCGATATGGGATCTATTCGCATTTGTTACATGGTAATAAACGAAAAATTGTTTATAAATTCACTAATTTTGTGTTATAGATACAGATTCAGTTATGGCAGCTATTTCGAGCAACTCGCTTGATGAAATTGTACTACCTCAGTACAGGAAAAAATGAGACCATGAAAAAAAAATGGTTTGTTATAAATGAGTCATGCCCCTATGAAGCTAGAGAACAGGTTACTCAAAACTGAAGTCGAGTCATGTCCGATATTGAATTCATAGGAAATTGTTAAGAAAAGTAGACCATATGATGAAGCATTAAAAATTCACAGAAATCAAAAATTTTTTATAACAATTTTGAAGGTCTGAGCGCAAAATGCTATTTGATTGGGCCGAGAAATTCAAAAGAGGGTCGAAAGGTGTGCCGGACTCGTTGAAATTTCAAAAGAGAATTTCGTGACGCTCTTTATACCCAAAAAACTTCTGAGAATTCTTTTAATAGCTTACGCTATATAAAGCATCCAATGTAGTTGCGCTTCAAAAAATACAAAAAACCTTAATATTGTTTATCTTAAATTGAAAGTTCAAACAATTTAATGAATGCAACCGTTTAACCAAAGTGCCAAAGAATAAATAAATTAGAAAAATATTAAGGATTTAAGATTTTGCTCTAAACCAATAAAATTTTTCTTTTATTTAAGCTTCCTTTTGACTTTAAATAAACTTTTTCGGAGCTTGTTACTCCTACCTTGGTGTTTCATTTTTACATTAAAAACTTTTGATCGTTTTTTTTAAAATTTAGTGATTAAGATGTCAAAGTTTTTTAACTTCGAAATTGATAATCTTTACAGAATTGGTACACAAACACCAACAGGGACAGTGGAAGAACATCGTTCAACAATTCAAGCCACTCGGATGAAGTGAAATTTTACTACAGGTAGGCTTTAGTTAATTTGTTAAAAAACTTTAAAATCAAATTTTTTTTCACTCGGTATGCTTTTCGATGGTATTTAAGACTGAGATTAAGTCCACTTTATCATTTTGTCAAATATTAAAAATTTGTGTTGAATAAAAAAAATAACTTAAAATTTTCAGTAATTGGATTCGTTTTCTAGTCAAAAACCTCCGTACCGATCGGCTACTGTTGCCCTGAATTCATGAAGGGAATCAGTGCAAACAAAAATTCGGTAAGTAAGTATGATGTTTATGAAAAAATTAGATTTTTAAATATTATATTTAAAAAAATAACTAATTTACCAATTCAGAAATTCTGAAAGCAATTTCTGGACCGCGACTGTGCATCTTGACGTTTATTGCCATTGCAAATCGACAACACACGATGAAATTTTACTGATTCATCCGTCGATTGCGACATCGTTCAACAAAAAATAATCATAAGCAGTAGACAAGCAAGAAAAGCTCTCGTCATGGAATGTGAAGGTAAGGCTGAACACGAGCTCTATATAATTCGTTTTAAATTTATAATTTTATTTCGACTGACCCATTTAATCAAGTGTTCAGCCTATTTCAGGACCACTTGAAGAAAAAATTATTAGTAAACACATTTGTGAGGCAAATGGCAAAGAAATGAGTCGATTAAAAGTGGTTTAGCTATCACAAGATCGTTTCCTGGTTGCATATATAACGAAACTTTGACATTTTCAAATAAGAAAATAAAATGAATATTTTCCTGAACAAAACTAAAATGAACAAACTAAAATTTTATTTCAAAGCTTGCTCAGTGTCTCTGACTCGTTAATAAATTTATCGATATATCCTTTACCATACTTTTGTCAGTATCCAAAAACTTTCGAAACACACTAACGTTTTATAAGCAGGATTGAGGGTATTGACAAAATTATGATAAAAGGAATATTATTTTATCAGTGAAATAACTTGTAAGAAAAATTTTATTTGAAAATGTAAACCTATCATTTGCAATGCTCTTAAAATATTTGAAAATTCATTCGAAAATGTAAACCTTTTTTGTTACGATTAGATGCTCCAATCATTGTGTATACAATTTAACTTCGTTCCCGACCTTTTAAATTTCAAAATGATTCATTAACCCTCTCAGCCGTTTTTTTCAGCTTGTAGAACCATATGTTAAATCATTGAAATTTAATCAAAAATGTGATCAAACTAGATTTGACCTTCGGAGTCCAGAACAGAGGCCAAAAAACGGAGGTCAAAATAAACCTTACATTTTTAATCGACCACTCCCAAAAAAACTGTTTATTTACTTATGAAAATTAATTTCAAAAATGAAACCTTAGAATTTCAAAAACTTCAAAACTTTAAAGCTGGTCCTTTATATTATCTCTCCAAGGCGGTTATCTTTATACTTCAAAATGACTAAAAAATGACGTCAAATTCAGCTTGAATTTCGACTGTGAAGTTTCAATGGAAAATTTCAATTTTTGGACAATTGTGAATGTTTTACTATTCTCGAAACAAAGTAACAATTCGCTTCACAAAATAATAAGCTATTATGCAGGGTAAGTTTTACTCTCAATTTAGAAACATTCACAAATAGTCCAAAAATTGAAATTTCTCCATAGAAACTCCATGGTCGAAATCAAGTGGAATTTAACGTCATTTTTTGTCCTTTTGTCGTATAATATAACCGTCTGGTCCAATAACATTAAACTTACAAATTTAAACAAGCTGAATATTATATTTTGCTTGTTCAATTGATTTACTCGCTATAAATTCTCCAATGCTAACTATCAAATAATTTTATTTTAAATTAATTCCTACTCGTAATTATAATAATACTCAGGCTACCTCGAACTTATTTTTCTCGTCAATACATAAAATTTCACAAAATGAACGAATAAATATTTTCTTTTCCAAATGTACTCCAATTAAATATCGGACAAATTTCGTCCGATTTACTGAAAAACAGCTGTGTTTTTCCTGATTGACACATTTTATATCCCGCTAGTAGAGAGTGAAAATTTAATCATTTTTTGTTTTTCCATTGTCTAACATCAAGGAGAAAAAAATATGGTAATAAAACTCAGACTGTATATTAAAAAAATTAAGATAACTAGAAATGCCGTTTTTTTAACCAGTACGAATACAGAGACTGGCCAGTTAAACATCGACGAAATTATGAGGAGCTCGATGAAGACGTTATAAATGTCGCAGTCGAGTTACACGGAAAACCCTCGGCGGAATTAGGGTAGATTTTTAATATTTAGTTGTGTCTGGAAATAAGTAATTTAATTAGTAATTGGATCCGACTACGAGGGCCACACCACCGATTAGTTACATTACGATCAATCTCAGGAAAGGTTTCCGTCTACTCCCCTACGATATAATTGTTAAGGTTTTTTTTAAATAATGATTTGAGAATATTATTTTGTAGTGATATTTTTTATCGTTTTTAAATAGAAAAGACGGAACTAACTAAGACGGATGATAACCATCTTAGAAAAATATAAGCGAACTAATGCACAGATCGCCGGTCCAATGAAATATTGTTGGATGTTCACGCAATTGCTGAGGATAGACAATGGGCAGCAAAGCCCTTGATCGCCTGGGAAAACAACTGCGTTAACGAGACATCAAGTGTCTTATCGCTGCAAGACGCTTCCAAGGTTCGGGTCAAAAAAATAATAAAATGAATACACTAGTTCACTATTTATGGAAAACCCACTTTCGCGAAAAATGTTTCCATTAAATGGCTATGAGTTTTCATTGAATGGGTACGGGTTAACGTTAGATGGTAATAATTTTCCATTATATGCTAATTTTGGAGCAAATTCGAATGTTGTTTCAGCCAAAAAAAATGGAAAAAATTTTATTTGAAAATGTTTATTTTTTCTAAATTACATGTTCAGAGATCAATTATGAGGCAGCCGAAACAAACAAACTTTTTAAAATAGTTTCAGCAAATTAAGTTCAAAACAAGAGTTAATTTCATTTCAAACATGTCTTGTTTTTCAAAAAATGGTTTCCAATAATGTATATTTCTTCTTTTTGAAAATGGTTCCGAAATGATTATGGTTTCATTAAATGGTATTGGTTTTTAAATAATGATAGGTTTATTATTGGTTTCAGTGTAATTCCTTCTTTTTGAAAATTTTTTAAATGGTATGGTTTCATTAAATGGTAATGTGTTCCATTTCGAGGTTCCTAAATGGTTAGATAGTGTATAATATTTTCTGACTCTCTAGAACGTTTATGGAAATTTATTTATCATTTTTTTCCCTTTGCAAGCTTTATCGGAATGTAACATCCAGATTGGACAGTGTCATTTTGGAGCGACATGGTCTAGCCGTCTGTTTTCGAATCCTTTAATAACCGCGTCATTTCATGACGCCGTTTATCAAAAGACTCTGAATTATAAATTGTTTTTTGTAATAAATGTTTAAATGTATGAATTATATCGATTTTTTTTTTAACAGCAAGGTGTTCAGATTATCAAGTAAAAGATGTGAAAAGTGGTATTAACCAGGTTCTTTTTTTTGTTTTCACGTTCCTAGTTGGTTAACAGAACGCGTTGAGATGCGAGTCAAATGATAACGTTTTTCATAAATAGGCATATAAACTAGATAAGTTTTTCACAAGTAGTTTTTTGAATTCAGTCTGACAATTAGCTGCGGCCTGATGTCATATTTTCAGCTGCAGAGATTCTGGTAAATCATAAAATTAGATTTATAAATTTCATATGAAAGTTGCACTGTAGAGAAACATTTTCAAATCGGTTTGTCACCTTTAAGTAGTTTAGGTAAAATTCAAGTAATCTCCATTTCATGTTCATAGGAAATACCAACGATAGTTATCCAGCGTAAATCTACTTCGTCATGTCATGACTATCAAATTTCATAGAGCTTTTATTAAATCACCATCAAAAGCGTCAGGTGACATAAGTCCAATCAATAAGACTAGTCGGTAGTGGTCCCTCGAAGAGCTTAATTTGGTGTTCTGTTAACACCCTCTGTCAAAAGTTCTTCTTCTGATATTATAATCAGGATTTTATGGAACATCATAGAGTCTAGCCTTTGTAGTAAAAATTATCAGCTTTGACGGACTCGACAAATAACATGCCAGCGTGGGTGACAAAATTACAATTGTTTCAGACCGAATTTTCTTCGGTGTCAACTTTGTGTTGATAAGTGCCTGAGACGATTTGCTCATATAAAGCAAATTTGTATCGGAACACCAGGTGGAAGCGGGATGTTTTGTTTAGCTGAATATATTTGATTAGAAACTCGCAAACAGTCATTGTGTAGGATTTTTAATTTTTTCAAATTTCATGACCTAGACCAAGGTTGAGGGGGAGACAAAGATCGTATCGGTAATAAAACAATTTCATTTTTGTAAGTTTTCCAGCTAACGTCTTCTTGACTCTATATATGCGTTCAGATAATTCGCCGTATCCATATTACTATCATTAAAAATTCCTGATATCTTTTGTGCGATATTCAGAGTATGGCTCGTTTATACAGAGAACGTGACAAAAATAGACTGGTAAATAATTGTCAGCAGTCAAACTTTTTGAGGTCACTAGTTCATGATTGACATAAAGGTCAAGTACGCTCAAATAAGCTCCGCCACAAAAATTATCAACACCAAGAAATCAGGAATTCAAAGAGACAAACAATAAAGTGTAGATAGCGAGAAGATATCGTTTGTCGGGTAAAATGTTAAATTCGACTAAAAATAAGTTTTGTCAAATACTGCAACACAATCAAATTTACTTGATTTGCTATTGAATGAGGGGATATAGCTGACAATTTTCCGACTATCGTCATATCTGTGTCACGAGTCAAAACGCATTCATCTTAAGTATACAACTCATATAGCATTTACAACAAAACATTTTTAATAAATTGAATCAATTCGTTTTCATTTTAGTTTTTTTGAGTGAATTTTTTCAAAATTTTGATCAAAAGTGTACCCTTGGTCACGTTGTCTTATAAAATAAACGCAGTAAATTCCACAAAGTGTTGAAGTTTTACTTTGAAGAGTGGTGTGGCCTTTAGCTCCTTATGACCGATTTGTCGGAGCAACAATTTCAGTAAATTATGCGAAATACATCTTTCGTTTCAAGAAATCCAAGAGAATCAAATATTTCGAAAGTTTTGGAGTAGAATAAATGGAAAACCAATGATTAGAACAATTAACACAAAAGAAAAAAACATGGAAACATTAACGATCATATTTTGAATGAAATCATATCGATCTGCACCTAAATAAGACGGAGAACAGTAAAGTAATTATCGATTTGTTTTGCGTTTAGGCCTTTGGTTTTTACGCTTTTTAGCTTTAGTTTTTCGTTTTGTTTTCGTTTTTTTCCGGTGCCCCATTTTCCTTTCGGTGTATACTGATCAAAATATTAATCACTTGATTAAGAAAATTAAAAAAAATTTTAAATATTTTTTAAGCCTGTTTAATTCCAAATTTTTATTTTTCTTTAATCACGTGCTCTTCACAAATTCTAATTCTATCTCTCGACGTCGTTAAGAATAGTTATAAAGAGGATGCGAAATTGTAAATGAAATTTCGTCAGCAAACTTTCGGGCTGTAATCTCGATTCTAAAAAAAATGAATTTATTTTTTTGTTCACATAAGTTTACCTGGTTGGTATTTAATGAAAAGACCACCAGTAACAGCTAGAGTTCAAATGGATCTGTCAAAGATTTCTCACCAAGTTACTATATATTTTCAAGATCATGCAGACGTAGGCATTAATTTTCTATCACCAAGGAATATATTCAAGATGTCATCCTAACTGACTATATTTTGACAGATCCATGGTGAATTCTCCATCCAAACGGTCAGCAGTTTTAAAGTAAACAGAAGAATCACTAGAAAGGTGCTATACGAACAAAATCAGTTGATCTAGGTAAAAATAAGGATCAATAACAGTGCTTATTAATTGAAATTTTGTACAGACAAAAATGCTCAGATTGTTTTATCGAGTGAACAGTAATAAAGATTTTCTGACCAATTAGGTGCATATCCTTTTGAAAATATATTCCCGTTTTTGCTTTACGCACAATATCCCCAATTTTCAGCTTGCAGTGCTAATTGTTTTTCACCTTGGATGCAGTCTTCTTATAAATCTCGACAGAATTCGCAAAAAGTTACTTATTTGGTGCATTCCGATAGATCTATTAACTGATCCGTTATGTTTTTGTAAATTTTATAAGAACACCGAACCAGCGTTGGTTTTATTTTCTGTAAATATCGTGGAAGCCGGTTTTCAAAGTACGGTTCCATCTTTCACATAACGTTTTTTGTTGCAACCTTAGCAATAATAAATGTTGTGTTGAAATTTTTCCATTAAAGTTTTAACAAAATATATTTCTAATATCAAATTTCGCCGCCCTGATCAGATCAATATGGTGGTGGATATTGCATTGAGAGATCGTTTCAAATTTTCCGCCATTTGTTCGCAGTTTTTTGCTTGAGCGCTCGAGTATAAGCAAACTCTTGAAAACCATCAATAACAACAAGGAATATATTTGAGATCCGTTATTTTGATAAGAATATGCTGGTATCATAAGATCGCACAGATCCGGTGAAACGGCCCGTACATTCCATTTGCCGTCTGTGAAAGTTTTAATTTTTTTTTATGAAGTGACAATTGATTTTTTTTTGGTTAATAAAGGATTTAACCATGCAGAATTAACAGGCTGTATTATCAAGATTTGTATAAATTTNCAAAGGCTGGGTACCTAGACAGTGAATTTCAGAAAATTTTCTTATAAAAAGTACATTCTCATCAGTCAAATACCCATTTCCAAGCTCACACAAATACCAAATTTGAATAGCGATGATCTCAAACAATTGGAATCGCACTTCACTATCTCTCCAAAAGGATGTGGTATTTTTCGTAATCTATAATGTTAATTTAATTAAAAACGGCTATAAAAACTGCAATTTTCGATAATACTTTTAAGCTTACTATCAACACAAGAATGATTATGATGACAAAATCAAATCGGGAATTTATTCAAATTTTACAGATTATCTTAAAGAGTATAACATATCTGATACAAAAATTCTTGTCGGAGCCTTTAGAAATTTTTCCCGACAATTTAAGGTCAGCTTTTTGTGTGTAATCTTCATAATGAAATGTTTGAAGATAAATTTTGGAGTGAATGTTCTTGAAAAGCTCTCACTCCCAGGGGTATCCGAAGAAATAATGTGGAAACTTTTTGATCGAGAAGTTTACCCTCCCCTCATAACAATTGGTGAGAAATTCGGCTATGTGAATAAGACAACCCAAGAAAATATCTTGGGGGGACCTGCTATTGTGTTTCACCGTCATGCTACTACATCGATTCGTGGTGACTTTCCTCAAGCAGCTTATACAACTCCGAATGGGGATCGTATACGATCTATTTTCGGACTTGACTTCAAATCGCACTGATGAAACGTGTTTAAATGTGTTTTTAGTTTGTTGAAATAACTCCTTCAATTTAAATATCAGTTTTGAACACTTTATAAAGACGGACATGCTATGCGTCAAGATTACCTTGTGGAAGTGCATTTGTATATCGAAAAGAAAATCATTACAAAATGGAAATGACAGTCAATTTATCCGGGAAGCTAGTCGTGAAGCAATCGACTGGATCAATTATGTACATTTGATGCAAGGTTCAAGTCTCCGCTGGTGTTTTACAGAATTCAAACCGTGTCTCGTCCGGGGGAGAAAACAATTGCTATAAAAGGAAAAAATTCACAGTTTGACGGATACGTTAAACTCCGAATGTGTTATATATAGAATATTTTGTGTAGGTTTAATAAATATCTAGACCATATCAAAATCTAAAATTCTAATAATGTTAAGTTAACCTTGATAAGTTCCCGGAGCTTACCGTCGCATGAATTGCCGAGGCAGTTGCAATGGTGGTATCCAAGGCCATCGGCGGACGCTCTTCCGAGGCTGATTCGGTAAAAATTCGCCATTTGCAATCTTATGGAACAGTTATGACTATTTACTCGTGTGAATGGATGGAAATAAAAAAAAATATAGACTGGGAACACATCACTCAATATCATAAGTGTTCTCAAAGTATTAAAGCCAACAAAAAATCAAAAGGTTTTCATATCGCCTGAATTTCAAAAGTCACATATTCACGTTCATATCCCATATACACTAAATCTCACTAATTATAAAATATAATTTCAAATGAGATTAAATGAAACTATTTTCCTTGAAAATTAGATAGATAATTAAACTTTAGCGTAAGCTATATTTGTAACGTTTCACTTTCGCCTTTTTCACAGTTTGAAACTTTTGTGATATAAAATATGTTTTCCCATCAATCAGACCAAAAAAGCATTCATTCATTGTTTTTTTATTCGTAAAAAAATCACAGAAGAAAATATTTTGCAGGCGATTTATATGGGGAAATTTTATGGGATAGTTATGATTGACCTAGATACGCCCGATGTGCTCAAGAAATCGTTTCAAAAATTGAACGTTGGGACTATTTTTTCCAAAATATGTGTCGATGAAGAAATGGTGCTACCAAAAATGAAAAAAATTTGTAGTGATAATGGAGTAAAATTTCCACATAGGATCGAATGAAATGAAGAGTATAAAATTTTATTTGATAATTAATCAGATAAATTGACTTTCATTCTGAAAAAGAAATCGCCTGAGCATGGTCTACAAAGCTAGTAAGTACCTATGTACTACCACTATGCTTATATTTTACCGAAAAATAGGAATGACCATAAAGAATGTTACAATGGCTATTGAGTATCAAAAGGGATGGCCTTTAAAAAAATTTGTTAATGAAGTAACGTCAAAACGGATAGCAGCAACTATCACCGGTGAAGTGCAGAAACAAAATTTATTTAAGCTGGTCATAAATTCTAGTTACGGTCGAACAGGTGCATGACCACAATTTTATAATTTAGAATTAATATATTTTATTTCCAGGTTTAAATATAGCCAATTATACAGTAACAACCTTTTCGAACGCAAAATCTCTATCAAAGAAAATAAGGTCTGCTTTTTATAAATACCACAGTCAAATTGTGAATCGGGATCGCAGCATTTACGAGGTTACCGCTAGGAAAAGGACAGTCACCGACAAAGGTAAAATCGAGAATTTTTTTTCTCAAGATTTTATATAAAAAAATTTAGTTCCTGTTCAAATATCATTCACGATTTTGTGTCATGCTAAAACCCATGTACTGGAATTTTTCAATTTCTTACAAGAAAATATCGATATGGCATCTATTCGCATATGTTACATGGATAATAAACGAAAAATTGTCTAGAAATTCACTAATTTTGTGTTATTGATACAGATTCAGTAATGGCAGCTATTTCGAGCAACTCGCTTGATGAAATTGTACTACCTCAGTACAAGGAAAAATGGCACACCATGAAAAAAAAATGGTTTGTTATAAATGAGTCATGCCCCTATGAAGCTAGAGAACCAGGTTTACTCAAAACTGAAGTCGAGTCATGTCCAAATATTCAATTCATAGGAAAATTGTAAGAAAAGTAGACCATATGATGAAGCATAAAAAATTCACAGAAATCAACAAATTTTTTATAACAATTTTGAAGGTCTGAGCGCAAAATGCTATTTGATTAGAGCCGCGAAATTCAAAAGAGGGTCGAAAGGTGTGCCGGACTCGGTTGAAATTTCAAAAAGAGAATTTCGTGACGCTCTTTATACCCAAAAAACTTCTGAGAATTCTTTTAATAGCTTACGCTATAATAAAGCATCCAATGTAGTTGCGCTTCAAAAAAATACGAAAAAAACCCTTAATATTGTTTATCTTAAATTGAAAGTTCAAAACAATTTAATTGAATGCACACCGTTTGACCAAAGTGCCAAAGATAAATAAATTAGAAAAATATTAAGGATTTAAGATTCTTCTCTAAACCAATAAAATTTTTCTTTTATTTAAGCTTCCTCTTTTGACCTTAAATAAACTTTTTCGGAGCTTGTTCACTCCTACCTTGTTTTTTTTATTTTTACATTAAAAACTTTTGATCGTTTTTTAAAAGTTTAGTGATTTAAGATGTCAAAGTTTTTTAACTTCGAAATTCATAATCTTACAGAATTGGTACACAATGCACCAACAGAGACAGTGGAAGAACATCGTCTCAACAATTCGAGCCACTCGGATGAAGTGAAATTTTACTACAGGTAGGCTTTAGTTAATTTGTTAAAAAACTTTAAAATCAAAATTTTTTTTTACTCGGTATGCTTTTTCGATGGGTATTTAAGACTGAGATAAGTCCACTTTATCACTTTTGTCAAATATTAAAAATTTGCGTTGAATAAAAAAATAACCTGAAATTTTAAGTAATTGGATTCGATTTTCTAGTCAAAAACCTCCGTACCGATCCGCTACTGTGGCCCTGAGACTTCATGCAAGGGAATCAGTGCAAACAAAAATTCGGGGTAAGTAAGATATGATTTTATGAAAAAATTAGATTTTAAAATAATATATTTGAAAAAATAACTAATTTACCAATTCAGAAATTCTGAAAGCAATTTCTGGACCAGCGACTGTGCATCTTGACGTTTATTGCCATTGCAAATCGACAACACACGATGAAATTTTACTGATTCATCCGTCGATTGCGACATCGTTCAACCAAAAAATAATCATAAGCAGTAGACAAGCAAGAAAAGCTCTCGTCATGGAATGTGAAGGTAAGGCTGAACACGAGCTATATATTATCGTTTTAAAATTATAATTTTCATTCGACTGACCCATTTAATCAAGTGTTCAGCCTACTTAAGGACCACTTGAAGAAAAAATTATTAGTAAACACAATTTTGTGAGGCTAAATGGCAAAGAAAATGAGTCGATTAAAAGTGGTCTAGCTATCACAAAGATCGTTTCCTTGGTTGCATATATAACGAAACTTGGACATTTTCCAAATAAGAAAATAAAATGATATATTTTCCTGAACAAAACTAAAATGAAACTAAAATATTAATTTCAAAGCTTGCTCAGTCGTCTCTGACTCCGTTAATAAATGTTATCGATATATCCTTTTACCATACTTTTGTCAGTATCCTAAAACTTCGAAACACATAACGTTTTATAAGCAGAAGTGAGGGTATTGACAAAATTATGATAAAAGGAATATTATTTTATCAGTGAAATAAATTGTAAGAAAAATTTTATTCGAAAATGTAACCTATCCATTCGCAATGGTTGTAAAATAATTGAAAAATTCATTCAAAAATGTAACCTTTTTTCAAACAATTTATCCTCTGTTTAGAAGTGTATACAATTTAACTTCGTTTCCGACCTTTTAAATATCAAAATGATTCATTAACCTTCTCAGCCCATTTTTTCAGCTTGTAGAACCATATGTTAAATCATTGAAATTTTAATCAAAAATGTGACCAAACTAGAATTTGACCTTCGGAGTCCAAAACAGAGGCCAAAAAACGGAGGTCAAAATAACCTTACTTTTTTAATCGACCACTCCCAAAAAACTGTTTATTTACTTATGAAAATTTAATCAAAAATGAAACCTTAGAAATTCCAAACTTTATTTGCAAAACACTTGAAATTTATCGATTACAAAAAAATGTATTGAAAGGACCAGCTTTTTATATTATCTCTTCAAGGCGGTTATCTTTATACTTCAAAATGACTAAAAAATGACGTTAAATTCAGCTTGAATTTCGACTGTGAAGTTTTAATGGAGAAAATTTCAATTTTTGGACAATTTGTGAATGTTTTACTATTATCGAAACAAAGTAAACAATTCGCCTCACATAATAATTAGCTATTATGCAGGGTAAATTTTTACTCTCAAATTTTAGAAACATTCACAAATTGTCCAAAAATTGAAATTTTCTCCATAGAAACTCCACGGTCGAAATTCAAGCGGAATTTAACGTCATTTTTTAGTTCTTTCGAAGTATAAATATAACCGTCGTGGTCCAATAACATTAAACTTACAAATTTAAACAAGCTGAAAATTATATTTTGCTTGTTCAATTGATCTTACTCGCTATAAATTTCTCCAATGCAAACTATCAAATCATTTTATGCTTTAATTAATTCTACTCGTAATCCTTATGATACTCAGGCTACCTCAAACTTATTTTTCTCGTTCAATACATAAAAATATCACAAACATGGAACAAATAAATATTTGTCTTTTCAATTAAATATCGGACAAATTTCGTCCGATTAACTGAAAAACAGCCTGTGTTTTCCTGATTGCCACATTTTCATATCCCGCTAGCTAGAGAGTAAAAATTTACTCATTTTTGTTTTTTTCCAGTGTCTAACATCAAGGAGGAAAAAATATGGCAATAAAAAACTCAGACTGTATATTAAAAATTAAGATAACTAGAAATGCCGTATTTTTGCCAGTACGAAATACAGAGACTGGCCAGGTTAAACAGTCGACAAAATTATGAGGAGCTCGATGAAGACGTTATAAATGTCGCAGGTCGAGGTTACACGGAAACCCTCAGCGGGAATTGAGGTAAATTTTTATATTTAGTTGTTTCTGAAATAAGTAATTTAATTAGTAATTGGATCCGACTACGAGGGCCACCACCACCGATTAGTTACATTACGATCAATCTCAGGAAAGGTTTCCGTCTACCTCCCCTAGATATAATTGTAAAGGTTTTTTTGAAATAATGATTTGAGAATTATATTATTTGTAGTGATATTTTTATCGTTTTTTTTTAATAGAACAAGACGGGAACTCAAGTAAGACTGGATGGAGTAACCATCTTAGAAAAATTAAGCGAACTAATGCAACAGATCGCCGGTCCAATGAAAATTTTGTTGGATGTTCACGCAATTGCTGAGCTAGACAATGGGCAGCAAGCCTTGATTTCGCCTGGGGAAATAACTGCGTTTAACGAGACATCAAGTGTCTTATCGCTGCAAGACGCTTCCAAGGTTCGGGTCAAAAAAATAATAAAATGAATACACTAGTTCACCATTTATGGAAACCCACTTTCGCGAAAAAATGGTTTCCATAAATGGCTATGAGTTTTTCATTGAATGGGTACGGGTTTCCGTTAGATGGTAATGGGTTTCCATTATATGCTAATTTTGGAGCAAATTCGAAAAGTTGTTTTCAGCCAAAAAATGGAAATTTTTTTTTGAAAATGTTTTATTTTTTTCTAAATTACATGTTCAGGGATCAATTATGGGGCAGCCGAAACAAACAAACTTTTTAAAATAGCTTTCAGCAAATTAAGCTCCAAAAACAGAGTTTATTTTATTCAAACATGTCTTGTTTTTCAAAAATGGTTTCCGTAAATGATAATGGGTTTCCATTAAATGGTTATTGGTTTCCATTAAATGGTAATGTGTTTCCATTATCGGGGGTTTCAATAAATGGTTAGTTAGTGTATGATATTTTTTGACTCTCTAGCGAATCGTTTATGAAGATATTTTATTTTATCATTTTTTAGTCCCTTTTCAAGCTTTTATCGGAATGTACCAATCCAGATCTGGACAGTGTCATTTTGGAGTGACATGGTCTAGCCCGTCTGTTTTCGAATCCTTTAATAACCTGCGTCATTTCCATGACCGCCTTTATCAAAAGACTCTGAATTTATAAATTGTTTTCTTTGTAATAAATGTTTAAATGTGTGAAATTATATCGATTTTTTATTATCAGCGAGGTGTTCAGATCATTCAAGCAAAAGATGTGAAAAGTAGTATTAACAGGTTCTTTTTTTGTTTCACGTTCCTAGTTGGTTACAGACGCGTTGAGATGCGAGTCAAATGATAACGTTTTTCCATAAATAGGCATATAAACTAGATAGAGTTTTTCCACAGGTAGTTTTTTGAACTTCAGTCTGACAATTAGCTGACCTGATGTCATATTTTCAGCTGCAAGATTCTGGTAAATCATAAAATTAGATTTAAAATTTCTATATGAAAGTGCACCTGTAGAGTAAACATTTTCAAATCGGTTTGTCACCTTTAAGTAGTTTAGGTAAAATTCCAAGTAATTCCCCCGATTTCATGTTCATAGGAAAATTAACCAACGATAGGTTATCCAGGCGTAAATCTACTTCGTCAATGTCATGACTATCAAATTTCATAGAGCTTTTATTAAAATCACCATCAAAAGCGTCATGTGACATAAGTCCAACAATAAGACTAGTCGGTAGTGGTCCCTCAAAGAGCTTAACTTTGTGTTCTGTAACACCCTCTGTCAAAAGTTCTCTTCTGATATTATAATCAGGGAATTTTATGGAAACATCATAGAGTCTAGCCTTTTTAGTAAAAATTATCAGCTTTGACGGACTCAACAAAATAACATGCCAGCGTGGGTGACAAAATTACAATTGTTTCAGACTCGAATTTTTCTTCGGTGTCAACTTTTGTGTTGATAAGTGCCTGAGACGATTTTGCTCGATTAAAGCAAATTTGTATCGGAACACCAGGTGGAAGCGGGATGTTTTGTTTAGCTGAATATATTTGATTAGAAACTCGTGAAACAGTCATTTGTAGGAATTTTTTAATTTTTTCAAATTTCATACCTAGACCAAGGTTGAGGGGGAGACAAAGATCGTATCGGTAATAAACAATTTCATTTTTGATAAGTTTTTCAGCATAACGTCTTCTTGACTCTATATATGGTTCAGATAATTCGGCCGTATCCATATTACTATCATTAAAAATTCCTGATATCTTTTGTGCGATATCAGAGTATGGCTCGTTATACAGAGAACGTGACAAAAATAGACTGGTTAAATAATTGTCAGCAGTCAAACTTTTTGAGGTCACTAGTTCATGATTGACATAAAGGTCAATACTGTCAAATAAAGCCTCCGCACAAAAATTATCAACGACCAAGAAATCAGGAATTTCAAAAGAGACAAACAATAAAGTGTTAGATAGCGAAAGATATCGTTTGTCGGGTAAAATGTTAAATTCGAGCTAAAAATAAGTTTTTCAAATACTGCAACACAATCAAATTTTACCTTTGATTTGCTATTGAATGAGGGGATATAGCTGACAATTTTCCGACTATCGTCATATTCTGTGTCACAGTCAAACGCATTCATCTTAAGTATACAACTCATTAGCATTTACAACAAAACATTTTTAATAAATTGAATCATTCGTTTTTCATTTTTAGTTTTTTGAGTGAATTTTTTCAAAATTTGATCAAAAGTGTACCCTTGGTCACGTTGTCTTATAAAATAAACGCAGTAAATTCCACAAAGTGTTGAAGTTTTACTTTGAAGAGATGGTGTGGCCTTTAGCTCCTTATGACCGATTTGTCGAGCAACAAATTTCAGTAAATTATGCGAAATACATCCTTTCGTTTCAAGAAATCCAAGAGAATCAAATATTTCGAAAGTTTTTGGAGTAGAATAAATGGAAAACCAATGATTAGAACAATTAACAACAAAAGAAAAACATGGAACATTAACGATCATATTTTTGAATGAAATCATATCGATCGCACCTAAATAAGACGGAGAACAGTAAAGTAAATTATCGATTTGTTTTGCGTTTAGGCCTTTTTGTTTTACGCTTTTTAGCTTTAGTTTTTCGTTTTTGTTTTCGTTTTTCTTCGGTGCTCCATTTTCCTTTCGGTGTATACTGATCAAAAATATTAATCACTTGAATTAAGAAAAATGAAAACAAATTTTAAATATTTTTTAAGCCTGTCTTAATTCCAAATTTTTTATTTTTCTTAATCACGTGCTTCTTCATCAAATTCTAATTCTATCTCGACGTCGTTAGAATAGTTATAAAGAGGATGCGAAATTGTAAATGAAATTTCGTCAGCAAACTTTCGGGCTAGTAATCTCGATTCTTAAAAAACAAATGAATTTAATTTTTTGTTCACATAAGTTTACCTGGTTGGTATTTAATGAAAAGACCACCAGTAACAGCTAGAGTTCCAAATGGATCTGTCAAAGATTTCTCCACCAAGTTACTATATATTTTAAAGATCATCGCAGACGTATGCATTAATTTTCTATCACCAAAGAATATATTCAAAGATGTCATCCTAACATGACTATATTTTGTCAGACCCATGTGAATTCTCCATCCAAAACGGTCAGCAGTTTTAAAGTAAACAGAAGAATCACTAGAAAGGTGCATTACGAACAAAATTCAGTTGATCTAGGTAAAAATAAGGATCAATAACAGTGTTATTAATTGAAATTTTGTACAGACAAAAATTCTCAGATTGTTTTATCGAGTGAACAGTATAAAGATTTTCTGACCAATTAGGTGCATATCCTTTTGAAAATATATTCCCGTTTTCTGCTTTACGCACAATATCCCCAATTTTCAGCTTGCAGTGCTTAATTGTTTTCACCCTTGGATGCAGTTTCTTATAAATCTCGACAGAATTCGCAAAAAGTTACTTTATTTGGTGCCATTCCGATAGATCTATTAACTGATCCGTTAATGTTTTTTGTAAATTTATTAAGAACACCGAACCAGCGTTTGGTTTTATTTTCTGTAAAATATCGATGAAGCCGGGTTTTCAAAGTACGGTTCCATCTTTCAACTATACCGTTTTTTGTTGCACCTTTAGCATAATAAATTGTTGTGTGAAATTTTTCCATTAAAGTTTTAAAAAATATATTTCTAATATCAAATTCGCCGCCCTGATCAGATACCAATATAGGTGGTGGATATTGCATTGACTGTAAGATCGATTCAAATTTTTCCGCAGATTGTTCTGCAGTTTTTTGTTTGAGCGCTCGAGTATAAGCAACTCTTGAAAACGCATCAATAACAACAAGGATATATTTGAATCCGTTATTTTGATAAGAATATTGCTGGTAATCTATAAGATCCGCACAGATCGTGTGAAACGGCCCCGGTACATTCCATTTCCGTCTTGTGAAGTTTTTAATTTTTTTTATATGAAGTGACAATGATTTTTTTTGGTTAATAAAGGATTTTACCGATGCAGAATACGAGGCTGTATTATCAAGATTTGTATAAATTTCATTGTTAATGGGATCAGGTGCTGTGGATCTAAATAGTCTGTTCAAACGGATGAGAGTTAGCTATAAGATCTTACTTATTCAGAGCTGGAGTCGTTTGAGTCTGAGGTTTCAAGGTCGCTTTCTTTTGCCGGTCGCGATTTTTTACTCTTTGAACTCTTGACGTTCGAGAGTTCCGCAGATTTTCTAAATACCATTATTATCATGTATAAACCAAAATAAGCTAGTATCGTTTTTTGACCGAAGCTTCATCTGTATTTTGCCAGCTTTGAATTGTACCGGTTATCTTGCTCCCGCTTTTTTTGGTATTAGAACATAAATCCTGAAATGTTTTCAATGGAATCAGTACGTATTTACCGGACATTCTTAATATACACAAAAATCATAAAGTTATACAAAAAATTCAATATACTGATGATTTTCAGCAAAAAGATTCGTAGAAATACGTAAAAATTTATGCGGAACTTTAGCATTACAGTTTATAACAAGATAGCCATGAGGAACAGATAAGGCCTTCTTCGCTTGTTTATACGTGGTACTGTACCCTAGTTTACGCATTATTCGTGTATTTAGGTCAGAATCACCATGGTTTTCGAATAAAACAACCACATCAGTATTATAATTAAAACAATAATATTTCAACGTTTCGCTTTTATTAGCATCTTCAGGAGTGTGGTTTAAATCAGTTTAGAGATATTTGGGAAAGCAGTGCAACTTCAATTTATTTAGCACCTTAACCGAGAACACAGATAAATGCGAAAGTATTATTACGAATTTCTCGGCCTCCTTGACCACCTCCAAAATAGCATTGGGATATTATAATCAGTGACAACCTCATTTTACGCGCGAAAACTTTAAAGGCTTTATTAACTTGTGGCGATTCACAGCATTCCGACCACAAATCATCCAAAACAACAAGAGAGTCTTTATCAACATTATCGAACAAGGCTAGATCTGGAATTGTAGTTAAATACTCCACAGTGGCGTCAAATTTATCTGCCCATTTCACTTAAATTATAATCATAATCAAATATTAAGTTGGTGAACTTGTCATACCTGGTGCATAGTCAAGTTCTTCAGGATAAATATAATATATCGTCTTAAACCTTTTGATAAGATTTGACTCTATTTGATTTTCACAAAAAGATGTTTTTCCGGTGCCAGAAGAACCTGAAATAAGCATCCGAAACGGATGATGAATTTGATATGGCTCATTTATCAGATAACCATTAATTTGTCGCATAGTATGGTTTTTCTCTCGTTGATTCAAATTTTTCTCTCGACTTTCGAAAAAGCACAGTTTGGGTTGTTTATATAGACACAGAGACATTGATTAATTTCTTTTCAAACATGACTCATGACAAAAATTGTGACTCATCAACAAGCATGAGTTATAATAGGCTCAGGGTCCCGACTTAGTGTTTTGAATGTTTTTACAAATACTAAAACATTGATTAATTAATTATCAGCCATTACTCGTGGTGAGGGTTATAGTTAAATGAGGTTAGGGTTAGGGCTAGGGCTTGGCTTTATTGCCGGATTATACGATTGAATGTGAGTTTTTTATATACTACTCTCGTGATCTACAGTATGTAATATTTTAGCTAGAATTTTACATCAACTGCATTGTAGCAAGCAAAACTACAGAGAACAAACAACCAGGGGTCGGCACAATTAAATCAGATCGGAAAAATCGATCCGATCCAATTTTTCTGAGAGGGCTACCGATCCAATCCAATTTTTTTGGAGAGTCCACCGATCCCATTTTTTCGGCGGGTCCACCGATCCGATACAATTTTTTTTTCGAATGTACCGACCCCTGCAAACGACATCAACCAATTAGAAGTTTGAACAACATCATCACAAATTCAATGAACGCGAGCCAATCATCATGCGTTCGATCAGGTGCTTTCTGGAGCTAGCTAAAATCTTACATACTTACAATACTTATAATGTGCCTGTCGGAATGCGAGCAGCTTGCGTGGGCGGGGCCCTATCTTCTCAATGGGTAAGTCTAACTCCATTGGCTGAAATTTTTAAACTTCAGATCTAGTTCCAGACATGTACATTATTAGTAATGCTAAAACAGCAGGGTCCGGCGTAAAGGTGAAACCAACGCAAAAACCTACGTAAGCCTCCGAAATCGCCCACGCATCTGAAAATAAAAACTTTTTCTCCCTGACGTCCGGCGTATAGGTGAAAGGAAAAAGATAGACGTTTTTTTTCAAAACTTTTCAGGCAAAAAGATAGGCGTTTTCCTTAAGTCAAAAGATAGGCATATTTGAGTATTTTTATAAATAAAAAACTATATAATTCATTTGTAGTTTTAACTTTTTACAGTTGATTTGTCTTAAAAATCTGCTCACAAGTTTCTAATTTTTTTTGTCAAAATTTAAATTTTTTGTTTGTAAGCAAACTGTTGACATAACTTCTTATTTCACCATGTGTGTTCTCAATATATGACCAAGAAAAATCTTTGATTCTCAGGATTGAATTCAGAGTGCAATCAAAATCAGCGTCAACGGAGAAACTCGGAAAGTAACACCCATAAGAATGAAAATAATACTTTTGAAACAAAAGATTTTAATCGGCATGTTTTTCCCATTTTTCCGAACTGAAAACGATAACAAATTCAAAATTGCAGTTAAAATCAGCTTTCTATCCTGTCTGAGACTCCAGAAATAGATAACAGACCCTCAGAGGAAAGATCCTGATTTTTTCGAATGGTACGTTTTTTTTCTTAAAAATTATTTTTAATAACAATTTTATTTAATATAGTTTGTTGAATAGAATTAAATAAATACATTCAAAAAGCTTAAGGGGGTAGCATCGACTCGGCAGACTGGAGTCAATTTAACTCACGAAATTAATTAAGTGTTTTACTTTTTTGTGCTTATTATCGTTAGCTGAACCAGAATAAATGTGCATCTACTTATAAAAATAATTTTTGTCTATTTTGTGTCCGAACTTTAATTTTTGAATTCGTAAAATTTAAAAAAAAAATCCAAGCATGATGAAAATTTTCTGCATTTTTTGTTCAAAATTTTTTCTGATTGTTTTTTGAAATCTGTGAATAAAAGCAAAAAAATGGCCACTTTAACTTTTTTCATAGATGCGTACATATTTCAAAAAACGACTAATAAAAAATTTTGGACTTGATTCGCGGACTGCTGTTTGAGAAATCATAATATGTTTATTTGTAATTTTTTGTCGACTTTTTTTAAAAAATTATGAAAATTTTCCGCGAATCAAGTCCAAAATTTTTTATTAGTCGTTTTTTGAAATTTCCATAAAAAATCAGGCAGAATCACATATTAAATGTTTTGGTATCGATTATATCTCCGTATGTCAACTAATGAGTTGGTCGCGCGATTATGATTTCTAAACTATGGATGAAATTTTTAAGACTCGACTGTACACTCGTTAAGTGCCATTCGGCACTAAATTTTTAAAAATTTTATGGAAGTGAAAAATCACCAATAAAATTTTGGGTGTTATAGGCGTCATTTTTATGATAGTCAGGACATTTTTCTATATCAAAACGCAATTGAAGGTCAATTTTTACTCAAAAAAGTTGTTTTACCTCTAACTTTTGCCATTTTTGACCATTTTTCATGAAAAAATTTCATATCAAGAAATTTTTTAATACGCAACATAGAAACCGGACTTTTAGCGCATAACACCGACAATGTTTGAAGTTTATTAAATGATTCAAAAAATTCTGTAGTCGGGTTTAGTTGGAAATGGATGTACAGTGAAAAGTTTTTTTTTATATTTTCCCAGATAATTAGTTATGTTAACCCTTGGAGTCCGGACTATTTTCAAAAACCCTGTAGATTAAATGCCAGAAATTGCAGGTTGGTTCTGAATGATTCACTTTTAGGAATAAATTTTCTGAAACTGCTGCATTTCATTTTAGTCTTGGCGGCTCTAAGTAATTTTTATTTTTTAAAACTGATTTCGATAAATTGCGTAGGTTAGGTTGTTTTGCGGAAAACACTTGTAGATAAAGACCGAAAATTGCAGGTGATTTCTTGAGGAAGTCACTCTTTAGAAAATCAAATTCCTAATCTTTCTCTTTATTTGTTTTTGTTCTGACGTCTCCCATTTGCTCACCAATAAATTGCGTAGGTTGAAGCACAATTTTTAAATTTCAATTTTCTATAGGGTTAATAAAGTCAAAATGTGATTACATACTATAAAGTTTAGTCTATCCTTAATCTCGAGGACTAGAGAACAAATAAAGTTGCCAGCACTTTTACTTTCCCGTAATGAGCGCTCAAAGTCGACCGAAAAATCGGCTTTGGAGCCTCCAAGGGTTAAGAAACTAAAAATATAAACGTTCGCAAGAATGAACACTTTTATTGAAGATTATAAATAAAAAAAATAATTTTCACAGTTTTTTTCTTTCATATATCGCTCAGAAAAAATGTAACAATCTGCCGGATCGATGCCACCCCCTCAATTCAAACTACTGCGTGAGTCAATTATTCAAAACATAGTTTCTGAGGTTTCAAAAATATTCACTTTTGCATTTGTGATAAAAAATTAACCAAAAAAGTACCCAAAATTTTTTTCTCTGACTACCCTTGAACTAAATTTTTAATTCTAGATCTTGTTATAATTGACCAATCAAAGCCTATCTTTCCGGACGTCCGGCGTATAGATAAAATCCGGCGTATAGGTGAAATCCGGCGTATAGGTGAAGGTTTTTTGCGAAAAAACTTTCACCTATACGCCGGACCCTGCTGTACTATACAGTATAGTCTATACTACAGCAGGGTGCGGCGTATAGGTGAAAGTTTTCGCCCAAAATAGCGTAGGTTTTTGCGTGGGTTTCACTTATACGCCTTTACCTATACGCCGCACCCTGCTGTAATTTAGTATAGTACAGCATTAAGGAAAATGCTATTTTTTCTACTTCTACTGTAGAGGCCAAGACTTTTTTTCTAGATATTTTTATGTTGTGGAATCTTTGAAAAATGCTCGACATAAAAGGAATTTTTTGAATTCTAGTTTCAAAGACGTATACATTCGAATTTCTGGTTTTTAGATTATTGGATTGTGAGTACGCAAAATAGATGCAAAAAGTCCGTGATACAGACTCATTTCGCCATCGTAAGAATTGAATAAAAAATGTCGAAAACAGAAAATCCTTCGAACAAAATGACCATCGGAAGCAGGGGTCGGCAGAACTTGATCGGATTGGATTGAACTTGATCGGATTAGATTGGATCGACTTTTTTCGATCCGATCCAATCCGATCAAGATTTTGAAACTCCTCAATCCGATCAAGTTTTTAAAACTCCTCAATCCGATCAGGTTTTTAAATTTCCTCAATCCGATCAGGTCAATCCGATCAAGTTTATTTTTTGAGACGATCCGATCCAATCCGATCAGATGAAATATTAATAAAAACTCGAAATTAGGGTTAATTGTTCTCAGTTAATTCAAAAATTACATTTGGAAAATCTAAAATACTAGCAAGTTGAGGCAGAAAGCTTTTTCGAGTTTTTTTTACGGCTCAATCCGATCAGGTCAATCCGATCAGGTTTTTTCAAGTCGGTCTGCCGACCCCTGATCGGAAGATTCTCTACAGGATAGGCTAATAAAAAAGTAAATGATATTAGAAATGTTTATATAAAATGAAAAAAAAATTGCAGGAAAATAATTTCCTGTAAATTTTCGATTTGCATTTCAAGGCAATTTCCCATTCATACTTTCCTGAGTAAGCAGGGAAAGATGTACCGTCATTTCGACTAATAATATCGAGCTCTCAATGGTAGCTTACCCTGCCTGTTTCGCATTAAAGGCGTTTACGACTCACCAGTTTTCAACCCTATCAGATTTGCAGTATAAACAGAAGGCGCACAAGATATACGAATCGTATGATACGATGCTAGATTACTAAAAAAAGTTGACGAAAGATGGTTATCACATAGATATTATCTGGAGCTTCAAGGGGAACGGTTATAGACGCATACAAATATAGATTTTTCTTCACTTTTTTAAAACAAATGCTAAAAATAACAAATTAGGAAATTTTTTTTTTGAAAAAAAATTTTAAAGGTTATTGAGAATTTTTTAAGTTTTTACGAACAAATTTGCAATACTTATAAAAATCAGTCGTTTCTGTTTAAACAAAATCTTTTTTAATAAAGTTTTATTATATCGTAAAGTCCGCTAGGAAAGGCCGACAAATTTAAATAAAATCCTGAAAGCCTTCAACTTCTTCTTACATCTCAGCTTGGCCAAAAATCGAACAGATAAGAATACGTTTTTGGGTCGGGTACAATAAAAGTCAAAAATTAAATTTGACAATTGTTGGTGAATATATTGCTAAGTTATCAATGCCGAATAAAAAATTTGACCCTCTGAAAATAGAACAAAATTTCTTTCGAAGACGAAATTTTTGTTTGAGGTCGTGAAAAAAGACGATTTTGCGGTTTCTAAGGTGAAATATCTGGAATACAATATTCCATTAACTACAATTTTTTGGATCAAAGGGTTTATTATATGATATGCTTTATATTGGGACTTGCTCAACTTTTTAAGACTCAACAACACTCAACGACTCTGACGAGGCACAAAAGTTATATAAATTTTACCATAAATACAATCTGAGTATGGCGTTGTTTACCGAGCGAAATAGAAATTTGAAACGAAATGCTGATTATTTTTAATTTGCCAAATTTAAAACTGTTTGAGACATCTTATCTACCGCGTGAGTTTGAAGTGGCGATGTCGTTGGTGCTGCAAATGAAAAACCCTTCCTCTGTGTCTCCAAACAAAAATTAATAACGCGTAGGTTTATATCAGCCATAAGGAGCGCTTCGGATAATGGTCCCCTTAAAATGCAGAAAAAATGACCCTAAAACAAAATTTCGATTTCCATTCAATTTTTGAGCAATGAAGCAAAATGCAGCCTGCTTATTTTTAATGAACCGATGTCATTTCCTTAATAATATCCTGCTTGATTAATGCGCTTGAGATTGGGAAAGATATTCGTTAACCAGCGGGCCGCATGTGGTTTTTGACACAATTTTAATTCAAAGGGACCGAAAACCCCTTCAAATAATAATACAGATGACAATTAAGTATATTCATTTTGTTAAGTATCTACAATTGAAGGACTATTGATTAGTTTTTGTTTCTTATATATTTCATAAATTAAATTTTAGATTTTTTTTTAGCTATTAGTAATATTCTTTAGTCATTTCACGTAAAGTTGCTCGCTACCTTGAAACTTAAAGCTATTCATCAAAATATCGATCTTGTAAATAAAACCCCGTTTTATTGTTGTCACTCAAACCGACAATCATTTCAAATATTTGTGGATTCGCTACTTGAAACTCACGCGGTATGGGTCCGTTAACTTGTAGACTCGCCTAAAATAAAAATGTTTTAGACTTTAAGTTAAATAATGAAGAAAAACAGAATAAGCCAACTCGTTGGCTGAAAAACAGTCTACGAGTTAAAGAGCGAATAAACAAAAATGCACCAGACCGAGCTTGCCGACCACCGAACTTGCCGATACCGAACTTGCCGATCGCCGAGCTTGCCTATACCGAACTTGCCTAAACCGAGCTTGCCGACCACCGAGCTTCCCGATACCGAACTTGCCGATACCGAGCTTGCTTACCACCGAATTTGCCGATACAGAGCTTGCCTATCACCGAGCTTGCCGATACCGAACTTGCCGATACCGAGCTAGCCTACCACCGAGCTTGCCGAAACCGAGCTTGCCGAATCTAAACTTTTTCAAACCGAACTTGCCGAATCTAAACTTTTTCAAACCGAACTTGCCGAAACCGAGCTTGCCGAATCTGAACTTTTTCAAACCGAGCTTGCCTACCACCAAGCTTGCCGAAACCAAACTTGCCGAAACCGAGCTTGCCGATACCGAGCTTGCCAAAACTGAGTTTTGTCTTAATTTTTATGTTTTCCCGAGCTTAATTTCACAAACTGTTTTCAAGTTTTTCGGGAAAAAAATCAATGATTCAATTTTGAAAATATTTTATACAATTACAGCGTGAGTCTTTTCGATTTCTCCGTTTTTTACCCAGGCGGCTAGACAGCCAAAATCTTAAGCAAAGTATAGGCAATTTTGGCTGTCTACCCGCCTGGGTAAAAAAAGGAGAAATCGAAAAGACTCACGCTGTATAATTTTAGTTTTATGAAGTGTTGAGTTGGTTCTAGGGTCTCCATCTTGAATTTTGATCCAGAACAAATAACACCATAATAAATGGTTAAGGAGGTGGTATATATTATATGATATATCCGGCAGATTGGAGTCAATATAACTCACGAAAGTAGTTAGTTAATTTTTTGTGCTTTTTATCGTTAGCTCAACCAAAATAAATGTGTTCCAGCTCATTTAAATAATTTTTATCTATTTTAGGAAAGATTTGAGCTCGAGTTTTCATCATTGAAATCGTACAAATTTGAAAAAAATCATAGCATTATGAAAAATTCTCCGCATTTTTCATCCAAAATTTTTTCTGTTTTTTTATTCAAATCTGTGGGTAAAAACCAAAAAAATAGCTACTTTAACTTTTTTCATAGATGCCTACATATTTTCTGATCGCTGTTTAATAAATCATAAAATTTTAATTTTTTATCGACTTTTTTAAAAATTTTATGAAAATTTTCCGCAAATCAAGACCAAAATTTTTTATTAGTGGTTTTTGAATTCTACATAAAAATTCAGGCAGAATCACTAATTTAATTTTCTGGTATCTATTAAATCTCCGTATGTCAACTAATCGGTCGCGCGATTATCATTTCTAAACTATTGATGAAATTTATAACACTTGGCTGTAGAACCGGTAAGTGTCATTTGGCACTTAATTTTTTAAAATTTTATTCTTGCAAAAAAATCCCAATAATATTGCGGGTGTTAAAGGCGGTATTTCTTTTGATAGTCAGGACATTTTTTAGTATCAAAACGCAATTGAAGGTCAATTTTTATCTCAAAAAAAGTTGTTTTTCTCTACTTTGGCCATTTTTGACCATTTTTCATGGAAAAAAACTTTGATATGAATAAAATTTTTAAATGTGCAGAATTTTCAAGCTATTTTTCAGCAAATAACACTCAAAAATGGCTGAAGTTTATAAATATCGTCTTAAAAAAAATCTAAAGTCGGGTTTAGTTTGAAATGGATGTACAATGGTTGATTTCAAAGATAGGGAACACACTTTTGAGGAAATTTTCGAATTTCGAAAAAAAGTAATTGATACGTTTGTTAAGCATAAAAAATGAGTCCAGCGAGCCGGAATTTGAGGTCGGTCACGTGTCTAGAACTTGTTTAATTCGCTCATAACCCTAAAAACTGCAAAATCTATCGGGCTTCATTCTAGCCCGTGGTATTTTGAATTGAAAATCAAAGAACATATTTGGAATCTTAAATACAGTGCGTATAGCGCTTTATTTTTGTTTGTTAGAATTCGGTCTCAGTAGCGGTAGAGAGCAAAACATCAAAAATCGACGAAATTTATTTTATAAAGACAAAAATGATGGCAGAGTCCTTATAACTTTACAGCAGACAGTTTGTTAAACAAGGTTTCGTATGACAAAAAATTGGAGTTATATTACACTACAGGGTGTAAGGTTTTTACCTTCTTTTTTCCAAACTGGTTACACTTGATTTCCGCCGTTTTGATTGGTTGTCAGAAGAGTTTTCTCAGATTCAACCAATCAAAACGGCGGAAATCAAGTGTAACCAGTTTGGAAAAAAGAAGGGAAAACCTTACACCCTGTATATAACTGTTTTATGATTTTTTTAAGAAAATGTGATGATACTTTGCAGATTTCAGCTGCGAAATCTGTCGGGCTTCGAACCCCGCCCTGGTATTATAAACGAAAAATCAAAGAACACATTTGAAATCTTAAAAACAGTGCGTATCGTGCTTTTTTTTGTTTTGTTGAAATTTGGTCTCAGTAGCGATAGAGAGCAAAACATCAAAAATCGACGAAATTAATTTTATTAGGACAAAAATGATGGCAGAGTCCTTATATTCTTATGGCAGACAGTTTATTAAACAAGGTTGCCTAGGACAAAAAATTGGTGTCATATTACACCATTGGACCGTTTTATGATGTTTTATTGAAAATAAGGTAAGAATTTACTGATTTCAGCTGCAATATTTGCACGAAATCATTTTTATGAGGACAAAAATAATGGTTGAGTCCTTATATTTTTCATTGCAGACAGTTTGTTGATCAAGGTGGCCGATGACAAACTTTTGGTGATCAACTTTTTCTAAATCGGTGAAAAAAAACCAAAACATTTTTACGATTTTCGATAATTTCAGTTTAGTTCGAGATCAAATAAAAATATTGACATTATATCGCTCGCTTAACTTTGAAAATTTACGTTGGCGGGCCACGCCAACTTCAAAGTATGTCTCCCTAAATTTATAAAGGGCACTTGGTGAGGCGGGTTTCTGTTCGATCATGAAATTTTTAATATTTCACATCGGGGCGCCGCGGCGTGTTCAAGGTGAGGCTTTATTACCAATGACAGTAATTTTTTCAAAGGGAAGACCGATGGTTGGATGTATGCCAATTTTTTTCTAGCTCTCTAGCTACAGCTTAACGCGGAAAAAAAATGCGTATATAACAAATTTTTGTCATTTATTTTTCATAAAAAAAATAATTTTTTAATGATAAGGTAAGTCTCCAAGAAGAAATTTTTGGCACAATTTATTTTGACTCCGACACCACACGGTGTTTTTTTAGGTTTTCAACTAGGCTGTCACCGGTCAATTTCACCGAGAAAAAAGTTGAGAATTAAAATTTTTTTTGTATCCAACTTGTTCCTTAGTTAATTCTAAGCAAAAAATTGGCTTATGACTTCTCAAAATTTTAACTCCCTGGTGTTCAAAATGGCTAAAATAGAAACTGGCTTTTAGGAAACCGGCTGTGAAACCGGAAGTTGACAATAGAATTTGTTGCACACTCAGGATTCGAAAAAAGAGGTCATAAACTACCACAATGTAAATTTTCAGCGAATTCTAAAATGATTAAAGGGGTAGTTGGATTTTAAGAAGTTGAAAAAAGTCTATTTTTTCCAAATTTCTAGTCATTTTTGAATGTTTTTTGCTCTACTGAATCATAAAATTGACGATAAACAAGTATAAAAATATACAATTCTGACTTATTTTATGCAAAAAAATCAAAAAAAATTCTGAAAATTTTGGAAAATTTTTCGAAATTTTTTCCAAAATTTTTTTAAAATCCGAGATTTTCAAATAATTGAAAAGAATCTAAAATGGGTATCAAACGATAGCATAAAAAATTCTAAGTTTTTTGGCTGAAAATAAATTTCGAAAAATGTGGTTTTTTCTTTAAATTTTTGATTTTAAAATCTCAATTTTGAACCTCAGCAAAATTTCAACTTTCGAAAAAAATTTTTTGCCCGAGCCGTTTTTTTTAGTTCTCTGGTCGCTGATTGGAGGACTGTTTGGAGCACATTGACGTTTAATCGTTGCAGGAACGAATTCTTTGCAAAGTTTCTTAAGCAATTTTTGATACCAAAAAAAATTTAAAAAAAAATATTTTGAACTCTAAAAATTGCAAATAGAAATTTCGAAATGCGTAGGTTTAAAATGATCATAAATAGAGGAATTTGTTATTTTTCGATTTAACTTCCTAAAAACCTAAACACTACAATTGTTTTTGACACTTTTTCAAAAAAATAATAAATTTTTCAGCGGAATTTATGGCGTGCATGCAGTCTTCCTTGGCATCATGTGCAGCAAAATCTCCAGGTGGCAAAATTCTACAAAATGGAGAACATAACGAAAAAACGGGGGAGAACGAACCAACAATAGAGAAAGGTATAAAAAAACTTTACTTATTTCTTTTTTATCTGTTTATTTGTAAATTGTAAAACTGTTTTGAACGGTTTATTCGAGCAATGCCTTACTGGATAAAAACCGATTATCGCAAAACAATTGAGAAGTTTAAAACGGTTTCCAGTAAACAAGCGCCGATGATATAAAATCTTGAATATCACAGATGATATCCAATTTGATTACAAATATTGCACCAAAGTGGATATCTAGAAGAAGTCTAAGCTTTATGACTATAACGACAACCCTGTTTCTGACACTTGATTCAGAATCCAGTTCTAAAAACATCGCTGTCATCTTCAGAAGTTATTTATGAAGAAAATCAAATGCATCTTAAGGTTAATTTGACTTCTAGCGAGCAGCGAGAAATCAAAAACTTTTGATTTGACTATTTCCCCAACAATTTCAAAGAGAGAAAATTGTATTCAACTCTGAGCATCCAAGCCTTTATTACCGGACTGCAAGAAATGCAATCAAGCATAAAAATCAAAATATAATTTCGGTCCACATTAGAATTTGGTCAAATTTACACTTTATGGTCTCGAAAATAAGAACGGAAAATATTGCATAATAATAGCATATGCTGCGTTTGAATCATTTGATTTTACAAAAAATTCATGTTTATTATGGCGTTTTTATATACCATTCGACGATGAAAAAAGAAAAAAAACTTTTCGAAATTGGAAAGATGGACCCGCTTCTTGGTCACTTTGTTGTCCATTATAAACCTGGATCTGACCTAAAAGCTGAATTAAAAGTTATAGATAGTATAAGAAATCAATTTAATGAAGAAGCCGAAACTTCAGAATCTACGTAACCGAGCTGTACAAAATATTTATGAGCCAAAAAACACACTGCTTCGAATACTGTTTTGACTTTGAAAAAAATTTTATAATACAACGTAATTTAAAAACAATGATGCACCTAATTCGAATATTAATTATTATTTAGGACAAATTCACAGCGACTGTGGACCAACTGTCTTTGCTCATAGCTGAAATTATTTGATGGAGCAAGATTTTTAGCTTGAGACATTTAAGTAATGAATGCGGAATCTATCAGATTGCTTAGGTTACATCACCGAGATATTATACAGAAGAAAGAAATATGTTGATGGGCGCGTATCGCTAAATACAATGTGGCCTATGACACAGTACACCAATTGCCAGAAGAAACGACCTGCGATTCCTTTATTTAACCAGAGCGAAAAACTGTTTAAGAGTAACTGATTCGTTATGAAAAATAACATAATCAAAAAAATGATGAAATAAATTACATTTTAATTATCAATTCATGAACCATTGAAAATGATGGTATATGACCCCATGTTAAACCATATGCAACTTTGACCAAAACAAACCTGTCTGCCAATAAAATATCAAATACTTAGCCATCCATTTTTTGACCTTTAAAAACGTTATTTGTGGATTTTCATGTTTTGCTCTCTCACCGCATGGAGATCAAACTTTAACAACTTATAATACGAGGGGCCAGAATGAAGCCGGCACAGTTTTTGTACCTAAACAGCAAATTATAACCACATTTAAAAAAAAACATCATTAAACAGTCATATAGTGTAATATGAACGACCAATTTTTGTCATATGCAACCTTGACTAACAAACTGTCCTGCTGTGAAATTATAAGACCTGTTTTATTATTTTTGTCTTTATAACAACAATGTTCGTTGCTTTGATGTTTTTGCTCTCTAAACCGCTATTGAGCCCGGAATTTCAAAAACCATTATACAGGACGATACGCATTGTTTTTAAAATTCTAAGTATGTTCTTTATTTCTTCATCAATAATACCAGGGCCAGGGTTGAAGCCCGACAGATTTCGCAGCTGACATCAGCAAATTCTTACCTTATTTTCACATAAAACATCATAAAACAGTCCAATGGTGTAATATGACGACCAAATTTTTGTCCCTAAGCAACCTTGTTCAATAACTGTCTGCCATAAAATATAAGGACTCTGCCATCATTTTTGTCGCCTAAATAAATTACATTTCGTCGATTTTTGATGTTGCTCTCCTATCGCTACCTTAGACCGCAATTCAACAAAACAAAAAAAATCACGATACGCACTGTTTTTAAGATTTCCAAAATGTTCTTCTTGATTTTCATTTATAATACCAGGGCGGGGTTCGAAGCCGCGACACGATTTCGCAGCTGAAATACCCGCAAATTATCATCCATTTTCTTAAAAAATCATAAAACAGTAATCTAGTGTGATATGACTCCCATTTTTCTGTCCATAACGTAAACCTTGTTTAACAACCTGTTCTGCTGTGAAGTTATATAGGACTCTGCATCATTTTTGTCCTTATAACAATTAATTTCGTTGATTTTTGATGTTTTGCTCTCTAGCGCTACTAGACGAATTCTACAAACAAAAAAAGCGCATACGCACTGTTTTTAAGATTCCAAATATGTTGTTTGATTTTCAATTCAAAATACCACCGGGCTAAGAATGAAGCCCGATAGATTTTGCAGTTTTTGGGTTATCAGCGAATTAAACAAGTTCTAGACACGTGACCGACCTCAACTTCCGGCTCGCTGGACTTATTTTTTATGCTACAAACGTAATCAATTTTTTTTTTCAAAATTCGAAAATTTCCTCAAAAGTGTGTTCCCTATCTTTGCAAATCAAACCAATGAAAATGTTTGCACGATTGAAGATAAAACAAAATTAATTTTTACATTTTTTCTTTCATATACCAGGGTAAGATTTTTCCTTCTTTTTTTCCAAAACTGGTTACACTTGATTTCCGCGCCGTTTTGATTGGTTGAATCGAGAAACCTACGTCTTTCTCAGATTCAACCAATCAAAACGGCGAAATCAAGTGTACGCAGTTTGGACATAATAAGGGAAAAATGCTTACACTGTATTGCCTCTGAAAAAACATGAACCAATTTTCCGGACTTAAGCCCCACCCCCTTAACTGTGTTCATCAACAGTCAATTTTCTTCTAAAAAAATTTTCGAAAGAAATTTTCGAAAATTTTCTGGATAATTTCAATCGGAAATGCTTATTTCTTAAGACCAATAAACAAAAAAGCAATTTATGGTGACGACTGAAACGACACGGAGATTCAAAATGTATTAAAAAAATTCTAACGATTCCAGGGGAGTTTTTTTCAACTCAAGCTCAAGCCGCGCCTCTTTGTCAAAATTTGAAAAAAAGTGAATAAATAGCGACTCCGGCCAATTGTCTAGATATTGCTAATATCTAATTCCAAATAGTTTCCATGTTTACAGTATACTGTAACAGTGTCGCTATAACTAGCAATGTTCCATCATTAAATCGACCTATAGAAATAAATGATGGATTGTACTGAAACTTATTGGATGCAACTAATATATAAATTGAAAAAATAATTACCAAAATAAATTTAGTCGTCACGTTGATCAAACATATAGTGATTTTTTCGTATTTTCTAGTATTTTATTAATTGAAAACCAAATGCCAAAGTCGGAAGATTCTTGTGAACGTTTGCAAGTAATTCGGCAGTATAACGAAAAATTTAAAAGTTTTTGGACATTTCTGGGAATTCTGGAATTTTTATGGGATTGACTCCGGTTCAATTAAAATCATAAAATTTTGATAAGATCATCAAAACACAAAATTTTCAGGCAATTTCTCAGATGCAATTTTCGCCACCTTGAGGTATTTTTCTGAATTTGAAAAAAAAATAATAATTTTTAAAATAATTTTTATTACACATATACGTAAGGAATCTTATCTTACGGTAAAGATGATTTCTGAGTCGTATTCCGTACTCTCGTCCCCCCAAAAATGAATAAACTCTAGAAAAGTCGATATTTTAATTAATATGGCCGAATTACTATACATCCCCTTTATACACTTTTGTTACGTTTGGGCCATCCTTCTTAAAATAACACACAACGTTTGCTAATCAGGGCCCAAAGTCACAAAAGTGTGACAAAGGATATCTATTACGGGGCCCCTGCGGTCACTTTTTGCCACTTTTTCAGCCAAAATTTTTATATAATTCGCTGAACACGACTCACATCCGATTAAGTTTTTTTGATAGCTCAACACTGAGCACAAATACTAGAATCGGACCAATCGTTTAGATTTTTTCCGAGATTACTAAAAAGTTTACTTGTGAGTTTTAGTTGAAAAAATTGAAACAATGGCCTGATTCTGACTATTTGTTTCAAATTATTTTTCGAATATTTGTGCTCAGTTGAGCTATCAAAACTCAAATCGTATCGTTTTCAAAAGCCAAATAATAAAAATTTGGCTGAAAAGTGGCAAAAGTGACCGCAGGCCGTCAATAAATCCCTGGTCACACTTTTGTTACGTTTGCCCTGATTAGCAAACGTACGTTGTGTTTTAAGAAGGATGGCCCAAAACGTAACAACAGTGTTATAAAGGGAATATAGTAAATTCGGCTATATAATAAATATCGACTTTTCTAGAGTTTAATTCATTTGGGCGATGCGTCTCAGACAAATACATTTACCGTAAGATAAGATTCTTACGTATAGTGTAAATAAAAATTATTTAAAATTAATTATTTTTTTTTCAAATCAAAAAACTCAAAGTGGCAAATTGAGAGAATGCCTGAAAATTTGGTTTGATGATCTTATCAAATTTATATATTTAATTGAACCGGAAACTCAATCCCATAAAAATTCCCAAAATCCAAATGTCCAAAAATTAATTCTGTATATTGCCGATTCTTGAACGCACAGAATTCTTCCGACTTGCATTTGTTTTCAATTAATAAAAACTAGAAATACGAAAAAATCACTATATTTTGATCACTGACGACTAAATTTATTGGTAATTAATTTTTCATATTACTATATTTAGTGCCTCAAGAAGTTCAGTCATCCATCTTATTTCTTAGGTCATTTTTAATGATGACATGCTGTAAAGTTAACTGCTATACTGTAAACATGAAACTATTTGGAATTTAGATATAGCAATATCAACAATGGATCGCATTTATTCGCTTTTTCAAATTTTGACAAGAGGCGCGCTGAGCTGCTTGAAAAAACTCACTCCTGGAATGTAATTTTTTAATATCATCTTCTGAATCTCCGGTCGTCAGTCAGTCCACCCATAAACATCTGCTTTTTGTTATTAGTTCAAGAAATAAACATTTCCGATTAAATTATCCAGAAAATTTCGAAAATTTCTTCTCGAAAATTTTTTAGAAAGAAATTGACTTTTGTGAACACAGTAAGGGGTGGCAAGTCCGGAAAATTGCTTTTTTCAAGAAGCAATACAGGTTAAGATTTTCCCTTATTTCATAACTGTTATGCACTTTGATTTTCCGCCTGTTTTGATTTGGTTTAATTGAGAAAGACGTAGGTTTTCCAATTCAACCAATCAAACGCGAAATCAGTGTAACCGTTTGGAAAAAAAAGGAAATTACCCTCGTGTAACTCTCAAATTATCGACTACTGATCACCACATACTCGTTTAAACATATGAAAGAAAAAAATGTAAAAATTAATTTGTTATCTTCAATCTTGCAAACCACTTTTTCATGGTTGATTCAAAGATAGGGAACACACTTTTGAGGAAATTTTCGAATTTTGAAAAAAAAAAATTGATTACGTTGTTAAGCATAAAATAAGTCAGCGAGCGGAATTTGAGGTCGTACGTGTCTAGAACTGTTTAATCGCTGATAACCCAAAAACTGCAAAAATCATCGGCTTCATTCTAGCCTGGTATTTTGAATTGAAAATCAAACAACATATTGGAATCTAAAAAACAGTGCGTTGGCGCTTTTTTTGTTTTTAGAATTCGTCTCAGTAGCTAAAGAGCAAAACATCAAAAATCAACGAAATTAATTTTATAAGGACAAAAGATGGCAGATCCTTATAACTCACAGCAGACATTGTTAAACAGGTTCGTATGACAGAAAATGGAGTCATAACACTATATTACTGTTTATGATTTTTTAAGAAAATGGATATAATTTGCGGATTTCAGCTGCGAAACTTCGCTTCGAACCCCGCCTGGTATATAATGAAAACATCAAAGAACATATTGAAATCTTAAAAACAGTGCGTATCGTCTTTTTTTTGTTTGTTGATTTCGGTCTAGTAGCGATAGAGAGCAAAACATCAAAATCGACAAATAATTTTATAGGGACAAAAATGATGCAGAGTCTATATTCTTATGCAACAGTTTATGAACAAGGTTGCTAGGACAAAAATTGGTGTCATATTACACATGCACTGTTTTATGATGTTTTATTGAAAATAGTAGAATTTGCTGATTTCAGCTGCGAAATTGTCGGCTTCAACCCTGCCTCGGTATTATGAATGAAGAATCAAAGAACATACTTAGAATTTTAAAAACAATGCGTATCGTCCTTTATAATGTTTTTGAAATTCGGGCTCAATAGCGTAGAGAGCAAACATCAAAAGCAACGAAAGTTTTTATAAAGACAAAAATAAGACAGAGTCCTAAATTTCACAGCAGACAGTTGTTAGTCAAAGTTGCATATGACAAAAATTGGCGTCATATTACACTATATGCTGTTTATATGTTTTTTTTAAATGTGGTTATAAATTGCTGATTTTAGGTATCAAAACTGTCCGGCTTCATTCTGGCCCCTCGTATTATAAGTTGTTAAGTTTGATCTCCATAGCGTAGAGAGGCAAAACATAAAATCGACAATATACGTTTTTTAAAGTCAAAAATGATGGCTAAGTATTTATATTTTTATGGCAGACAGTTTGTTGGTCAAAGTTGCATATGTTAACATTGGAGTCATATACATCATTCAATGGTTCATGAATTTATATTAAAAGTAATTTATTTCATCATTTTTTGATATTGTTTTTTTTCATAACAGAATCGTTAAATTAAACAGTTTTTCGCTCTGGTAAATAAAGGAATCGCAGGTCGTTTCTTCTGGCAATTGGTGTACTTGTCATCGCACATTGTATTTTAGCGAATACGCGCCCATCAACATATTTCTTCTTCGTATAATATCTCGGTGATGTAACAAGCAATCTGATAGATTCCGCATCATACTTAAATTCTCAAGTAAAAATCTTGCTCCATCAAATAAATTTCAGCTATGAGCAAAGACAGTGTCCACAGTCGCTGTGAATTTGTCCTAAATAATAATTAATATTCGATTAGGTGATCATTGATTTAAATTACTTGATATAAATTTTCAAAAGTCAAAACAGTTATTCGAAGAGTTTGTTTTGCTCATAAAATATGTACGCTCGTTACTAATCTGAAGTTCGCTTCTTCATAAATTCATTTCTATACTACTAAATTTTAATTTCAGCTTTAGTCAGATCCAGGTATAATGACACAAAGTGCCAGAAGTCATCTTCATTCAAAAGTTTTTTTCTTTTTCATCGCTCAATTTGTATAAAACGCCATAATAACATGATTTTTTTGTAACATCAAATGATTCACGCAGCATATGCCATATATTATGCATATTGTCTATTTCGAGACCATAAAGTTAAATTGACCAAATTCTAATGTGGACACGAAATTATATTTTGATTATTCTGATTGCAATTTTCTGCAGTCGTAATAAAGCTTGTACTCAGAGTTGAAAATACAAATTTCTCTCTGAAATTGTGAAATATCATAAAGTTTTTTATTTCTGCTGCCGCTAGAGTCAAATTAACTTAAAGCACATTTGATTCTTCAATAAATAACTCTGAAGATGACAGCGATGTTTTAGAACTGGATCTGAATCAGTGTCAGAAAACAGGGTTGTCGTATATCCATAAAGTAACCTCTTCTAGATATCCACTTTGGTAAAAAAAAAAAAATATTTGTAATCAAATGGATAATCATCTGTGATATAAGATTTATATCATCGGCGCTTGTTACTGGAACCGTTTAAACTTCTCAAATTGTTTTGGCATAATCGTTTATATCATAGGCATGCTCGAATAAACCGTTCAAACAGTTTTTACAATTACAATAAACAGATAAAAAGAATAAAGTAAAGTTTTTTATACCTTTCTCTATTTTGGTTCGTCTCCACCGTTTTTTCGTTATTTTTCTCTTTGTAGAATTTTTGCCACCTGGAGATTTGCTGCACCATGATTCCAAGGAAGACTGCATTCACCGCCAATAAAATTCCGTGAAAAATTTATTATTTTTTGAATAAAGTGTCAAAAAACAATTGTATGTTTATGTTTTTAGGAGTTAATCGAAAAAAATACAATTCCTCTTATTATGACTCATTTTAAACTACCATTTCGAAAATTTCATTTGCAATTAGAGTCAAAATATTGTTTTTTAAATTTTTTTGGTATCAAATGCTTAGAAACTGCAAGAATTCGTTCCTGCAACTGATTAAACGTCAATGTCTCAACAGTCCTCCAATCAGCGACCAGAGAACTAAAAAACGGCTCGGGCAAAAATTTTTTTCGAAAGTTAAATTTTGTGAGGTTTCAAAATTGAGATTTTAAAATCAAAATTTAAAGAAAAACCACATTTTTCGAAATTTATTTCAGCCAAAAAACTTAGAATTTTTTATGCATGTTTGATACCCATTTTAGATCTTTTCAATATTTGAAAATCTCGGATTTTAAAAAAATTTGGAAAAAATTCGAAAAATTTTCCAAAATTTTCAGAATTTTTTTGATTTTTTGCATAAAAATAAGTCAGAATTGTATATTTTATACTTGTTTATCGTCAATTTTATGATTCAGTAGAGCAAAAAACATTCAAAAAGACTAGAAATTTGGAAAAAATAGACTTTTTCAACTTCTTAAATCCAACTACCCCTTTAATCATTTTAGAATTCGCTGAAAATTTACATTGTGGTAGTTATGACCTCTTTTTTCGAATCCTGAGTGTGCAACAATCTATCTGTCAACTTCCGGTTTCACACCGTTTCCTAAAACCAGTTTCTATTTTAAGCCATTTTGAACACCAGGGAGTTAAAATTTTGAGAAGTCATAAGCCAATTTTTGCTTAGAATTAACTAAGGAACAAGTTGGATACAAAAAAAATTTTAATTCTCAACTTTTTTCTCGGTGAAATTGACCGGTGACAGCCTAGTTGAAAACTAAAAAAACACCGTGTGGTGTCGGAGTCAAAATAAATTGTGCAAAAATTTCTTCTTGGAGACTTACCTTATCATTAAAAAATATTTTTTATGAAAAATAAATGACAAAAATTTGTTTAATACGCATTTTTTTCCGCGTTAAGCTGTAGCTAGAGAGCTAAGAAAAAAAATTGGCATACATCCAACCATCGTGCTCCCTTTGAAAAAATTACTGTCATTGTAAAAAGCCTCACCTGAACACGCCGCGCGCCCCGATGTGAAATATTAAAAATTTCATGATCGAACAGAAACCCGCCTCCCAAGTGCCTTTATAAATTTAGGGAGACATACTTTGAAGTGCGTGGCCCGCCAACGTAATTTTCAAAGTAAGCGAGCGATTATAATGTCAATATTTTTATTGATCTCGAACTAAACTGAATTATCGAAAATCGTAAAAAATGTTTGGTTTTTTTCACCGATTTAGAAAAAGTTGATCACCAAAAGTTTTCATCGCCCCTTGATCAAACAAAACTGTCCTGCAATGAAAAATATAAGACTCAACCATTATTTTGTCCTCATAAAAATGATTTCGTGCAAATATTGCAGCTGAAATCAGTAAATCTTACCTTATTTTCAATAAACATCATAAACGGTCCAATGGTGTAATATACACCAATTTTGCTCCTAGGCAACCTTGTTTAATAAACTGTCTGCCATAAAAATATAGACTCTAGCCATCATTTTTGTCCTAATAAAATTAATTTCGTCGATTTTTGATGTTTGCTCTCTATCGCTACTGAGACCAAATTTCAACAAACACAAAAAAACAGCGATACGCACTGTTTTTAAGATTCAAATGTGTTCTTTGATTTTCGTTTANTCAGATGCAATTTCGCCAACTTTGAGGTATTTTTCTGATTTGAAAAAAAAATAATAATTTTTAAAATAATTTTTATTACACATATACGTAAGAATCTTATCTTACGGTAAGATGATATTTCTGAGCGATTCCCGCTACTCTCGTCCCCCAAAAATGAATTAAACTCTAGAAAAGTCGATATTTAATTAATATAGCCGAATTACTATATCCCTTTATAACACTTTTGTTACGTTTTGGGCCATCCTTCTTAAAAACACACTACGTTTGCTAATCAGGGCCCAAAACGTAACAAAAGTGTGACAAAGGGATATCTATTACGGGGCCCTGCGGTCACTTTTTGCCACTTTTTCAGCCAAAATTTTTATATAATTCGGCTTTTGAAAACGACTCATCCGATTAAGTTTTTTGATAGCTCAAACTGAGCACAAATATCTAGAATCGGACCATGTTTAGATTTTTTCCGAGATTACTAAAATAGTTTAATTGTGAGTTTTAGTTGAAAAAATTGGAAACAATGGCCTGATTCTGACTATTTTGTTTCAATTTATTTTTTTCGAATATTTGTGCTCAGTTTGAGCTATCCAAGAACTCAATCGGTTGAGTCGTTTTCAAACGCCAAATTAAATAAAAAATTTGGCTGAAAAAGTGGCAAAAAGTGACCGCAGGGCCCCGTAATTGATATAGCTAGCGTATCCACCATTAATTTGGACTTATAGAAATAATGAGTGGATTATTCTGAAACTTCTTGGAGGTGAATATTATAAGTCAAAATGAAAAACAAATTATGAAAAATTTTTTTGGTCGTCACGTGATCAAAATATAGCGATTTTTCGTATTTTCAATATTTAATTATTTAAAAACAAATGCCACATCGGCTATTTTTGGGTTAACGCCACTTATCAATGAAATTAACACAATTTTTGGAAAAAAAATAAAAATTTTGAAATTTATGATTTTCAGGCTCTCAAACCTCGATTTTTCGAGAGAAAAAACGTAAAAGTAAGAAAAAAGGGATAGCCGTTTGATCTGGGAAAAATAGTTTTATTATCAAATTAACCGCCTCGTTGAACTTAGTTAGTACCAGTTTTTTGGTACATACATCTCAGATAGATGGTGTCATATTACACCTTTTTGAGAATTTTTGAAATTTTTTCTAAGTATTTTTTTACAACTGAAAAAAAAGCATAACATCCCTTTTTATTGGCCTTTGGCCGATTTGGGGCTCATTTTTCAACAAATAAAAATAAAAAGTATAAAATCCCCTGTTATCGGCCTTCGGCCGATTTGGGGCTCATTTTTCAACAAAATTAATTAAAAAGTATAAAATCCCCTTTTATCGGCCTTCGGCCGATTTGGGGCTCATTTTTCAACAAAATTAAATAAAAAACATAAAATCACCTTTTATCGGCCTTCGGAAGGATTTTAATTCTTGATTAATTTCGAATTCTAAAATTTTTTGAAAGATTATAAAATTTTTTTTTAAGTATTTTGCGAGCGTTTTAGCCAATTTCAAAAAATGAAAAAAAATTTTAGAAAATTTTTTTTTTGGAAAAATTTCGAAATTTTTTAAAATTGGTTGAATTGCCCACAAAAAAAATTTTAAATTTTTTTTCAACCAAATTTTTCAAAATACTTAGAAATGTTTTTGAAACTCAACTAAAAAAAATCATAAAAACTAGCCGAGCCTACCTCGGAAACTACTTTCATTAACACCGGCATTAATGTATCTTTAATTTAAACAAACAATCTAGCTGAAGGGCGTTGGAGGGCGAGTTTGGGAGCCAAAAAACCGACTATTTTGATGACAAAATATGATTTTTCGCTATAAATTATCATTATTTCGAAAATATATCGAATTTTTGAAAAAAAAAATATTACCACAAAACGCGCAATAAAATTAAGCACCAGACTCTTCACTGGAAAAGCTTAATCTGATTGGTCGACCATTTTGGATCATTTTAGAATAATACCAAAATTAATTTTATACGTAACTTTAGTAATTCAAATAATTTCAAATCGATTCGTAGTAATTTTGAAGCTGATTCTTTCCAAGAAAGTACTTTTTTTGCGATTTAAAAATAAGTGGGCTTAATAAAAAAATATCATTTATATGAAAACCCGTAATAGTGAAAAAAATTATATTTATATTCTCGTATAGTCCTTGAAAACTTTGAAAAAATGCAATTAAAAAAAATTAAAATTACCAAAAATCAAATACAGCAAACTTTAGCAAAATTTTCAATTTCTAACCCCACTAGACACCTAGAAAAAAACAGGGTTTTTGGCGATTTCTTGAGCTTGAGAATTTTCTCCAAATCCGTCGAGCTCAGTTTTGGCAAGCTCGGTTTTGAAAACTTCAGATTCGGCAAGCTCGGTTTCGGCAAGTTCGGGTTCGGCAAGCTCGGTTTGAAAAAGATCAGATTCGGCAAGCTCTGTTTAGGCAAGTTCGGTGATCGGCAAGCTCGGTTTAGGCAAGTTCGGTCATCGGCAAGCTCGGTTTAGGCAAGTTCGGTATCGGCAAGCTCGGTGATCGGCAAGTTCGGTTTAGGCAAGTTTGGTGATAGGCAAGCTCGGTATAGGCAAGTTCGGTGATAGGCAAGCTCGGTTTCGGCAAGTTCGGTGGTAGGCAAGCTCGGTTTAGGCAAGTTCGGTGGTCGGCAAGCTCGGTTTTGGCAAGCTCCTTTTGCAGAGCTTGCCGACAGAAATTCGGCAAGCCCGGTGTACTCTTTCTAAACTCATAAAGTGGAATTCGATATTAACAGTGCACTCTAAATTTAGCAAAAATATTTCAATATTTTTCTTGTCTGGATGACGATCAAGTCTTGATGAAGTCTTGACGATGAAGTCTTTGATAAACAATGCTCTAGCCCTTCACTGAGAAAGAAAAGTTCCTATTGAAAGATAGTTTGGCACGAAATCCATTATGGTTTCATAATATTAAAGATTCTATATTATATTTTTAATATAAGGGGTAGTCGTCGCAAATAGATTTCGCTTAAAAATTGAGACTATACTAAATCGGCCAAAAAAATGACAATGAGCTTGGTCTAAGATTTTTTTGATAACAAGTTTAACCGCTAGAGGGCCTCAAAGACAAAATCTTAAAAACCTATCACCTCCTTAAGGCAGTGGGTGTCGCTGATTTGGGCCTCTTCCAAGGTCATTTTCCGCCAAACTAGCAAAGGTGATATTCCAAAAACATTTGTAACTAACAGAACCAACCTTCGCGGTAATTTTAAACTTAACAGTAATCTGATACAATCCCACCTACGCCGACACCTACGCTTTTAAAAAGCCTCCTAAAAAGACACGCAGTTAGTGCCTACTCCTTCAATTTTCATCATTTTTTATTATTTTTTTGTGTCAGGCNTTTTTTTGTAATTAAATAGAAAAATATTCAATGAGAAAAAAGTATTTTTTTTCGTAATTAAATAGAAATAATTTTTTTGTACGTTATCAAAAATTTTCTATTTTTATTCAATTGAAATGATGCCTTTTCCAAGCTTTTCAGACATGGGCACTGGCCGTTTTGGCTTGATTAGCACTCCCTCTTTTACATTTTCAGCGTTCATAAATGTTCGTTTGATTATTGTGTACACTTTCAGGCCGTCACTATATAATGCGCAAAAGCAAATAATACTTAATGAACTTTATTTATTTTTGTGTACTTAATGTTAATTCAGTCGCCCCAGAGGCATTATTCTACTTTTGCAATCATTATATCCTAACTACTTTATGGAGTTAAATAATTACTACGTTAACATCATTAAGTGGCCAATTTTTGAAGACTTTATGATATTTAATTACTCAGTCATGCTTAAACTTATAGAGATAAAAGGTATCTGAAAAATCCTCTTCATTTTTTCCGAAGAATTCCGGTTTCTCAGCCTTTATCTATTTTGGTCATTTTAGACACCAGGGAGTAAAATTTCAAAGAGTATTGAGCAAGTTTTCTGCCTCAAATTAACAAAGAAACACGGCAGGAGTGCTGAAAAACTTAATTTCAAAGTTCATCGTAGGAACTTGTAAGTACCCTCAGAAGAATCGCAAGAGTCGACTCTCTCATGACAATATAGGCAACTATGGGTCAATTATGTACTGAAAGGTCGACAGAAAGCAACAATCGCCTTGTGAAATCTCAAAAATTTGACTGTTTTTTGCTATCTACTAACCGTTCAGTACATAATTCACCCATAGTTGCCAATATTTTTATTCTAATTTTATTCGAATAAAATGTAAAATAGTATTTTCTTTAAAAATAAGTATCAAGTCTCATCAACCTACGCAATTTGAGTGAGGTAAAAATTATATGTTTAATCTTTTTGTCACAATAATTTGTTTGTCACAATGGTAGCGGCGCTTTCAAAAGCGCTTTGCCGCGCGTAGTGTGAAATGCTGTCGTCTCAAAAAATAGCCGCCGGAGTTGGGAAGCCCCGATGGTTCGTATATNTTTTTTTGTCACATTCGACCCAATTCCGGCCTTCTGAGCCAAAAACAAAAAAATAGCCTTATAAAATTGAAATCAAGATATTTTTAAAATTTTTCCGATATAAGGTCTAGGATCCTTGTTTCATTGAAAAAAGCCAAGGGACGCGTGTTTAATCGCGGCCAACCAAGTTGTTTGTGGATGTGGTACCAAATTGTCACATAAAACCTCTTATGATGTGGGTGTCGCTAATTTGGGGTTTTGCTTCACGGATTCTCGACAAACAGGCAGCGGTTATGATTCAAAACCTTTTGTAGCTTGAAAAAAAAACTCTTCAAGATCAATTTAAAAAGTAAAGTTATCTGATACTATGTCACCTACGCACACACACACACAAACATTTAATAAGCATCCCCAAGAAACACTGATAAACTATTTTGTCTGTTAATTTACATCATTTAAAATGGTTCATTTTTTGACTTTTTCTTCTGTCAAGCTAGAAAATAACAAAACAAACATCTTCTAACGAGTTTTTCCGAATGTTGGCTTTTGACGGCCAAAAAAAGAAAACAAAAATTATTGATTTATTTATGATTGAATTGAAAGTGCGCTAATGTGTTTTCTTTTGACGCTATTGAGTTAAAAATTGCACCAAAATCCTCAAAAGTGTTTGAATATACGGGAAAAATTAAGTTGACAATTTTTTTTTTGGTTTCTAAAAATTTTGTTGAAATTCATAAAAAAAGCCCCAAGAGACGCCGAATCAAAATTTCAGAAAAAACTCTAGTGAATTGTCAAACAAATCTTGTGCTTCCATATGCAGTATGAGTCGATACTGTATCTCCTAAACTCGCGGATCAGATATCTGTGGACAGAGCCTCCCAAACTGTTTTTGTTTTTTTGTGTTTTTGTTGCTTTTTTGGAGCTTGTCACAAGAAAATAATAAAACGACGAAAAATGACGGAGAAGATACAAACTGAGTGTTTTTAGAAGGTTTAATAAGTCTGGCTTATTTTGAAGAGTTGTTCTTCAAGCTACAAAAGTTTTTGGATAATAACCGCTGCCTTTTTTTCGAGGATTGGCATAGCAAAACCCCAAATCAGCGACGCCTACACCTTTAAGGGGGGACTGGTGGCTGGAATTGACTTTTTTTGGATGCGAAATCAGCCTAACAGAGACACTATGGGACAATTAAGATTAGCCATGTTGTAGATCTAGCCCTAATCTTGTCAAACTAATTAGTCAATAACTTTTTGATCCGANAAATACGTTACCAGTACAAGGTGTTCCTCAACCAAATTTCAAAATCTATCTCCTCCCAGAGTTTCTTCTCATCAAAAAACTCCTCCTAGGTTATACTTTTGAATTCACCCAAATTCCAGCAAAAACTAGCTCAGAAGAAATATAAACTCCTCTAGAAGCGTTTTTTTAATTTCAACCCCAAACTCAAATATGATTTTTTGAAAGTCACGTGATTTTTTTTTAAATGTGCTTCAATTTTGATCGCACCGTTTGTTTCAAATCAGGTCAAAGTTGCTGAATAAGCAAGGCTGATGGCGTTCCCAGCAAAAAAGTACTTAATAAATCTTTTGGCGTCCTAAATACTCTCTTATCATCGCTTTTAGGGTCAAAATATTCAATTCGGCGCATTTTATTCTGATTTAGAGCTAATCAATTCTAAATTTAAAAAACTACTTCCCATTCAATAATTATCAACAATTAAAGAACTTTCTTATATCTCTAAAATGAAATTTATAGTTATTCCACAAAACAGCATTATATCAAAAAGTCGAAAAATCCTTTATGGCACAATCGACCATATGTATTCGGACTTGTATTCGGGAAGACTGGCGGATAATAGTTCGAAAGGCGGCAAGGGATTAAGAGGGGTTAGTGTTTTATGCTTCGGTTCTTACTTTTTGTGTCACGTGATAAAATGGAATTTTGGTTCAGTCAAAGCGAATCGAGCCTCCTGCGGGCGCTGTGGAGCACAAAGAAATAGCTTGATGAAAGAACAACCTTTTCAGCCAGTTTTCAAAATACTATTACGTAACAAAATGAAATTATTGNATTTGTAACTTATATGTCATTGTAAAAAATGTATGGTTTTTCAAGAAATACAAGGTGAGTGAACCTCTCTTTTCTCTTGCAGTTATCTAGTTTACAAACTTCGAAATTTAAAAATGTTACGTGTTGTTCACTTAATTTTATCCTTGATCTCAATCAGTGACAAATAAGTAAATTGATATCTTTCCCAGTTTTCCCGTGATGAGCGCTCAAAGTATTGCCTTTAGATAGGCTTTTGGGTGTGAGGCGAAGTTCTCGTTTCTGGGTGTGAGTAGGTTAACTATATTTCGCGCAAACCGTATTTTCATTAAAAATGCATGATTCAGAGTATAAACAAGAGCGAAGAAACAAAATGTAGACATGTTTAAATATAGTGAAAGTAGGCATCCCTAATATTTTCAGCGAAGGATTCCAGTAAAATTAGTTTGAAAAATTTTAAACCAGAAATGAGACAAATTTTTGAAATATTTTCAAAAAGTTTCGACTGAAAATCTCAAAAAGTGTCATATGATTTTTCAAATAGCAAATAAAAAATATGTGGTCACTTACGCGAAAAGTTAAAGTAACCATATTGAAGAGTTTTGTCGTTGATTTGAAACAAATCTGCAAAATATTTAAACCAAATTAAGGATTTTTTTGATAATGTTCGGAACTTTTTTCAAAATTTCTCAAATTTGTCGAATTCGGAAAGTTTATTCGAACTCAAAATTTTTCTTTAAAAGCAATAATTCGAAAATTCTGTAGATACAAAAGTTGCCTGGATTATGAAACACATTTTGATGGTATATTGAGAAGAAAACCCAGTAAAAAAAGTTTTTCATCAAGAGCCATATCCGCGGACTATCGTATCTGTCAAAATGCACCGAGGCCCTTAATCTGCTTAGCAGATTCTGCTAGTTCTATATTTTATTTTTGCATAAATGTTGATGTGAATCGGATCTCTCCGATATTTTTCTATACGCAAAACAATTTTTGGATTGCCATGGTGTTTGCAAATCGCAATTTGCTATTTTTACAACGGCTAAAGTTTGATTGTAAAAATAATTTAAAAAACAAAAATTAATAAAGTAAAACCATACTTCCCCAAAATAGTACTAATTATTAATAATTTTTACACTTAAACCTTGACCCTCTTACAACATCCGATTTATTTATGTTAGTATATCATGTTCAGAACGAGTGAACACAAAAAACGAGAGAATGTACTAGACTGGGAAATAACCGTCTTTGATAGGCCGAAAGGCGGCCTCTACTCTCACCCATCGCTTAAAATCCCTATTCTACACTACACTGATATGATATCAGTGGTATCTTTCTCTCGAAATTTGTGTTCACACTCTCTGAACAGGATATCTCTTGGTCACACTTTTGATAATCTAAGTCGAGGACCAATCAGGTTGGCCGAATTTAGCTTAATTTGGCTTGGCAGAATATTTCATCGACCTAGATTATCAAAAGTGTGAACAAGTGATATAGATTATGAATCATAATTTATGATGTCCGACCACGATTAAATTATAAATTTCTTCAATTTCAATTACGGTATGATCAGCATATTTTAAGAAAAGCAAAGTTGAAAATATCAATCAGATAAAACATTGGGGTTTCACTAATTTCTGAAATAAGTTGATTAAAAAACGTTCATCTGAGTATGTTCAAAATGACTATTTTTCTACTAAGGTACGTCATTATATTTATGATCTGAATTTGTTCTTGTAGTTTCCCACTATTTGACGTGGCATGCCGCATGAGTCCTGACGGAATTGAAAAATATCAAAAGGAATAGTCTCGATTCTTATGCAGTTTGGTCGTCATTTCATGTTTTGACCCACGTGCTTTTGACGAAAAGTGTGGCCTATTGTCGTCACTCACAGTATATTGTTTCACGAGTACAATTGATAATAGTGACAAGTGATTAAATGAATTTAACAACATTAAATCTTAATTGAATTCACGAATAATATTTTGATTGCATATATCCCTTGGTCACCCTTTGGTTTATTTTTGAATGAGCACTAGGTCCTAGTGACTAGGAGTGCTGCAGTACTATTAAAAAAGCCCTCTCATTAAAAAATTACCAAAGTGTGAACAGGGGATATATCATCCAAGAATCTCTTTGTAAAAACAATACTCACATTGTCAAATTTTTTACAACTAGTGTCAAATCTATTTGCTAAAAAACGTACTCTTTAAATAATTATTATCGGTTTATTTACAGTGAAATACAGTTCTAATTTATCAAAATACATTACGAACGATTTAAAATACTTTAGTTGGAATATACGGGGCCTATTGGGCATTTTTTGGCCGAAATTTTTATATTATTCGGCTTTCGAAAACGACTCATCCAATTAAGTTCTTAGATCCGAATCGGACCATTTTTTTATTATTTCTGAAATTACTGAAATTGTTCAATTATCAGTTTTTGTTGAAAAAATTGGAAACTATGGACCATTGATCTTTTTTTCAAAATGAGTCGTTTTCAAAAGCCGAATTATATACAAATGTTGGCAAAAAAAAGTGGCCAAAAATTCCCAGGAGGCAGCGTAATCGATATGGGCCGAGAAATGGTTACTATAGGCTCTTAATTGATACTTCCTCAACTAATTATAATCATTTTATAATTCGGCCCAACAATTCTAACTACAGAACGGAAAATCGTTAAGACTGTAAGCAAGAGGCGAAGAGTAACTCTTCAAGAGTTTCAAGCTGAAAGAACAAGACTTCGGATTTTTATTTATGTACAGGGGGTAAAATATATTTATAAAATGCTACAATTACAATGATGCTACCCTAAGGTTTACAAAGCCAGGATGAACTAAATGAAAAATAGAGTTGAACGATTTCTATTTATCTCAATTCCGATATTATACAGCATACTGTATGTATATTATATACAGTATATATCTTAATTCAACCGAAACTGACTCAGAATCTGACACCGAAACATCTACACACAATATCGTTATATGATATAACGAATATGATATAACTTATAATAATAATAATATCCAAGATTCCCTCTTTTTAAGATTATTCGTAATGTACTTTAATTGCAACCCTACTGTTTTCGAAGAGTTTTTTTTGAAAAAACAGCAAAATAACAAGCCCCGCAAATTACTCATCTACTGTCCAACTTAAAGGAGGGTCAACTCTAGGCGAGGTCGAAATTTAAACTCCGATGGGCCTCTAGAAGAAAACTTTTGGCATTTAAAAAATTCTATTTATTTTGAGAAAATTGGGAAATCTTGGGTTTCTACATCATGTTTTATTAACTCCAGTAGTGTCTTTCTGGCCATTTGTGGCAAGATGGCTTTTAATCGCAATTTAGGACCCTTAATCATTTATGAATGACAATTTACAAAGTGATCGATCGACTATTTGGATAATTGACGTATGTGCGTTTTTTTAGAAAATTTTTACTGTATTACAGTACTTATTTTTTGCAAAAAAAATTTCAATCATCAAAAAAAGCCTTTGAGCGGAATCAAAAAAAATCTGAGACTTTTTTCCTTTACACCATAGCTCCAAATTGATAACATTCAAGGAATAAGGTTGGTAAAAGTATTACTGTTTTTTTTCAAAAATTACTTAAATCAATTTTTCAAAAAAGACAAGTGGTTCCTAAGAAGTTTTTAAGACTTTTCCATTACACTAAAGTCCAAAAACGATCACGTGACCTTCAAGATAAGGAAATAAGGTTTGGTTCAAGTACACAAATAGTAACTCAAATTTCGCCGAAAATTTTTGAGGCCTAATAAACACTTAATCTAAAAATTTTGAACAAAAACGGCATTTCCCAAAAACGTCACGTGATCTTATTTTTCAAGAAATAAGGATTAATTTATGACATATTCAAACCTTATTTTTGAATTATTCCGCACGTGATTTAATTTCGGACTTTGGTGTAATGAGAAAAAGTCTCAAAAAACGTTTGAAGTTCTCTCCCAAAGTTTTTTTTATGTAATTTGAGTACTTTTTCAAAATACCGTATATTGTGTACCGTAAATTTCAAAGTCAATCGTAGAGACTCATAAGTACCTCAAAATAATCGGACGGGTTTCTGATGAAATATTAGCAACTATGGTCAATTATGTACTGAAAGGTCGCCAGAAGCAACAATCCCCTGTGAAATCTCAAAAATTTGACCATTTTTTGCTCTTTAGTGACCGTTTAGTACATAATTAACTCATAGTTGCTAATATTTTCATTAAAAAGTCGACCTTTCCTATTCTTTTGAGGGTACTCACAAGCCTCTACGGTGAACTTGGGCTTGAATTTTGTCATAAAAAATAGTTCTTTTTTTATTTTTATGAAGCTGAGTTTGTAAAAATTTTAATAAAAACATTTAATTTTGTATTTCAGATTTAATACTCAAATTGGTGACGGTTTAATATTTCAAATACAAAAATGTCAAATTAACCCTGAATTCGTGTTACTTATGCACTTGTTTGTGAGAATAAGCGAAAATGAGAGAGTTTTTAATTTTCTTATTAACATTTGATAACTTTTTATAAACTTTTTTCACAAATTGTTTTTATAGGACTGTAGTGAATTTTTTGAATAATATGATTACCATTGAAAAAATATATGTTGATAATGAATCTTCGGTTATATGCTTGATTAAAATCGTCTTGCCACGCATGGCCAGAAGACACTACGGGTCCAGAGATTGTCGGCCACTACGAGAGTTAAGTTTACGTTTTTTTTCAAATTTTGCTTCATATGCAAGATATTGGGACTTGAATTATCTAACAAAAGGCCTAACAGGTTTAAGGTATCAAAAGTTGGTGTGTATCCGAATTGGACATCTGTTCTGTCCATGAAATACATTTCAAAATGTCAGAAATCACCCCCTTGTAATCGAAATAATTTGGTCGCCTGGTTGTGCGTAGGTTGCCATTTAAGTTTTTTCGACGGGTAATCGACGCATTTGATGTTCTGAACAAAATATCACTATGCATTTCTTGTTATGAGTATGGGCATCATGGATATCACTCCACTACAAAAAGTGGGTGACGTAGCTTTTGTGCGTCATTGCCGGTTGAATTAGATATGGCCCATACTTTAGGAGCCCATTTGAGGGGGTCGGTGCAGATTTTCACTTTTTAATTTTTATTTCTCTTGATGGTCAACTTTTTGCTACTTCGGAATTTTCGAATAAAAATTATTCTAAATAAAAGGTGAGACCTTTGAACTTACTTCGTTTAATCTGATTTGTTTCAGATTTATAATTTTTACTTTGTAAATCGTCTTTTGAAAAAACACTCAAAAACGGTAGATTGCTATCGGAGGTGTCTCAATTGAGGTAAAATGATCGTCGATTTTTTCATTTTTCACTACATTTTCATTGGCCGAGGTGATTACAGATTTTTTTATTCTTGAGAGATATGAATAAATTTTTAAAAATAAAGGAGTTTGTATTTCCAACTTTGTATTTCGACTTTTTATTTCCAATACTAAGACAAAAAACTTGGAGTTTCAGGCAAGTTTGTTTGGAAAATCGATCGTTTTATTCTGAAATTTTAATATTTTGCTTAATTCTCAAGTTATAGCTTCTATAAATTTATAAATAAGGTAAAATTTAAATGCGAAATTGCTGTAGTTTTCGTTTTAAACCGTTTTGGTCGAATATTTTTCGACCATTTTGAAGAGCCCAAAATTCCGCTCTGACTGAAAATGACATTTTTGGTCAAATTCCTATTTACACCAAATTTGTCATCACGAGCAGATTCTAGAACTGTTTCTGAAACTTTAATATCTTGCTTAATTTTCAAGTTATGGTGCTTTTGATATTTTTCAATTGTGTGAAATTATATTCAATTTAATGATTCAGTCAATTGATTAGCACTTATTAAATAGATATTGTCTTTTTGATAAGTACTTTTCTTTTAAGTTACCACTCCTGCTGTTTTCGAGTAAACATGCCCGATGTTATAAAATATTAGTCCGGAAACCCAGTCGTATTACATTTTGTTCAGACTCACTATCGGCGATAGTCTATCGCCCTCACAGCCTTGGGGGGTAAAAGGCGAAAAGCGAGTACCCATCTTTTTACGCTCACGGCACCAAAAATCACTTCAACTAATCTAGGGGATTAAAAATTGTATGGCCAAGCATCCATCGAACAGTGGTATAAGGGATTACCCACTGGGTATTATCCAGTAAAAAGGTTTTCATAGAAGAGCTCATACCGGATCTGTCTCTAGCACCTGACACCCTTAATGAGACAAACATTGTATCTTGTATTAAGTTTCTAAAATTTTAATATACAGTATGCTGCATACATTTAGGGAAATTTACGAGGTTTCTTTACGACTCATTGATTTCGACTGACATTGTCAACCCTAATATATATTCTATATGATAAAAATAAATACGTACAAGAAGAAAAAATTTTCATGTTTAAATTGAATTGTAGATCTGCGGAATTAACGATGTTATTGGGGCTCCGTTCAGCACAGTGAAAAACAGCGAACTTTGAAGCAGCGTCTTGTCAACTAAATACAAAATAGTTGATCGTTTACACTGAGCATTTTAATTTGCAGGAGTTTTCGTAACTAAAAAATGTATAGATCGCTTGTCCAAGACCATGGAAAATGATCTTCCTCAAGTTAAAAAAACTTAAGAAACTGAGGACAAACGTTATGCTTTCAATAGATAAGCATAATTTCGTAAAATTTAAGCTTGCAAATATTTAATACAAGGCAAAAAAACTTACCGGAATCAAGCCGGGAAGTAATTGAATGATCTCTTGATTGAAGAAGTTGTTGATGCATTTGACGGATTCCTGAAACGTCAGGCCAACCTGAAATAGTCAATGCTTAGATAAAGTCGGCGTTAAAATTTCAAAAGTGTCTACAGGAAAGTACAATTCAAATTTTTTTCTAAAATAATTGAGAATTTTAACATTTTCCTAAATAATCTGCCTAAATAAGCTTAAAGGGGTAGTCATGTCTGATTTGCAATTTTGTGGAAGATTTTCTGGAAAATCTGAACCTTGAGCAATAATTCCAAAAATGCCAATTTGTAGACCTAGCCTTAATCTTGCGAAATCAAAGGTCAAACTGAAATTTTGATGACTACACCAATCGTCACATAGTCGTAACAGGAGGTCACTACGCGAAATTTCAAAATCTATCTTCTACGAGACCATATATCGAAATTTGTTCAAAAGTTGATATAATACGTGGAATAAGCAGACAAAGATTCGTAGGTGAGCGATTTACATTTTGATGACTGAATTTTCCTAGCGGTCCAATAAACCGACGATTTTTGGCCGTTTTTCACGATTTTTGGCTTAAAAATTTATCTCCTCCGAGGTTTAGTTTCAAAATGGGGCCAAAATTTCTAAAGTACACCTTGTAACATGCCTAAGATTCGTAGGATAAAAGCTTAGTATGAATATAAATTAAATGAAATAATCAGAGTCATTTTTACTAAAATAAATATGCGTTACTTTGGCGTTTGTATTTGAACTTACAGCGTGAGTCTTTTCGAACTCTCCTCTTTTTTACCCAGGCGGCTAGACAGCTAAAATTGCCTATACTTTGCTTAAGATTTTTGCTGTCTAGCCGTCTGGGTAAAAAAACGGAGAATTCGAAAAAACTCACGCTGTATTTTCGAAGCTCGCATTGGTCAAAGAAGTGAAATCCCGAGCTTTCATTGGTCAAAACGGATCAAACGCAAAAGTAGTGATATCAATCTTTGATATAATAAATTTATTCGGTAAAAGTTGTGTTTTCCATACACTCAGTTTGACAGTGTCTCTGATCAAAAGAAAGCTTTTATTAAAGCAATCGACTTCTCAAGGGGTCATGGACTGTAATATTGCAAAAAAGGTAAACTTTCGATAAAATTTGAGTAAAACTAACCTTCCAAAAGTAAAAGACCCCTGATGGCACATCTTTGTATAATTGAAAGAGCATGTAACTCAGAAATTAATTCCCAGATGTCGTCCCTAAGATGATGAAAATTTTATTATTTCCTGGGTACTTTATGCACAAAACTTACAGATTATCTGCGATGGTTTGCTTCAGTTGCACTTGAATAAGAGGATTCATCCACTCTGAAATTTCAAGAAGTAAAACTCCGGGCCATTTATCTTGTATCATTGTTATCTAAAATAAATTTTTGAAAGGAGCTAAATTATTAATTTTGATTGAAATATTTTTCGAATTACTTAATGAGGTTCAAAAATAGTTGAATTCATCAAAATGAGATCCATATATTTTTAGGAACAACGTTCAGAGTAGAAATTCTACCGTATAATTTAAAAAAAATGAGCTTTTTGCGAGGATTTTCCGGTCTTTTTATGAAATATTATATCCCTATAACACATTTATGATGATTTAGGTTCGTTTTTTGACTTACACATCATTTTTGAGTCATATTTTCGGCGTCTTAAGATATCGTATTTGATAAAATATTAGAAATCCCTAAGAAATAAAATTTGCGGATTCAAACTCAAAACCTTTCTAAAGAAAATATCGGTAAATTTATTACGAAAAATCCTAATTTTTTGTAGAAACTACCGGACAGACAATCCGCAAATATTATTCTTTTGGATTTTCAATATTTTATCAAATACGATAAATATGACTCAAAAATGATGTGCAAGTCAAAAAAACGAACCTAAATCATCATAAATGTGTTAAAGGGAATCCCTTGAAGGGATATGAGTGGTAAAATTTAAGACCAGAAGAAGAAAAAAATTAGGATATGTCGAAATATTTCCCTGTTCAAAATTCTATTATAATATTCACTCGTTGACGTGAAAAATTTCCAAAAATTAATAGTATGAAATTCAAATCGAAAACTTTATTTTAAATGAAAAATAGAAAATTTTGAAGAGCAGTTTCAGGCCATCAGAGAATTAAAAAATAGTTTTTTCATTATTTTAAACCCTAGTTGGTGATTATTGACCACTGGTCAAATTTTTCCATGTTTGTTTCAAATTTCAGTTATTCCGTGCGCAACCCTAGTCATACGGTATAACTTATACAGTATAAGGTATACTGTATAACTTTATCAACGTTTCGATTTTTTATTTAATCATTTTCAGGATAAAGTTTTTTTCAAATTCAAATTAAACAATCGTACAAAGAGAATATCTATAACATCCAAAAAATTTGTAACTCTAATTTGCATTGTTTATGCTTAATATTAATTGAAATGCAGGACAAAGACTTTACTAATAAAACCTATATTACTCCCTATAGAATATCCCCTATTCACACTTTTGTGAATATCCCGGCCCTACTACTTAAAAACACACTACGTTTCCTAATCAGGGCCAGGATATTCACAAAAGTGTGAATAGGGGATAATCCAGAGACATGTACAAATTTACCTACGTATATTATTTAATCTGAGTCTGATAACTCAATAAAAATATATTCGAAATTACATATGTTAAATTTAAAATAGTTTGAATAGTTTGCTATGAAACTGATCATTTATTAAATCTGATCATTTATTGTCGGTCTTTTTGTTCGAATGAGAAATGCTTCTGTTTTTTCGCGATCATTATCATTTCGAAAGCCGATATCAATTATTTTAAATTTATTTTTGAAGCAGTCAAATTTTATATATTGTATAAATAATGTGTATATATCGAAGATCCTGCCTAGTGTAATGTTTATGTCAATCGTCTATGTTTTTATGTTGTTATTGACATAAAAATTACACTAGGCAGGATCTTCGATATATCTCCAACCCGTGTGAGGTCGGAAAGCCCGATTCAAGTGTTGGTGGAATGCAGCCAATCACTAAGAGTAGCCCACATTCTGGTTTAAATGTATTTTAAATTCGGGGAGAGGGCATTTTTTAGTAAATGATGCTAAAATTTTGGCTTGATATACTGAAAATGAGCCCTCTTCCCGGATTTAAGATATGATTGACTACTTAAAACCCCCTGACCACTTAAAACCCCCCTTTTTGGGCATATCTGATTTTCCGGCTGACCTTTGACCACTTAAAGCCCCCCCCATATATTTTCTCCTTTTAAGCCAAAACTATCTGGTAATTAACTAATGTGGGGAAAGTGACAAATTCAGTACTATTTTTGAAATATTGGTATTCGCTGATAGGTTGACCTCATATTTTTATTCAGGTTTTCGAATTGGTCCAAACATAAGCGCAAAATAATTTTCAAATAATTTTATACAGTGTGGAAAATGTGCAACACTTTTGACCAATAGCTCGTGCGTTGCCTATTGCCGACAATAACTGCATTCGTTTACCGGATACCCAAAACTTTTATAATCAAACTTTTACATGCCACAATTCAAATAGTTTTATTTACCGGGTACTAGTAGATAGTTTTTTGGGCGAGGGGCTTTGGGGATTTTTATTAAATTTAAAGAAAAATCACAGTTTCGGAAAAAAACTCTTTACCGATGGCCAGAAAATGCAAAAACCACAAAAAATGTTCAAATTATTTCGAAAGGAATCAAAATTTCACAAAAAAACTCTTAACTGGTGGTCGAAAAATACCAAAACCCCCTGTCCTGTGACCACTTATAAACCCCGCTAGCCTATGACCACTTTAAGCCCCACTGACCAGTTCAAACCCTCTTTTTGGCAAAAGCTGTAGGGGGCTTTAAGTAGTCAACCAGTATAGGCGACAAGTATAGCCTATACTGTATAGGCAATTTCACTATTTATGGGCGGCGGCTTATTGCCTAACCTGTTCCTCACAAAGTTCTAGACAATCTTTTCCGCCTTTTTACTCAGTGCTATTTTAAAGGGATATCAGATGTAGATAAATTAAGGGGTTTGATTTATTCCATAATCTATTCATATAAATATCAAGCAAAACTATAATATATATCCCTTTATCACCTTTTGCATGATCTGAGAGATGTGGGCTGAAAAGAAGAGAAAGCGGCTCATGAGTGGCTAGAAGAGGTCTTAGGAGTGTTAGGATTGGCTCCTCAACCCACATCTCTTAGATCATGCAAAAGTGATAAAAGGATATCCTTTAACACCTTGGTTAATCTGAGATGTGCCGCTGAAAAGCGGCCTCATGAGTAGCTAAGAGGGTCTTAGGAGTGTAGGATTGGTTCCCTCAGACCGACATCTCAGATTAACCAAAAGTGTTAAAGGATATACTGTTTGTTAAAAAATCATCAATTTTTTAAGTATTGGAAAACGCCTTGTTACTATACCTTTGTACTGCTCGGAAAAGATGTGAACATTGGTGCATGCTTGAACCATCTGATACAATTAAACAAATTTTTCCCGCATATCTCAGCAATGAGTACTCTGAAATTATTGCGTGGAATATGAGGCTGAACTTCTCTTGATCCAATTTCCAGTTGATTTTGATGCAGATCTGGGCGTGTTTTTGAGCTGTCTCTTTCTTGCGTTTCCTCAGTTTGCTCCATCGAGGAGGAAGGTTTTACAACTTCAATCTCGTCTGACTTTTCCGATGAGACATTTTCAATGCCACTTTCGGACGAGCTGCTCGAGATATTCACTTCTGAAATCTCTCCCGTTTTCATAACCTCTGTAACTTCTGGATTTTCTCGCGATTGCTGGTGAAACTGCCCCATTGGGTTAAACATAGGGTTTATCATTTGTGGCATTCCAGTATATCTAAACCCAAAAGGACTTTGCATAAAACCACTTGATGAGCTAGGCAGTGATGGCCGTTGAGAAAATGAAATTTTATTTTTTGCCTGAAGGGTAGCTAAGTGTTTTCTGATGGTGCTAGTGCGTGGTCCTCGTTCGTTTTGTACAGCGTCTCGATTCATATGCACTTCGAGGCAACGGTCTAGCCTACATGCTCTGCATTGATTACGGTGGGCCTTTCATAGGGTAAGAACGATGAAAATTTAAAAAAATAAAGAAATTCCTCAAACTGATCGGTTTTTCTAGTGTTAAGTCTAAGACCGGCAAATGAGTTCTCCCGAATATAAAAATATCGACACACTTTTCGATCATTTTTTTTTATTTTTGAAAAGCCAGGAAAGTCTGAACCATCATTTTTAAACCGTTTTCATTATTTTTCAGAAAGAAAACCAAAGCTAAAGATTTTATTCCGGTTCAATTGATGAACTCTGAAATTTAGGAATCGCATGTTACCAAAAATTATGGGAAAATCATAGACAATATCGAGAAACAGTTTTCTGCATTCAACTGCCAACTAAAAAAACTCAATGAACAATTGTTTTCTCGAATTTTGCTCAACTGGTTAACCGATAACTCGGGACTAAAAATAAGCGTGGAAATTAGTTATTTTTTGACCAATGAAATTCGAGAATTTTGGCTTCACTCTTTTAAGAACCAACCATAGAGTGGAATTCAAAGTGAGCCCTATCGATTACGGGGCATCCTGGTTGGTTTTACTAGATTTCTAGCCAATATTTTTAGATAATTCGTCTTGTTAAAACGATTTATCCGATTAAGTCTTTAGATAGCTCAAACTAAGCAGAACTATTTAGAGAAAAATAAATTGAAAAAATGGTCCGAATCCGACCATTGTTTCCAATTTTTTTTAAGAAAAACTAATAATTAGACAATTTCAGTAATCTCAGAAAAAAAATTGTCCGATGGACCTTTTTTTTATTTTATTATTCACAAGATATTTGTGCTCAGTTTGAGCTTTCTCAGAATAAAATCGAATGGGTTGTTTTCAAAAGCCGAATTATATAAAAAAGTTAGCTAAAATCTAGTCAAAAACGACCAAGAGGCCCCGTATTCGCTATATAAAAAACTACAGGGTGTAAGATTTTTCCATTCTTGTTTCCAAATTGGATAGCGATGAGAACGCTAATGTAAATGGTTAATTTCGGCAAAAACCTACGTCTTTCTCAGATTCAACCAATCAAAACGTCGGGAATCAAGTGAATCCAATTTAGAAAAAAGAAGGGAAAAACCTTACACCCTGTACATTGGTATGAATATAAATTAACTAAAATAATCAGACTGATTTTCACTGAAATAAATATCGAATTGAATCTTATCAAATATAATAAGTTAAAATATTTTTTCTTTAAAAAATGAACAAAATTCTCTAACTGATCGGTTTAAATTATTCAAAAAACACCGTTCGTATCCTAGCCTTGTCTATTGGGCATTTTCCTTGGCGCGCACCTTTACATACGTAGCTACGACATTTGCGAATTGATCTCTTGAAGAATCCAGAACATCCATCGCAAGCATAGACGCCATAGTGTTTTCCTGAGCTGTTATCGCCACAAACTCGGCATGGGACTTCTAGAATTCGGCCTAAAATGAAGAATTTAATTTTTTGTCAAAAGAGTTTTTTGAAAATCTCATTTTTTTTACTTTTTAGGTCAAAATTGAAAAGAATTTTAAAAACAGTCTTCTACAAAACAGAATTAAATAAAACTGTCTAACTTCAAAGCTATTTTGGAAAATTGTTTTTCGAGCAAGGGGGGAAGAATTATCAAGTACATTGCAGTCAAAGTATTTTGGTAGATATTTTCATTTGTTATGAGTCAATCTATTTTTTATGACTCATAACTTATGAGTCATCTTGAAAAAAACGCGACAAAAGTTGACCAATGAGCGCCCTTTATATAATGATTATGAAATAAATTTTTATTTCAAATTAAATAAGTGAAAAACGAGCCAAATAAATGAGATTTGATTTCTAATGGTTGATTATAGTGCGAAAATCAAAGAAAATTATTGACAATTAAATTAAGTGAAAAGGGCATGATTTTTAAACTTCATCAAAAAGCTAGAAAAAATTGGTTTGTTAGATAACCGACCTAAGAAAGACCTCCTGTTTTGAAAAGCCAGTTCACCTCAACTGCATTGTAGAAAAAAGTCAAGTTTCAGTAGTGGTCATTTGTGCGATTTGGGACTATCAAATTTTACACACTGTAGAATGTTTACAATAAAGTCATAAAATCCCCAGAACAAAGATTCACGGACAAATTAAATCTTCCTAGAACTTTCACAATTTTTAACAGTTATTAGCTCACAAAAAGACATCAAAGGGCTTTCGATTGAAAATTCACAGAGGAATTGTACTGAGTAGTGAAGTTGGAAGTCTGAGTTTTATGATATGTTACTTACTGTATCATAGGTAGCTGTTAACGGTTGGACACCAAATAAGGAACAATTGCTCGGTAAAAAACGAAAAATCAATTAACATGAGCATATCCACTGTTCACACTTATGTCAATGTATTTTATTTCAATATAAAAATTGGTTTTATTGACATGTTTCGCGTTTTGCGTCTTCAGAATGAGAATAAAATTGCAGAATTTTTAACAGAAAAGTTTTTCGGGTCGAAAAGTAATTTGACGAATCGGGCCTTAGTTTCGCTAAATTATGTTAATATAGGCAGCTCGATAGAAAATTATACTTTATAATTGTCAATTGAGCTGCCTAGATTTACATTAGTGTGAGCAGGGGATATAGTATGTGTTTAAGCTTTGAAATAATCGAGTAAAAATTTTTCTCCCGAAACAAATATCAAAGACCATTTATTGATCGGCCAATTAGTAACGACCTTATAAAAAATCGGAAATCTCAAAATTTTGACAAAAATGATCAAAATAATTTTTTTGGTGACGAAGAGAATGAAAAAAATGCAGAATCTTCAGTGCAGATCAACTTCTTTTTTTCCACATTTTCAAAAAAAAATATTTTAAAAATAATCTCGAAAATAACATGACTGAGTCTTAAAATACGACCAGTACTCCCTTAACTTTTGAAATTTTTTCAGCATTCGTGAAATTTTAAAATTTAGACTTTCTTGCAATTTGAGAATTCTGCCATTTTTCGATAATTTGAGAAGTAATAAAATCCTGCAAATCACAAAAATTCGATAATTTCGCGCCATGGGGTCCCGATGCAAACAAGTCTAACTTTGCAGGTAAACGTCGGCTTAGGCCTAATCGATGGCGATCGCGAATAATGGCCTTTTCCGATGACAACCTCCTTAATCCGTTTTTGAACGCGATTGAGATTTGCGGATTACAACATTGATTCACTTTTTTTGCATCTGGTTATTTTTGCTTGTAAGCTTTAAAACTTTGTAAATAAAAATCACGGAGTCTGAAAGTCGGCATTATCCCTTAGATTTTAACCAGCTTTTTCAAGGAATAAATGAAACAATTATTAAATTAAATTGAACACTAAACACAGGTGCCCTTGCGATTTCGAGTTCGATGACCAAAGCCGATTACTAGGCAAATTGTAGCTATGATGGCGGCATGCCTTTATGTATACACTTTTTTTAAGATTAGTTTACTTTTGAGATTTGTATTAATTAAATTAAACGTTTTGAAATCCGAAATGCTTTTCTCTTAAAACATAGAATTAGGGAGGTTTAGACAATTGATCGTGAATTTTAATTTCAATTCTCGTTTTTGTTTGAGTACATTCGATGACCGATTAAATTACGCCATGTATGGGAAACAAAGGTCAATAATGAAAAAAAATTGCTGATAAATTTTTAGATACTTTCATGAATATCGTTAAAGGGACTTTATAAGATGCAAACTACAGAATGACATACATTTCTTAAATCACTCAATTATACCCCCACCAATTGTTTTCGGACTAAATAAGCAGCCGACGTTTAACGGAGAGATGTAATCAGTTGCTTATTTTTCCGCAAAGTAAATTTTCTCGAAAACTCTACAGAGTCTATAAAGGTAACATACCCGCTTAAAGGCCTGTAATTATTTAAGGGTCTTACTCAAAAGACAACCAGCCAATTATAGGCCCAAAATAAAGGAATATATTTTTCGCGTGTCTGGCTGTAGGGTCTTAGCTGAATAGGTGGAATTTACTTCGCGAAAAATGAAGCTCAAAGTTCGAGCCTGGTACGCAAACGTGATTCTTTTAGACAGGTTATCCTTTTCTTAGACATCTTAAATTCGGGAAGTATGGCCTTTTGACTAAAATTTTGTCTTGATTTACCAAAAAACATTTACAATGAATTTAATAAATTACAAAAAACATGGTAAAAAATTTGAGACACTCAATTATGGCAAAACTTTATTTCATTTCAAATTTATTCTATCAATTTCTTTGACTCATGTGGTACCTTCAAAATATCCTGAAAGACCCCTAAAAATAAACTACATCTTACTGAGAAACTAATACCCAATCTTAGGTATTACTCAAAAATGGACCTCTTTCTGAAACAAAGAAACAGAGTTAGTTCTTAATTATTCATCTCATAAAACTTATTCTATGCAAAACAATAAGCTAAAGAAATTAAAACTTTACATCCGGATTTACATACCCTGACCCTAAAAACCGTTAAAACTAGTCAACTTTTAGGTCGATTCATCATTACTTATGATTTATAAGCTCCAGCAATCGTATAATTTTAAACACCGGGTTGGCAGTAAAAAGCGAAATAGTAAAAGGCCAAAAAATCGTGAATTTCAATTTTTTGAAAATAAAGAAGAAATTTTTTTTGAAAAATGCTGATAGTCTTGTTCGCAATGAAATTTTGCGTTTCTTACGGTACTTTTTCGAATGAAAAAAATAATTTCAGTAAATTGTCGAATTCACTTTTTTGTTTCAAATTGTGCTCGAATTTACATAATTAACATTTTTCAGAAAGAATTATTTTACAGCCAGAAAGTTATAAAGTGAGTCTCGAAAAATGAAAACTATTTTTACTTTCGAAAATGCTTCTAAAACGCCGAAACGTTAAAAACGTCAGAAACCTCTCAAAAATAGACCTTTGTTGAATCTTAATTGATATACGGTTAAAATAGAACATCCGTGGGTCCAATAATATATTTTGACTCTAAAAATACTTGCTACCGATTTGCAGTGTTCCATCGATTTTTCATGAAATCTTCTCTTTAAATATTTTTTATGCAAAATGTCATTGTCAACTGATTTCAAAATCTCACTTAAATCTTACGTAAATATCCTTAAAACCGCTTTTAAGTAAATTCAAGTATGAATTTATAATTCTTCTTATTTGAAAGCATTTGAATTAATTTTGTGATGAAAATAAATAATTAATATTTTTTTCATGGCACAAACAAACGTAAAAAAAATCTAAAAATAAATTTGAAAATGTTCTACAACTGAAATTTCACATGAAATTTGTTTTTGAAATAATCAAACTTTCAAATATTCTTCACCTTAAATTTAAGTAAGACCCGTTTCATTATACCATGAACGTAAAAATGCATGTTATGGAAATTCCATTATGGAATGTTTTAAGGTTGTCATTATGAACAATAAAAACTTCCGATAAAAATTTTGTTGGACTTTATTTCATTTTCCCTGAAAGTTTTCGAGCAATTTCGTGGAATTTGCAGACATCCAAGCTATCAGAAAAATTAAATCCGCATAGACGAGTCGGTGCTTTTCGTAACCAAATTGGTCTGAATCCAATTGTTTATTCAGACTGATTTGGGTACGAAAAGCACGCTGGAATTGGTCTGGATGGAAAATATTTTGTGAAAAGTGCATCGTCATGTCAATAATATTAAGAGACAGACCAATCAAACTTGCCTCTTCCGATCTTAAATTCGGTCTGATAGGAGCTCAACGCCTGATCAGTGATGACGTATGCAATTATCTCAAGTTTAATCAAATCTCACTGGTCAAATTTGATTTCACAAAATATTTTTCATTTAGCTCAATTTGGGTACTGTAGTATGAAATTCATACTATGAATAGTACGAGCGTGCTTTTCGGACCCAAATTGGTCTAAAATTTTTTTTGTATTCAGACCAATTTGGGTACAAAAAGCACAACCCTGCATTGAGACTAACGACTTTTTATCAGTATATTTCAATTTTCGTGGTTTAGTTCCGAGAATATCAAGCCAAACTGACTTAATAGCTGAAATTTGTAACTCATTTCAAACCTAAATGTAAAATGTCCGAAAATCAGTAAGAATTTAAAAATTTAAATCTAGCCACCAGTTAAGATTTCGATCATCAACCAGTCTTAATCGGTAATGTTTTAGCTTCTAGGCTGTTCAAGGTCAGCAAAATCTCACAATTGTTTTCAAAAATGAAGTTCATTTTGTGATCAGCGTGAAATTTCACACAAAATGTATAATTTGAAATTGTTCGATCTTAAAAATTAGATGAACTGCGAACAGCCCTTAACCCTCCGAAGCATATAAAAAAAAGTTCCGCCAAGGCACGATAGCCTTTCAGGAGGCTATATTTTGAGCTTTGTTTACAGAAAACTCTTATGAGATCAACCTTCAATTTTTCCTTCATGATCAAGTTGAAGAGTTAAATTTTCGAAAAAAAAATTAATATTCTAGAAATTTTATGTTTAATTCTAGGAAAAAACGTTTGAAAAGCAAGGTTAATTAAACAACGTGATACTACCTCATGGTAGGTTCCAGGAAATGTATGCTTATCTCAATAACTGCGCTGTGCTCTGTTCTACTCAATACTCTTGTCTGATTGACTACAGTGGGTGAGACCAATGGGCAACAGTGCTCAATGGGCAACAGTGAGACCAATGGGCAACACTTTTTAGCAGATTTGATTTTTTCAGACCTATGAGACCAATGGGCAACACTCTGGAATTTTTGGTAATTTTTTATGGCAATTTTTTTCGATTTACCCATAATTTTGATAAATTTATAATAAATTAATATATATTTGTGAAATTTCACAATATAATTGTGAAATTTTATAATCTAGAACAAACTCTCGAAAAACTGTGTTTAAGTTTATAGAAAATACATGTATCAAATTAAAAAAATCGGACTAGTGAGACCAATGGGTAACACCCTTCGTGTGAGACCAATGGGCAACACTTTTTCGAAAAGCTCGTGTGTTGGCCATTGGTCTCACCCACTGTATATCTGTTGAGAATCAAAAAATATTTCTAAATAAGTTCAAAATATTCATGAAAAAATCACGTTTTTTAGGAAAAAATTGTTAGTTTTCTCGATTTAATGAAAATATTTGATTATTATTACAATATTGAGGCAAATATGGTATAATAGTACCACTCTGGCATGATTTTCACAAATTATATATTTTTTCAAAACATATCATTTTATCCATACTAATATCGAAATAAGATATTTTGAAATTTCACTCCCAAAAAAATATATTTGCTCCAGATATGTCCAGACAGCTAATTTTTCTTGCAAATTGTGCCCAAAACACTTTCCTAAAAACTGGCTTATTTAAATTTTAATTCCAAATTTGGATCAAAAAGTATTTCTTCGGAAGTTAAACTTAAGCAAAAAATCGCCTTTCAATCAATTCGTCATAAAATTTGAACCTAGTATCCGAAAAAAATTTGAAAATTTTTTTTAAATTCACATTGTTGAATTTCAGAATGAATTAGAAAGAGAAGTTTCTGCAGTCATTTTTTCTATCATTTGTGGCTGATTTAAAGTGGCTTTAGCCTTTCAAAAGGCTATATCATATAGCCTATATGCCTCGGAAGGTTAAGCTCCAATGATTAGTTTGATAATGGCATGAATAGGTACTTGCCGGTTACCGGATCCATTTCGTACCAACTTGGTACCCCATAGCCTCTATGATATAAATGACAATACTTGCTGGTTTTTAATGCCACTTTTCAGAAAATAACACGTAGTTTCGGTGGCTTTAAAGACCCAGCAAGTACCGCAATAGATATGATATAGTCTATGTATCTGGATGTCAGACAAAGGATGACATACATAATCGAAAACGAAATTGGCTTATAGGCCAACTTAATTTTCGACTACGTAACGTTCGTCATACTTTTCCTGATCTCCAGGTAAAAAATGAAAATGTTGCCTTCAAATATACGACAACGCTTTCCATTGACTTCCGCTTACGCACAAAGCTTAATGAAAAGGCACATTTCAGCCTATTGAAAACCTTACGGGTTAAACAAAAAGTCCACTTTTTGTAAAAAAAAATAACTCAAAAAGTTTATTTTTTTGTTGTACCCATACCCCCCTGGTGCGAAGAGCACAAAACTAACCCGCCAAGTGCCTCTTCAAAATGCAATTCACCAATTGTCAGAATCATTTCCTCAATTAGTTAATTTCAATCGCCTTTTAATCTTATTAAAATAGTAAAACATGTTCATGGTCAACTTAAGGTCCTAACAAAGTCGTGGCTGATAATGCTATCTCCATTTTGACAATACTTCACGGAGAAGCAATTGAGCGAAGGCATCTGGAAAGGCCTTTTTGAAAATTTCATCATTTTTAATATTCACAATTCTAGAGAGGGCAAGTCTGTTGAGAAATTTTTATATTCCAAAATATATAATTTTGTCATAATAACAAGTCAGCGAAAAAATTGAGCTGAAAGATGCTTACATTTTGGTTTTCTTACAATGCAGTTGAGGTGAACTGGCTTTTAAAAAAGGGGGTCTTTCATAGATTGGTTATATCACCAACCAATGACCGCTTCTGATGTTGTCTAACCTTTTGATGAAGTTAAACAATTATGCCTCTTTGACTCAATTTAATTGTCGTTAATATCTCATATTTTTCGCTCCATAATCGACCATTAGAACTTAAAATCTCATTTTTTGGCGCGTTTTTGACTTATTACATTTAATTTTCTAAAAATATTTTATTTCATAATAAGAAATATCAAGAGCGCTCATTGGTCAACTTTTGCTATTTTTTTTCAAGATGACTCATTACTTTTAAAATCATTCTATTTACCAAAATACTTCGACTGCGTTGTATCATAAATTGAAAGTTAATTTCAAAATTATGCAGGTCAGCTCGCTCTTTTATCTAGAATTTTGTTGACTTATCAAGCTGGTTTGATACGGCCAACACGTTGCTCCTGGATCCGCGATGCTAACTGTTACTCATCTAAGCGGGGGCGGGTAAAACGCGCCAACCAATCAGAGACGTTCGGAAATCGCGCAATTCCCCGCAAAATATTTTAATCCAATTAAATTGCTTCTAGAAGCACGTGAGTAATAAATGAGTCATAACAGAAGAAATTAATTTCCACGCTTGTTGCCGGGCGCATCGTGTTGAGTGTAGAACAAGTTGGTTTAATCAACAAAAACCCGCTTATGAGGACGACGCTAGCATCTTGTCGAAGGCTTAAAAAATAGTTTCTCATGGAATATGGGATAACTTTAAGGTATTCATTGATTAAAAACATTGCCTGCCAATTTACATTGATCAAGCATTCAATAAAAAGATCAAATGGAAACGCGTAAAATCGATAAACTGAAAGAAAATTATTTTATAATTATGGCCATCTGTAGCCATCTGATTTAATTTGAAAATCATGATTCAAACGCTTGCAAGAAACATTAATAATGTTAAATTATACACAAAATGCGGGCAAAAGCAAGGACAAGGAAGTAGCTTGTCATGTTTTCAGAAGTGCATAGAATAAAAAATTTCATTTGAATACTGCATGTTCTGCCAAATAACGGTTGGCAGTAAGAGGCCAAAAAATCTATATATTTTATATCTTTCTCTCAGTAAAATATTTTTTTCAGAAAAATTTGATTTTGATGTAAATTCTAGCGAAATTTAAAACAAAAAAGAAAATTCGATAATTTTTTTTTTGGTGAAAATTTTTCAAGAAAATCGGCATGTTGGGCACAAAATAAATTGAATGAAAAAGGGCAAAACTTGCAATTTGCTGTTTAACGAGCATATGGATTAAGGGCCCATAATCGACAGATCGTGACTATTTGAAAAATGCGGAATCCGAGAATTTCATTGGTTGATCCGCCAAAATCTGACCAATGAAATCGGCGTATTCTGCATTCCAGGGTTTTGAGTGAGTGCTAGTATCCCGCGTTGTTTGTATCATTCAAATAGTAACGATCTGCCAACTGAGGGCCCTTAATCCATATATTAATAAATTTGAATGCTTGAAGTGAAAGCTGTTTTTGTTATGAATCATAACTTATTATCAAAAAAAACGCACTCTGCATGCTAACTTTACAAAAAATTATACACATAATTTCAAATTTTAACGGCTCGGTGATTATAATAGACAATTTAATTTCTATAATATGTGATATATAGTGAGAGCATTCTCTTATGGACACAATTTGTTTGTTCTATATAAATAAAATAAGCTGTTTATGAAACATTGATAGTTTTACACTATGGAAAGCCCAATATTGTTGTTAATTATTTTAATAATACTTAATTTACAAAAAATTAATAAAATAGTAAATAAAATTATCGACTGAATACTTATTTGTCATCAGACAAATACAGTGGGTGAGACGGACTAGTGAGACCAATGGGCAACACCCTTCGTGTGAGACCAATGGGCAACAGTGAGACCAATGCGCAACACTTTTTCGAAAAGCTCGTGTGTTGCCCATTGGTCTCACCCACTGTATGTAGTCACTGAAAGTCTCGCCCAGAATTCCATTATTTTGAAAGCATGTTTACACTATGTTTTACACTATGTAAATTAATTTATTGAGAACAACAATCTCGATAAAAAAAGATGAAACGGACCCATTGTTGGTCAATTAATTTTCAGGCGCCTGCTCATTGGCTCAATCTCGGCAGCTTTCTTTTGCTTTTCTCGAACAAAAGATTTACATACTGTATACAAAAACGCTACGTGTATAGTATTCCAAATTCTAGCTAGAAAGGGAAGCTTCAGAAAGCAAACGCCGCGCCGCCGACAAATAAGAAGTTAAATAGAAGAAAATCATCACAAGGTTATTGAACGCGAGATGATCCTCATACGTATGATCAGGTGCTTTCTGGAGTTAAGATAACCAGCTCAAAACAATGATGTGAAAGTCTCGAAAATTTTTTTACACAGTTGAAATGTAAGTATATTCTTAAAGATGAGGAATCTTAAATATAATTGGAGTTTTTTAGGGTTTTTCTAATCTACATCATAAATTGAAACCTTTTGCCCAAACCCGACGACGGGCGAAATAATAATTTAATTGGCCTGGTGCTCTGACACGTATTATTCAAAATGTACTTTTTCACTCATTCGTATTAAACAGTTTCAGAATATTATGTAATTTTTTATTGAGCTCTTATATCCATTAACAAGGGCACATGAAAAAATTTGAATATAAATAATTAAACTTTGAGCTTGACAATGCATAACCGAAACGTTGCTGATATTAATAAATTTAATAATTACACATGAAAAATGAGAAATTTATCTCTTTTGAACCCTTGAATCACAAATAAATAATAATGATAATAAGAGCTGAAATAAAGAGGATTTATGCTGTTTTGCGGTCGGTAATGACCGTTTTTCAAGTTGGTGATCTGAATTTATACTTTTTTTTATATCCCCTGTCCACACTGATATCAATTTGGGTAGCTGACATATTGGGTCAAGCTAGGTCAGCTACAGCAATTAACATTAGTGTGAACATGGGATATGGGGATATGTGAACAGGGGATATGGTCAGATAGAGCTGAAAAAACTATCGTTTATTTCAAAATTCATGATGAAAGTATAATAAAAAAAAATTATTGTCATCAGCAGCGAATTGAGAGCTTAATTTTGTGTCTTTAATTCAATATTTTTTGAACAACTTTTCTTAAAGGAATTGGTTCAACTTATCAGGAATCCGTTATTTTATCTAGAATATTCAAAGTCGGACCGAAAAAAAAATTCTTGTCAAAATTTAGACCAAATGTACTTTTTCGATGATTTGACCGAACAGCGAAAAAGTGTGCGACTGGGGAGAGTCTAACGGAGTATGATGGACCATCATTGATGGTTCAATTTATCTTTAATATATATTTTATTATCCGAGAGATTCGGGTTTTTCCAGAAAACTGAGCTGCGAATTAGTATAATTTTTTCGAAGCGTCACTTAAAACTTTATCTTCTCTCAAAAAAAATTTCCTCGATTTTATTCAACACAAATTTGGCAATTGCCGCATTGGATTTTTGTGAAAGGACTTTTCTTGAAAATTGTCTGATTAAATTTATGTTTATTCTATTGCTTTTAATTTGTTTCCAGATAATAAAATAGTCGATTTTCACTTGTTTCGAATTGGTTATTTTTTACAAGTAAAAGTCATTTTTTCATTAAATATCACTTCTAAGGTCGGTTATGAGCAATCTTCGAAAAAAAGTATTTCTAATATCCAACCTGACATTTTCAATATTGCGGTCAGTTCGTCAGTTTCGGGTCGACATCTCATTGACTTACAGCCTATTAAAGACATTTTTTTATGTCTGCAATCACGAAAAATCAAATAAAAAGTATTGCGTTTATGGTAATTAACTGACTTTTTAATTTCGAAAAACTTAGATAATCTTTGGAAAACGAAGTCGATTTTGATAACTCAACCTAGACTTATATTATTTAACGTTGCTGTTTTCTAATTTTCACGTTGTTGCAAAACAAAAATTCGAGACCCCCTTAACTTGCTTACTTCAAAAAAAAGATGAACCAATTGGGAGAAAATTGGAACTCAAACGACTCCTTTTAGTTCCACAAGTTAATTTTATGATCAAACTCATACGGTTGAAATAGCTTTTTTCAAGCTTGATCCGCTTTTTCGAGAGATCAACGGCTCAAAAGGAGAAATCAAGGAAGAGTTAATACATCACACAGACGTTCTTTTAGTTAGTTGATTTCAATTTTTAAGTCATAAGAATCATCTTGCCAAAATCGGATCAAGACAGTGGATTTCAAATAATAACCTTTCTTCAAAATAACTTAACAGATAAGGTGAAAAAATCCATTTTCCCGACAAAAGTTGTCTCTCATCATGTTTTCATCTCAAATCGTTAATTTTTTTATCAATATTTTTCTGGTAAAACATTTTTCTTACCTCCAATTTTTCGCTGGTCCATTGCAGTATTATTTTGTCTGGTTTTTTGATGTTAAGGTAGGGTACAAGAGGTATCTTTTGATTCTAAATCGGTCGTGGTGGTGACTTGGCTCGACTAGCGGTTCTTCTAACCCACTGCTCCATTCCTCAGTCATCGTCCAATCTGACTCAGGAGCGCTACCAAAATACACTACCCAGAAGCCACCAACATTTTTCGCCCCCATACCGCTTTTCTGCGCAGGAATCAATAAGGACTTTTTGATTCCGGAAGTAAAAATTTAAGCTATCGATTATTTTGTCTCAAATTTTTAATTAACATAGAATTTCATAACGAAAAATTCAACCTCAAAATCAATTTCAAAACTGCTAATAATTGAGTTTTGATTGCGGAAGTCGATAAGATAATATTTTTTTAATCTAATTTGAAAAATTTTCATCGAAATCAATCACGATCCTGACGATCTTACTTGTACGGTACTAGTTGTACCCCTTCTCCAAATCCAATTAGATTCATTTTTTTTTTCAAATTTTCGACCTCTGACTCAGACATCTTAAGGGGGTCGGTGCATTTTGACAGATACGGATATGGGCTCTTGATGAAAAACTTTTTACTGGGTTTATATATTCTCTTCAATATCCACCAAAGTAATGTTTCATACCCAGGCAACTTTGTAACTACAGAATTTTCGAATCCTGTTTTTTAAGAAATTTTGATTTCGAATTGAACTTTTCGAATTCGACAAATTATGTTAAATTTGAAAACACTCCGAACATTATGAAAAAATGCCTTATTTTTTCTTCAAATTTTTTCACATATTTGTTTTAAATCAACGAAAAAAACTCTTCAAAATGGTCACTTTAACTTTTAGCGTAGGTGACCACATATTTTTATATGCATTTGAAAAATCCTATGACAATTTTTGGGATTTTCGGTCGAACCCTATTTGGAAATATATCGAAAATTTTCCCCATTTTCTGTTCAAAATTTTTCAAACTAATTTTTCTGGAATCCTAAGCAGAAAATATTGGGAATGGCTACTTCACTATATTTAAATTTGTCTTCGTTTCGTTTCTTCGCTCTTGTTAATACTATGAATCATACTTTATTTTAAACTACGGATCGGCAAGAAATACCTAAGGGCCCTCATTAGCCGGAATTAAAAAATTTTCTCACACTCAAAACTTGCCGATTTGATCGAAGCCGACCATCCACCGTTTTAAATTTATTTTATTAACTCATGCAGAAAATATTTCTTTCGCGTGTGGTAAAAATTTCGGTTTTTTTCGTCTTTTTTCACAACTTTAAATTTTCGATTTTGACGTAGAAATCGTATAAAAGTAAAATTGATAAATCCGAGTCGGTGGTAGAAAGCGTATTTTAGGCTTCTAAGTAAAAAATAATAAATATTTTACTGTTATTTTAGAAACCAGGGAGCAAAACGCGCGTTTTATGAGTGTTTTAAAAAAGACGATTTATAAAGTAAAAATAATCAATCTGAAGAAAATTCAGAATTAAACAAAGTAACCTGAAAAGTGGCCAACTTGTGTTCGAAAAATTTTTTATTTCGAAATTTTTGAAGTGGCAAAAAGTTTCCCATCAAGACAAAAAACATTGAAAAAAGTGCAAATCTGTCAAAATGCACCGACCGCCCCCTTAAGGGGTGGTTGTCGTTGATTAGCGTTTTTTGAAGTTTTTATAAATGGTTTTCTTGATGAACTGGTAGAGGTGGTAATATAAAAACTTTCTGGAACGTGAAGAACAAGTGTCGAAAATAATTCCAACACTTATTGTAAATATGATACAATTCAACCTACGCCCACGCACTAACCCTTAATAAGCCTCCAAAAAGAAACCTAAAAAGCTTACTCCTCTTACAATTTACATGATTTTTTTCTAATTTTTTGAGTGAAGTTTCGGAGAAGCAATATCAACAATAATCTAAAGCCTTTTTTTTTGAAAATTTTGCTTTTGACAGAAAATTTTTTTTTTGACCAATTTTCGTTGAGATATTTGTTTCGGTCTTTTCGCATTTTTTCGTTAAAAGCAAAATTAGACAAAAAGACTCTGGATTATTGTTGAAATTAGTTTTCCAGAACTTGATCAAAAAATAAAAAAAAAATAATGTAAATTGTAGGAGAGTAAGCTTTTGAGTTTCAAATATTAAAACATTATAGTAACCTTTAATAGCCTCCAGAACATAGTCCTGATCAAAAATTAAAAAAAAACGCTCTAGATTATGGTTAAACTAGTTTTATGTTGAAAATTGGCGGAGGAGTAGGCTTTTGAAAAACCCTCTAAATCTCGATTTCAGATTTCGTTTTGAAAAATCTTTTAAGAGTTTCTGTCCGACAAAAAAAATTTCGAAAACGCTCTAGATTATTCTTTGTATTGATGGTCTGGCAGCCTGACACAAAAAAAATAAATGAAAATAATGAAAACTGACGGAAGGAGTAGGCTTTTTAGTGTTTTTTGTTAGGTTTACATACGTTCATGTGAGTGCGTAGGTTGGAATTGTGTCAGATAACTGAATGTCTGAAATTGATTGCGAAGAGTTTTTCTTTACGTTAAAAAAAGTTTTTGGGATCCACCTTAGCTAGTTTAGCCAGAAAACCTTCATCTTAAAACAGGCAAATCAGCGAAAACCACTCTCTTAAGGGTTGTGGGTGGGTCGCAGATTTTGACAGCTTACGAAGCTATTTTTGGATAAACAGCGAGCTGATATCCCAAAAACTTTTGCATCTTGAAGAACAACTCTTCACGGTGATTTGTAACTAAACAGTAATCTGATACAATCTCACCTACGCCTACACCTACGCTTTCAAAAAGTCTCCTAAAAAAACACTCAATACGCATTTCTCCTTCAATTTTCATCATTTTTTATTATTTTTGTGTCAGGCTCCAGAGGAGCCTCACACATAATGCAAAAGCGCCCTTTCTCGAAATTTTGCTTTTTGGCGGCCGAAAAAACGAAAACAACAATTATTGATTAATTTATGATGTATATTGAAAGTCCGCTAATTTGTTTTTTTGACCCTACAAGTTAAAAATTGCACCAAAATCCTTAAAGGTGTTTGAAATTACAAAAAAAAATATTTTGAAGCATTTTGTCAAATTTTTTTTTGGTTTCTAAATTTTTGTCAAAATTCAAATAAAAATGAAAAGTTGACATGGACCCCAAGAGACGCCAAATAAAAATTTCAAAAAAAACTCTCTAATGTTTTGTCAAACAAGGCCTGTGCTTCAGATGCAGTATGAGACAAAACTTATCTCCTAAACTGGTGGAGGGATAGCTTTTGCCTGAGCCTCCCAAACTGACCAATTCAAAGATTTAGGCTAAAAATTAAAAGTTGACATAAGCCCCAAGAGACGCAAAATCAAAATTTCAAAAAAAACTCTCTGATCGTATTGTTAAACAAGGCCTGTGCTTTCAGATGCTGTATGAGACAAAACTGTATCTTCTAAACTGGTGGAGGAGATTGCTTTTGCCTAAGCCTCCAAACTGGACCAATCAAAAATTTTACTTTTTTTTTTTCAGTTTTTTCCGCCAAAAAGCAAAATTCCGAGTAAATGACAATAATGCCATCATGTATGAGGCTTGTTTTGGAGCCTGACAAAAAAAATAATGACAAACGGTGAAAATGACGAGAAATTGCGTATTTAGCGATTTTTAGGAGGCTTTTTAAAAGCGTAGGTATCGGCGTAGGTGGGATTGTATCAGATTACTGTTAAATCACTATCACCACGTGAAGGTTGTTCTCAAGATGCACAAGTTTTTGGGATATCAGCTCTGCTAGTTTACCAAAAATAGCTTCGTAAACTGTAAAAATCAGCGACACCCCACACCCTTAAAGCTAAGCTAGTAAAATAAGCTAGAAACGGCAAACATTTTTTTGCTGAAAATTTGTGATCATGTTTGAATTGTCGCCATTGAAAAAAGTATAACGTTTAGTACAAAAATGTTTTCGAGTTGTCAGTACTGCTAAAAAAATGAAAAACCCTTTTTTAATAGCCATGTTTATTCTTTAGATTCTCAATTTTTTCGAAAAAAAGTTTCGAGAAAATTTCAAACTTTAAACATAGGCATTTCAAAAACGGATTTTGATTTTTAATCAGTAGCTGACAAATTTAAAAAAACATTTTGTACTAAAAGTTATATTTTTTCAAGGACTACAATTTAAAAAATAGTTAAATAAATTTAGCAAAAAAAGTTTTGCTGTTTCTACCTAATGGCATAAATTTGAATTCCGCCGTTTGATTGGTTTAATCTGAGAAAGACGTAGGTTTGCCTAAATTAATCGTTCTCATTAGCGGATAGCAATTTATCAATTTGGAAAAAAAAAGGGAAAAATCTACACCCTGTAGTCTACATATAACTTATAGAACGTTGTGTTTCTGACTGGAACACGGTATTTTAAGTCAACAATTTTTAGCCGAAAAGATAAGCTCTAACTAGAACGATACGCCCTAACTTTGTTCATTTGTTTGAGCAACTGAATCCAGTTAGAGAAATAGACTGTACGGCAATTGTGAGCTTATGATAAATAACAAAAAAAGAAGAATTTTGCATTGGAACAGAGGTGTGTCCATTATAAAAACTAGGGCACTTTTAAAAAATTGAAAGTGTTTTTATACTGAATTTTCAGTCAGGCAGCTTGACCCCAATTTTAAAGTCAATGTATCGTCACGGAAATTTCATCAAAAAATTTCTCGTTATCAACTTCTAATCACGTTATACGCAATGATGGGTCAATAATGTACACTCGGAGCGCAGAGGTAAAGCTACTTTGGCTTTATTTTTCTATATTGACTCATGGACCATGAGTCATGGTGGCTTAAATCGTCAATAAGAAAGTTACTACGAGAAAGCTTTTGATGAAATGTCTGAAGCGATACGGCGAATTTTAAATTAAGGTTAGGCTGCCTGACTGGAAATTCACTATAAAAAATTGTTCTTAAAGGGGTAGCGGTCGCATAAATGTACTTTTGTACTCCACTTTACCAGAATACTAAACTGCTTCGAAATTTTTGAGAATAGCGATTTGGTAGATCTATCCTTAATGTACAAAAAAAAATTAATCAGAATAATTTTTGGCCAACCNCTTAAGGGGGTCGGTGCATTTTGACAGATACGGATATGGGCTCTTGATGAAAAACTTTTTACTGGGTTTATATATTCTCTTCAATATACCACCAAAGTAATGTTTCATACTCCAGGCAACTTTTGTAACTACAGAATTTTCGAATTCCTGTTTTTTAAGAAAATTTTGATTTCGAATTGAACTTTTCGAATTCGACAAATTATGTTAAATTTTTGAAAACACTTCCGAACATTATGAAAAAATGCCTTATTTTTTCTTCAAATTTTTTCACAGTATTTGTTTTAAATCAACGAAAAAACTCTTCAAAATGGTCACTTTAACTTTTAGCGTAGGTGACCACATATTTTTTATATGCTATTTGAAAAATCCTATGACATTTTTTGGGATTTTCGGTCGAACCTATTTGGAAATATATCGAAAATTTTCCCCATTTCTTGTTCAAAATTTTTCAAACTAATTTTTCTGGAATCCTAAGCAGAAAATATTGGGAATGGCTACTTTCACTATATTTAAATATGTCTTCGTTTCGTTTCTTCGCTCTTGTTAATACTATGAATCATACTTTTTTAAACTACGGATCGGCAGAAATACTCTAAGGCCCTCATTAGCCGGAATTAAAAAAATTTTCTCACACTCAAACTTGCCGAATTGATAAGCCGACCCATCCACCGTTTTAAATTTATTTTATTTAACTCATGCAGAAAAATATTTCTTTCGGTGTGGTAAAATTTCGGTTTTTTTCGTCTTTTTTCACAACTTTAAATTTTCGATTTTGACGTAGAAATCGTATAAAATAAAATTTGATAAATCCGAGTCGGTGGTAGAAAGCGTATTTTAGGGCTTCTAAGTAAAAAATAATAAATTTTACTTTAGTAAAAAATAAAATTTTTACTGTTATTAGAAAACCATGGAGCAAAACGCGGTTTTTTGAGTGTTTTAAAAAGACGATTTATAAAGTAAAAATAATCAATCTGAAGAAATTCAGATTAAACAAAGTAACCTGGAAAGTGGCAACTTGTGTTCGAAAAATTTTTTATTTCGAAATTTTTGAAGTTGGCAAAAAGTTTCCCATCAAGACAGAAAAACATTGAAAAAAAGTGCAAATCTGTCAAAATGCCCACCGCGCCCCTTAAGGGAGATGGGTTGTCGTTGATTAAGCGTTTTTTTTGAAAGTTTTTTATAAATGGTTTCTTGATGAACTGGTAGAGGTGGTAATATAAAAACTTTCTGAACGTGAAGAACAAGGTCGAAATAATTCCAACACTTATGTAATATATGATACAATTCAACCTACGCCACGCACTAACCCTTAATAAGGCCTCCAAAAAGAACACAAACAAAAAGCTTACTCCTCTTACAATTTACATGATTTTTTTCTAATTTTGGAGTTGAAGTTTCGGAGAAGCATATCAACAATATCTAAAGCCTTTTTTTTTGAAATTTTGCTTTTGACAGAAAATTTTTTTTTTGACCAATTTTCGTTGAGATTTGTTTTTCGTCTTTTCGCATTTTTTCGTAAAAGCAAAAATTAGAACAAAAAGACTCTGGATTATTGTTGAAATTTAGTTTTCCAGAACTTGACATCAAAAAATAAAAAAAAATGAATGTAAATTGTAGGAGGAGTACAGCTTTTGAGTTTCAAATATTTAAAACATTATTAGTAACCTTTATATGCCTTCCAGAACATGGTCTGAATCAAAATTAAAAAAAAACGCTTAGATATATGTTAAACTAGTTTTATGTTGATAAATGGCGGAGGAGTAGGCTTTGAAAAAACCTCTCTAAATTCTCGATTTCAGATTTCCGTTTTGAAAAATCTTTTTAAGAGTTTCTTGTCCGACAAAAAAATTTCGATAAAACGCTTTCTAGATTATTCTTTGTATTGAGTCGGCAGCCCTGACACAAAAAAAATAAATGAAAATAATGAAAAAACGACGGAGGAGTAGGCCCTTTTTAGTGGTTTTGTTAGGTTTTCTATCGTTCATGTGAGTGCGTAGGTTGAATTCTGTTGTCAGATAACTGAATGTCTGAAATTGATTGCGAAGAGTTGTTCCTTTACGTTTAAAAAAGTTTTTTGGATTCCACCTTAGCTAGTTTGCCAGAAACCTTTCATTCTTAAAACAGGCAAATCAGCGAAAACCCACTCTCTTAAGGGTTGTGGGCTGGGTTTCCCCCGCCAAAGAAATTTTTGGACAGTCTTACGAAGCTATTTTTGGAATAAACAGCAGAGCTTGATCCCCAAAAACTTTTGCATCTTGAAAGAACAACTCCTTCACGGTGATTTGTAACTAACAGTAATCTGATTACAATCTCACCTACGCCTACACCTACGCTTTCAAAAAGTCTTCTAAAAAAACATCTCAATACGCATTTTCTCCTTCAATTTTCATCATTTTTTATTATTTTTGTCAGGCTCCAGAGGAGCCTCACCACATAAGCAAAAGCGCCCTTTTCTGAAATTTGCTTTTTGGCGGCCGAAAAAACGAAAACAACAATTATGATTAATTTAGATGTATATTGAAAGTCCGCTAATTTTTTCTTTTTGACCCTACAAGTTTAAAAAATTGCACCAAAATCCTAAAGGTGGTTTTGAAATTACAAAAAAATATTTTGAAGCATTTTGTCAAATTTTTTTTTGGTTTCTAAATTTTCTGTCAAATTCAATAAAAATGAAAAGTTGACATGGACCCCAAGAGACGCCAAATAAAAATTTCAAAAAAAACTCTCTAATGTTTTGTCAAACAAGGCCTTCTTTCAGATGCAGTATGAGACAAAACTGTAAATCTCCTTAACTGGTGGGAGGGATAAGCTTTTGCCTGAGCCTCCCAAACTGACCAATTCAAAGATTTAGGCTAAAAATTAAAAGTTGACATAGCCCCAAGAGACGCAAAATCAAATTTCAAAAAAAAACTCTCTGATCCTATTGTTAAACAAGGCTGTGCTTTCAGATGCTGTAATGAGACAAAACTGTATCTTCTAAACTTGGTGGAGGAATTGCTTTTGCCTAAAGCTCCAAACTGAGAACCAATTCAAAAAAATTTACTTTTTTTTTTTCAGTTTTTTTCCGCCAAAAGCAAAATTCCGAGTAATGACAATAATGCATCATGTAATGAGGCTTTTTGGAGCCTGACAAAAAAATAATGAAAAACGGTGAAAATGACGAGAAATTGGTATTAGCGATTTTTAGGAGGCTTTTAAAAGCGTAGGTTATCGGCGTAAGGTGGGATTGTATCAGATTACTGTTAAATCACTATCACCGTGAAGGGTTGTTCTTTCAAGCATGCCAAGTTTTGGGATATCAGCTCTGCAGTGTATCCAAAAATAGCTCTTCGTAAACTGTAAAAATTCAGCGACACCCACACCCTAAAGCTAAGCTAGTAAATAAGCTAGAAACGGCAAACATTTTTTTGCTGAAAATTTTGTGATCATGTTTGAATTGGTCGCCATTGAAAAAGTATAACGTTTAGTACAAAAATGGTTTTCGAGTTGTCATACCTGCTTAAAAAAATGAAAAACCCTTTTTTAATAGCCTATTTTATTCTTTAGATTCTCAATTTTTTCGAAAAAAGAGTTTCGAGAAAAATTTTCAAACTTTAAACATAGGGCAATTTCAAAAACCGGATTTTGATTTTTAACAGTAGCTTGACAAACATTTAAAAAAACATTTTGTCTAAAGTTATATTTTCTCAAGGACTTGACAATTTAAAAAATAGTTAAATAATTTAGCAAAAAAAAGTTTTGACTGTTTCTACCTAATGGCATAAATTTGAATCGCCGTTTGATTGGTTTAATCTGAAGAAAGACGTAGGTTTTGCCTAAATTAATCGTTCTCATTAGCGAATAGCAATTGTGAGTAATTGGAAAAAAAAAGGGAAAAATCTACACCTGTAGTCTACATATAACTTAATAGAACGTGGTGTTTCTGACTGGAAACCACGTATTTCAAGTCAACAATTTTTAGCCCGAAAAGATAAGCTCTAACTAGAACGATACGCCCTAACTTTGTTACATTTGTTTGAAGCAACTGAATCCAGTTTAGAGCAAAGATTAGACTGTTACTGGGCAATTGTGAGCTTTATGAATAAATCAACAAAAAAAAGAAGAATTATTGCATTGGAACAGAGGTGTGTCCATTATAAAAACTAGGGCACTTTTAAAAAATGACCAAATGTGTGTTTGTATACTGAAATTTTCAGTCAGGCAGCTTGACCCCAATTTTAAAGTCAATGTATCGTCAACGGAATTTCATCAAAAAATTTCTCGTTTATCAACCTTCTTAATACGTTTATACGCCAATGATGGGTCAATTTAATGTACACTCGGAGCGCGAGGGTAAAGCTACTTTTGCTTTATTTTTCTCTATATTGAATCATGGACCATGAGTCATGGTGCTTATAATCGTCAATAAGAAAGTTACTACGAGGGAAAGCTTTTGATGAAAATGTCTGAAGCGATACCGGCGAATTTTAAATTAAGGTTAGGCTTGCCCTTGACTGGAAATCACTATAAAAATCTGTTCTTAAAGGGGAGGGTCGCATAAGTGTACTTTTGTACTCCACTTTACCAAACACTAAACTGCCTTTTCGAAAATTTTTTGAGAATAGCCATTTTTGTTAGATCTCTTCCTTAATGTACAAAAAAAAAATTAACGAATAATTTTTTGGCCAACCCTGGTTGACCACCCATGGCACACAAATTCTAGAACACTAATCAAAAAATTTCTAAATTCTTATCTTCTCCTTGAGCTCGCAAACGATTTCACTCACTTGTTATGAACCACGGAAACACTCTATGATTGTGATATGATGGTAGGATTTTTTTAAATGTCCAACTAGTTTTTTCTAGTAGAACTGCGAAAAAACGCCTAATTTCAAGATTTTCGCTATTCAAAATCTATCTCCCTTCCTAGGTACATTTCAGAATGCAGTATAAATTTTGCAGAAAGATTGAAAAAAATATGTTTTTGTTATTACAAGGAGCGAATTTAAAATTCTGTGAATTCTAAAAATCGCATTTTTAGGGTAACCGAAAGTGAAATTCTGCCAAAATGAAAGTCGTCGATTTAAGTCGAGAGTACCACCAAATTAAAGCTTGGTTTCCACTGGATCAAAAAATCTGCTTATAGCTTTTTGTATTTTAAGTTTTCTGCGTCGAAAAGTGGGTTTCAAATGTTTTCCAAAAATTACTCAGAAAAAATTTTTGAAAAAAATAAAACTTTCGAACTTTTTTTTGGATTTTGTTTTTTGTTTTTAAATAAGTGTATGCTATCTTGAGTGTTCCCTAGCAATTTGTGCTATTTTTTACACCGCAAAGTACCCTTCAAAAGACGTGCGACCACTACCCCCTTAATTAACTTTTTTGAACTATCGATTAAAGTCAAATTTTGTCCATAGAAATTTAATAACAATTTTTAAAATTCATAATCCAAAATATATTATACAGTAGTATATTATACAGTAAGTGTTGCCAATTTTGCAAACACTGAGGGCATGTAGGCAACACTTTTTAGAGCCAAAATTGATGGTCAATGCGCCAAGTTAAGCCTTGGGCAACATTTTTGCCAAAAAGCTCGTGTTGTTCCGTTGCAACAGCCTACTCTATATTTTAAGACTATACAAATTTGAGGCTAAAAATACAGATTTTAAAACTAACTTTCTGATTCACCATCATATTTTGTTCTCCATTTTAAAATCCTTTTCCAGCCACTGATTAACTTTTGTCCTGATTTTTCCGATCTGAAACGTTAGGCTTAAATTAAATGCTTATTTAGTGCCATTAATTACCAAAACAGCTATTTTTCAGGACCATTTTCAAAACTTGACAGATTTGACTATTCTACGAATATTGATTTTGTGATACTGTGAGACTCTCTGACCAATGAAAAAGGGTACCAAATTTTCATGAACTTATTTTATTATTGTTAAATTAATATTTTTGAATTATATAAGATAATATAAAATGATAACATGTTCATTTGTCATTTTTTGTCGACTTTGTTTTTAGAAATATTATGCAAAATTTTCGCAAATCAATCCAAAATTGTAATTAATGCTGTTTTCATTCTTATTTTGGAAAAAATTCAGGCCGAATCAGTTGTGTTATTTTCTGGTTATCTATTTATTTCCGTATTTCAAACCGATAGAAGATCAATCGAATATTCGGTTTTTCTGACACTACTGAATGAAATTTACCAACACTTGGGCCCTTGTGACACCGGTTTGTGCCATAAATCCTGAATCACAGCTGGCAAAGTTCATAAAATCCATTTTTTTACAAGTTCAAAATCTCATTTGAATTTTTTAGCGATTCCGATCGGTCGACAACATGGCTTAATCTCAGAATTACAAAATATAGAGTTAAGATATAAGCATTGAAGAGAGAATTTCAAAAAACACCGATTATTTAAATAAAAATGTTTTCGGAAAAAGTTAAACTTATTAAAAATAGAGATCGCAAGTCACTTTTGCCAGAATATGGCCAGCGCTGAGTATGTGGGTAATATAATCTTAATTGTAATATTTTCATTACTTAGTGACCTTATTATTTACAGCATGAGAGACAAACATTATGTTTTGATATTTTGTATAACTGGTGATCAGCCGCCTTTATCAGCGAAAGTAAGAGGGAATCGGTTCAAAGGTATGTTTAATTCTTGATTTTCTTGAGATTTTGAGGACAGGACACCTGACGATATCACTGCAGGATCGCAATTCCGGCAACCTTTATACATCTGGGATCTACAAACTGAAATTAATGGTCCGTGCTTTCTCAGAAGTGATATTCAAAAATTAAATCACAAGATTTATACCTGGACGGCACTTTCAGCTTGGTTGCGTTAATGGATTACGCCAAATATATATACTTTTGGTAGTTGGTATAGTAGTTGGGTTAGTTTATTCTAATGGCGATTTCGCAGTATTCAGTTATCCAGTTTTATTTTTTCCTTCATGAAAAAAGAACCCAAAAAAGATTACATCGAATTTTGAGTTTTTGTCTAAAATTTATATTTTCAAGAATTTTTAAAACGAATTGGATTAACAAATTTTTTCACAGCGACGCCAGAATTAAGTTAAATGAATGCAATTCCTTAATTTTTTCCAAACCTCTTATACATTGGAGCGTTCACATTCCTTACGTAAAACCTTTTGATTTTAACTTACTTGCTTGTTTATCTTTCATCTGTTTATTATCTGATTTAATAAATTCAAATTGATAAATTAAATTCTCTTATTATATTCAAAAATATTAATTAACAAAAATAAAATTAGTCATAAAATTTATGGTACCATTTTCATGTCAGGAATCTCACGATCACAAATCAATAAAAATCTTTCAAATTTAAATTCATATGAAAAATATTAATATTTTAGTAACAAATTGAGTTCTCGCGCGCTGTTTGATCCTCTCACATTGACGGGCGAGTTTATTTACTTTTTCGCGGCATTCTCGCGGCCAGGTTCTCGCTTCTGGGAAGTGACGGCGTTTGGGGTACTGCACGCCACGCACGGGTTCCAAAATGATCAATCAGTAACCTTCGTTTTTTCATGAAGTTTGGTGTACAAAATTTTGCTGCGTTTCAATTAAGAAAGTTTTCAGTATTTTTTAAAACAATTCATAATTCTTGTAATTTTTCCGCAATTTATGTTATACACTGAGGAGAGGAGCAAAAATCTTAGAACTCCAAGAATTAAGACTCAGGTTGGAGCAATACGTCCGAATTTTATCTTAGATTTCAATTTAATTTCCGTATAATCAACTCAGAAATAAATGAATATACACAACAAAAATAGATAAATGTTCTACACCGCTAAGGCCCAGCTAAAAATTTTCGTGTTCCACTTTCATTAAAAAAGAAAGAAATATACTGATCGAGTTATTTTGCGGCACCCGCGGTTGCACCGTGCGGCACGGTCGCGTGCCCCTAATCTGGTCACAATTATTACTATGCTATAATTTGATATTCTTGAAAGCTCTTTAATGAAATCCGGAAAGAAAATTAGAAATAAAAGCGTCATAGCTAGACCAATGTTATCAGCTTTCAATCCGATCCTATTGTTAAACTTAGATAGAGAGTGATAACGGTTTACTGTCAATTGCACTAGAAAATTAACATATAATATAAAATTAATATAATTATATATACAAAAAGTAAAAAAAATATTATGCAAAAAGTAAAAAAAAAAAATATTATTTTTTTAAAAAAACAACTTAATAATTTTGTGTATTTACTTTGTGTACGTGCGGAAATGCATTTTATAACTTACTTTGCGCTTTATTTTTTTGCTTTCAGAAGTAACTAAAATAATACCCCACGAGTTCGAAAAAAATTCAAAGTACTTAGTCACTATACTCAAAAATGAAAACGGTTATTTTTTTTTTCCCCACGGATTTATTAAAAAAAAAGTTGTCACGTTAGTGCTCATGCATTATAAATAAAAGCGTTCATCTAAAAAGACATTTTTCGAAAACAAAAAATTTTTGAATCGGAGTTGGGGAGGGGTTCAAATGAAACTTTTAAAATTTTTACATTTTTTTGTTTTTTCACTTTTAAGGGAGGTAGCGGATCGCACTCTTTTTTAGGGTACTTTGGGGTGTGCAAAAATAGCACGAAAGTGCTTGGGAACACTCAGAAAGCAAAAACTTATTTGAAATAAAACAAAAAAAATTCCAAAATATTCTTAAATTTCATTTTTTTCAGATTTTCTGAGTTATTTTTTTTTTGGAAAACATTGAAAGCCACTTTTCACCAGAAAAACTCAAAATATCAAAAAGCTGTAAGCAGATTTTGTTGATCAATTGAAAACTCTCAAGCTTTCCAATTTTGTGGTACTTTCGACTAAATCCGACGACTTTCATTTTCCGAGTTTCACTTTCCAGTTTACTAAAATGCGATTTTCTAGAATTCAACCAAAACATTTAAATTCTGCCATCATCATAAGTAACACAAAAACATATTTCTCCATCTGTTCCCAAATTGATACTTGCATTTCTGAAATGTGAACCTAGGAGGAGATTAGATTTTGAATTGGGCGAAACGTGTGTGAGTTAGGGCTGTGTTTTTTGCATGTTCTAGTCACCAGGGTCCGCCAAAAATAATTCTGAATTAATTTTTTTTTGTAGATTAAGGATAGACCTACCAAATCGCTATTCTCAAAAGTTTTCGAAGCAGTGTAGGTTCTGGTAAGATGGAGTACAAAACTACATTTGTTGCGACCGCTACCCCCTTAAAGGATGTGGGCGTCGATATCTCAACTTCACGTATTAATACTTTTGATTACACCTATTTTGAAAAATTTTTCTGCCAAGTTTTTTCACTTTGATAAGTTTTTTGTTGTTGAGATTTTTCCTGAGGAAAAAGTCGGTTTTTCGGGGGTTTGAAATTATAAGAGTTAAATCTAAGGGTGACGATATTGAGATTTCTCTATTTTTTTGATTGCCCTATTTTGTTAAAAATTTGTAACTGAGTTTTTAACTCCCAGAATTTTCAAATAAAGTAGTTTTATTAAAATTTATAGTTCAGAATTTCACAAAAAACCAAGAACAGACGTTTGGATACATATGTTTTTTGGTTTTTTTATTGAACATTTTATGGAAAATAAGCAAAGTAAACTTGATTTTTCAGTAAGGCTCGCCCAAATTTAACGAAAAAAAAATTATTGAGCACACTTTAAAACCTTTATTTTAAAAAGAAAAATTGAAGAGATTTCGTGTTTATATTTGGCTTCACAGGATAAAAACCCCTTTCCTTGAAATCTAAAAAATAATCTACAGCTAAGTTAGGGTTTATAATTAATACAGTATACTTAATGTGCACGCAACGTATACATGCATATAATTTTCCAACTAATGCTTGCCAAAGTCAGGACGTTTGTTGGTCAGGACCTACTGACTCATAGGCTATGAGTAACTGTTCAGGACGTTTAATAACTTTGTAAGTATATTATAATTATTTGAAACAGCCGCTTTTTAAAACGATTTTAAGAATTACCTGAGTACTCTCCACTAAGCACAAATAAAATACACAAATTTTGGCCCGAAAATTGATATTTAACAATTATATGGTATCACCCGCCCTCAGAGTACATAATCCTAAATATTTTGAAAAAAATGCGAAATCTGAAGCATTTGATTGGTTGATCCTTTCTTATATCTGACAAATGAAATCGTGCCTATTCCGCAATCAAGTTTTGATTGTGTCGCTAATATCTTGCGTTGTTTGTATCATCAAATATTTAGGATTTGTACTCTGAAGGCGGGTAATCCATATGATCATCTTCGAGGTTTATCTAACAACGTAACAATAAAGGGATAATTTTCTTCATATTGTTAAGAATGCGCTTTTAATGGGGACAAATTTTTTTTTCTCGAAAATCTGTCGCTTTAAGGGGTTCAAGGGGATTAAGCGCGCCTTTTAAGGGGGTGACTGGTTGCTGGTTTATTAAGGCTCTTAGGGGCAATATAAATGCTCCAAACATGACTGATCCGTGGTGATCAGCAAAGTCACTCCCGACCAAATCATCAAAAAAAGTTTACGAAATTTTTCGCGTTTTTTCAAAATAAAGTTCAAAATAACGTTTGCTTTAATTTAATCCACTCAAACTTCAAAAATATCACCTTGATGTAAGCCAACTTTCTGATCCAGTGTTTTCGTTGGCTCTTCTTGTTTTAGTCCTAACTTCGAACAAATCGAAGCCATTTTTTTCGGAAATTTTTTCCGTGACCTTCAAAATTTTATATTGGATGTTTTGGCGGTCGAAATTTGAAAAAACGCTTTAGATGAGTTTTTATTTGTTCTGGCTAGTGTTTGCTGGAATTGAGTGGATTCCAAATATAACCTGGGAGGAGATAGATTTTGGTGAAAAAAAAATGCTAAAATCGCAAAAAAATCGGTAGTTCTTTTGCGCATTTCTAGGAAAAAACTGAAGAGATTTTTGAAAAAAAAACGCTTCTAGGACCTAAGTTTATAACGGTCACACGGGATATGGCATAATTTAGCCTGATTTTCAAAATAACCCTGGGAGGAATATATTTTTGAAAATTGGGTCGAGGACACCTTGTACTGGTAACGTATCTCAGAGTGTATCGGAACAAAAGTCCTTGATAATAGTTTTTGACAAAAAATTAAGGGTAGATCTTACAACATTTGGCTAATCTTAATTGTCCCTTAGTTTCCTGTTTAGGCTGATTCTCATCCAAGATAAAAATCAATTTCCAGCGACCAGTCTACCCTCTTAAGGAGACTACCTTTGAATGGACAGGGACATCACTCACCTGAAAAAGAAATTTTTTTGTCGGACTAATATTACAGCATAAATTTTAAGATTTTCAATTTTTATCAAATCAAATATTTTTATTCGAAAATTTGAAATTTATTATTGAATAATTCAAGAAAAAGTTAAAAATTACTATTAATTAATAAAGTTAAATTATTATTAATATTGAAATGCGAAAAAAATTAAAAGGAATTGAATGGTAAACTGAAAAATTTTCCAATAAATTAAAGTAAAAAAGTCAATTTAAAAATTAACTCATAATTTAAAATGAGGTTAAAAATTGGCCTTTCGGAAAATTATTTTAAAATATTAAACTATTATCAAAAATTAAACACTGTTGCAAAATTTTCTTTTTAAATATTAAGGATTCAATTAAAAATTATTTTGGAGACATTTACTAAAACATTTTAAATCGTTAAAAAATTAAAAAAAATTGATTTTTTAAATAAAACATTTAAAATTGATTACTAAGTATAATTATAATTTTATTGCCACCCAATTTTAATTTGAAATTGACAAAATTCTGGATAATATATTATCCCAGTTTTAAATATAAATTTCTAATTTTTATTAAAATATTAATTTTTTATATCTAGTTTTTAAATTTTCTGTAATTTTAGGAATATTTCTTATTTTTCCCAGAATACTAAAATTTTAAATTAACTGATTTTGAAATTTTTATTTTTGATGGCAATTTTTTGAAAACACAATATTTTTCGAACATCGAATCACAATTTTAAACATTTATTTTCCAGTTTTCAATTTATTTATTTGATTTTGAATTTTGATCAAAATTTTATAAATTTATCAAAATTTTTAGAATTTTTTTATTCATTCTTAAAATGTTTAAAGAATTTCAAGCTTTGAAATTTTAGGAAAAAAGGTTATTTAGCCTTAAAACCATAGGGTTTTAAAACATATCTCATCACTCAATTTTAAAAATTATATTATTTTTTGATTATTATCTCTGGGCAAAGATCAAAAACACGTCCGCCCTGAAAACTTAAAAGTCAAGGAATGTTTGTTATTAAAAATTTTAAGCTTGCCTCTAGAGGAGCGTGCGTAGTCTCATTGTTAAATAAAATAAAATTTTAAGTCGGAAAAAAAATACTATGCTTTTTCAATTTGTATTCAAATTGAAATTGTAATCTCGATCTTGACTCGAAATCAAAAACAGTTTCGGAAAATTTTTGCCAAAATTCAATTCAATTTCTTTCATCATTTTCTTTTCACAATTTTATAATACAATTTCTTCATGAACCAATTTTAAAAACCTTTCTTGAATCAATTACATCTATTAAAAACAATTTAATCTTTCAATTAAAAATCACAGTTTTTATTTAAAACTGATTATTAAATTATTGCTTAAGTAAAAAAAGGTTTAAGACAATTTTTTGTTTTGGTTTTTAATTTTTGGTTCCATTTTTTGAATAAAAACTAATCCTGAAGAAAATTGTCAATTTTCTGAAAATTTTTTTCAATTTATTTTTAATTTTGAAACTATTTTTAATTTCTAATGAGGGAAATAATAAATAACTAATAACAATGCTTCTCATTTGATCTTGAAACAATTAAATTTTCACTATTATTTGCAAATGATTTTTCAATTTAATGAACCCAATGTTTTAAAGCACCTATTTTCAATTTTTGAAAAACAATTTTAAATCTTCATAAAAACTTGTTTTAAGAATTCAGTTTGCCAGTTTTGCGGAATTTAAAAAAATTCTAATTTTTCGAAAATGATAATTTTTTCACTTGTGAAAAAAATTGAGAAGCCGATTTTTCATTTTGAAAAATTTTTCTCTTGTGAATATTTATCAAAGTTTGTTTTTGGTGTGTTATTTTAATTTGAAAGCAATCATTAAATTTTTTAAACAAAACTAAGTTTAAATGTGAAATAAAATGAAACGCAAATTTTTTTTTTGAATGAAGGACAGCTGCAAAAATCGTATTTCAAATTTCTAAATAATTGATTTTTGAACTTGTGTTTGAATATTGACAGCCGTCCCCAACTTTTTGAAATATTGGTTAGATTTTTTGTCAAATTTCTTTGATTAGGCGCTTCTTTTCATACTAAATTAACAGTTCTTGACACTCAATAAAAAAAATCAAAAAAACTAAAAAATATTCCAAATTTTTTTTGTTTCTTTTTATCAAAAAAAAAAACAACATAGAAGCCTTAAAAAAACCGCATGACCTTGATCCAAAGAGATTTCGAAAAATATACAGAAATTATATCTTTTTGATGGAGGACCAGCTGAAAAATGGTATTTTTTGAAATTTCCAAATTTCCATTTAAAAACAGGCTTTTCACAGCCTCCCCAATTTTTAAAAATTGTTTTTGCATTATTTTTATTTTTTGAAGCTCTTGACCAGGCCTTCTTTTAAGAGTAGTGTCGGACAAACGGACAACAAAATTTTGTTGTCGCATTTTTCCCACCCTACTTTTTAGTGTAATTTAGTACGTTTTGAAGGTTAAGTTTCACTAATCGTAAGTCACTTGACGACTCCACATGAAGCCATTTAAAGGGCCAAACGTACTTTATAAGCGTATTTGTAAAAGATTTTTAAGCGATGAGTTATTTTCACTCAGACGATTTCAGTCTGATTCTTGAAATTTTTTAATGTTACAAAAAAGGACTAGGGTGTTAAATCTATAAGGGTTATAAAATCTGTGAAAATAAAAATAATCTCACGAAATTGATAAGTTCTCCAGTGATTGGGCAGCTGAAACTATGGTCTTCTAAAAATTCTAAACAAAAAATTGTACTTTTCTGAAAATTGTTCAGACAATTTCCTCTCATGATCACTGAACACTTACTCAATCCTTTTTTTTTAAATTAAAACTTTTATTGATCAAGTAATTGAACTAAAAATTTTTAGACAAGTAAAAGGTCTTTGAGGATGAGTAGCACAAGCTGAAAAAACCTGTTTTCATGAAAAAGAGCAGTAATTTACATGCCAGAGCACTTTAGATGAGTTACGCTGGGTTAACTTTTCAGGTACCTCTGGGAAAATTAGGGCCAAATTTTTTGGTGTTTTGGAAGCTTATGGTCCCGTGCGATCCCAGAAGCTTTGAGTTCCCTTCCCCGCGACCCCCTATTTGACCAGAATTAGCGAGTTGCCCCAGAAGTGAGCTCGCCCCTACGGACAGCTGCCCCAAATCGGCCTGAAGCAAGGCCGAATAAAAAGGGGAATATTTTGTTTTTTTAAAATTAAAATTTGTTGGAAAAATGATCACCAAATTCGGCCATTGAAAGTCTGCATACTAAAGAAATGGCCAAATTTTTAACGTTTTGAATTTAAAATTTGGATTTGCAAAAAATTGATCCCCAAATCGCGCCGGCAAGAGGCCGATACATAGAAGGGGGATAAATAATATTTTTAATTTAATTTTTGTTGAAAAATAGTTCAAATCGGCCGAAAGCTGACTTAAAGGTGGCGGCCAAAGTTTTGTGTTTTATTACTAAAAATTTGTAAAATAAAATAAAGTGCGCATCAACGCTAAGGATACATGAGGAAAATAAGTAAAAAACCATGCGGTTTGGAAATGTCAACTATTAGAAATCCTAAAATATAAAAGAACCGTATCCCGTGTGAAAATAGTGAAGTGAATGGACTCGGGAAATGTGCCCCAAAACGGCCCCCAAACGTCTCTGACTTCTCAGATGCCGCGATTCAAAATAGCCTGCGAAGTAAAATAACAAGCAAATTAGGCGCTAGGTGGCGCGACGGCTGGGATGACAGAGGTTATAACCGGGGCAGATTTGAAGATTAAGGATGATAATCCACCTGTATTTAATGTTTGTGACAGTGAAATTTTCCACAGAAAGTTTGACAGATAATTAGTTTAACTTTCTGCGCAGAAGTTCTTGGCTGATGATTTCACACTAGCGCCAGTACAATTTTGATGTATTTAAATGCAAATAGATTATTGAAATTAATTTTATAAAAATAAATAAGGTACACAAAGAAGTAATTACTCTATCTCGTTCTTTTTAGTTGTTATCATGTATTGTATGTAAAATTTATTTATGTGTAATTCCGGGATATATAATTCTTAAAATCGGATCGCCGAAATTGGTCAAACTATCTCTCGGCACCAAGAACTTCTAAACATTTCGCGACCGCGGTCATTATTAATAATGACTGCAAATCATCATTTTGTACTTTTATATTTTTACGAAATTCTGGTCAGTTTCTATATGTATACGAGAAGTGTTCACGTGCATAGTACGTCTCGATCTGTTGACGAATAACTAAATCATAAGTGTTTTAATTTTTTTGATTTTCTGATACCTTAGACCCTTTTGTTATGAAAATCTTCGATTGGCTTAGAAAACATCTACTTAATTGCATATCGGAATATATGAACCATAGCTTAAAAAAATATTTACGTTTTGATTCTCAATATTTTCGATAAATAAGAAAGAATATTTCTCACTTATCTAAATTTTTATTAGCGCTCTCGTTCACTTTCGCTAGACATAAAGAGGTTTAATAAAAAATAGAAGTCAATTTCAAAAATTTGTGCATTGGGAAGTGTCCATATGTGTTCCTTTTAAAAATTGCGGTCATAGACTTCAGAGAATTTTCTAATAATATAAGCATTCTATGACCCATTTGCCGACTGGTTTTAATATATAATTAAATTTTCTAAAATTTGCGGTCCAATTTCATAAATGCAGTCAAGCATAGGAATAATTTACTCGGGAAAAAATTTGCGATCATATTTTCGAAAATTTGTGTTCTTACATAAATTTATATAAAATTTAGCGATCAATTTTTTCAAAATTGCGGTCAAACCACTATACGTCCATAATATCTACGTACTTTATATATAGACACATATAATAATTTGCGGTCAATTATTTTCATTAAAACAATTGCCTCAGGTCCTCAGTTCAGATAACCATTTACATTCAATGTAAGCGGTTTCAATACCATCAAATTTCCAAAATTTGCGGTTTCATCATGTAAGTGTCTCAATGTTACAGTCATATTATATTCTTAAAATGCAAATTGCGGTCAAACCATAAAATTTCCAATGTGAGCGTCAATTATAAAAATTGCGTTCTCTATCAGTGGACAAATTTGATTATAAAATTCTCTCGGAAGATGCCAATTTTTCTAAAAGATCATCCGCCCTTCTTGATTTTTTGAAAATTACTTAATCAATTTTCCCGATATGACCATTATCTATGTTCAATTTTTCGATACGTATCTATTTTTTCGAATCTGGATTCGATTTTTCGATTACGGATCGACGAATTATTTTTCTCATTGTCTGAATTGTCTTTAGGTAGTCTGTGGCCGATATGTTCGTAGTCTGTGATTCGAAGGGTGGTTCAAGTTACAAACTGCGACTACGGGCGTGGCTAGAATCTAGAATAATATTGCTAATTTTTGATGAAAATCTTAATTATTTCTAGATCGCCTTCTGTGTCAAAATCATGACCCCATAGTTGCATAATACTTGCGTTCTCCAGCACCACTGAGTACCAAGGATCTTTTTATGGTGGCATTTTTTAATTTTCTAATTCTCACTTTTCATTTCAAAATTGTCGACTTTCATCGGGCTTGTTACATTTCGAAAATTGAACTATTTCTTCTCCCGACTTTTCCATCATTCAAAAAGACCTCCATAATATTTATCAGAAGATCGTCGAAAAACACCCTTTTCGTTGTGCAGCATTCAACCAGTAAGTGTGCCTGAACGCCTAAGGCACAACAACCTTGCGAAAAAGACCACGACAGACCGCCTTCACTAAAATTTAGACTACATTGTCTCTGGATTCTCTTCTTCCATCTCAAACGAACTTTACCTCGCTATAAGCTTACTTAGTGGTCCTTGTTCTTTGAATAATAAGAATCTGAGTTGACTCGAAGTTTAACCGCTCGGATATAACCATTACTATGTTGGTGGATAGCTAGGGTTACTAAACGGTCTTAATGGATCGAGAGATTCGCAGATACGTAATCATTTTTTGTGTTTGGTCCTTATTGTTTTATTTTATTTAATTATTTTGTGTGTTCTAGTTTTGTTTGCAGGTACAGGAATTTAGTCTCTCAAGGAAAATATTAGCAGTGGGTTGTCTAACCGTTCGAAGCCACTGTTAAATCCCAAAAATCAGCTATCCACGCACCCCCGTAAAGCTGCGCTTTTAAAAAAGCAATAATAAGATGAAAGAATGTTCAATTATTTATTTTTCTATAGTGTGTCAGCAAGACTTTCAAAAAAAAATTATCTGTTAGCAGGGGATAATCATATATTACTAATAATTGAATCAATGCAATAGTAACCACTACGTACTTAACATTCTCGTAATCAAACTCTCTGAATGTAACCGAAAATAAATTAGTGCTTTTATGGTTGTGAAAATTAAACGTATTGCCCTGTGTGTTTTTTCTTTTATATTCAATACTCCAGTGTTATAAGTCTGACCGATAACACATTTGAGTTTATAATGTGTCGATTCTGACTATTCTCTATCAGACATAGAAATCACACTCGTAATCGCATTATCAATAAATTTGAGAAAAAATGACAAGTATACTCATAAAGTATAAATTAATTTGTAATTACTCCTGCATCGGCAGTCCACACATATAGACTTTATATTAGGCTACATACATAGACTTTAATATAAATTCGCTTATGTAATAGGCCTTTATATAGTTTCAATATAGAGTTCCGAAACTATGCTATTTATCTCGACTATAATTATATTCTCCAATTCAGAAAAATAATTCTGATCAATATTTTAACGCTTGTCACTGCTCGTAATATCTGGTCCGCAATGTTGCTTGCTCTCTACCTGCGAACCTGATGTGTTTTGTCGGACGAGAACGTTCGAATTTTAATAGACATTACCTGGGTCAATTTAACTAATCTCAGTCAAAATCTCGCCGAAAATAGATTTATGTGGTCTTGCGTCTAACTTTTCGTCATTTATGTTTTCAGATCTTCAAGAACTGGATCGATGCTTTTTTCGCATGCCCAGCCGAAGCAAGCTGGCGTTAATTTTATCCTTCCACTAATTGTACGAAAGAAAAATGTGCATCCTCCATCTGCTAACTGCGTATGAAGAGGTTAGCCTTAAATAACTGTATACAACCTTTAAATTTTCCACCCTTTTCGCCCAATTTCCCGGCGACGCCTGCACATCCGCAATACCAGCGCGTCTCTTAGAACCATTCGTAGAAAATACATAGTCTTTTAATTTTAAGTTCTTCCCTTATTTTAAAGTTTATAATTGTTTATGTTGGGTGGAAAAGTATAAAAATTTTAAAATATATAATAAAAATATATTTGTTGTTTTCGTCTTTATAGGGACTTATCCGCGGAGGCTGTTTTTCAAACTCAGAAGTGATAAGAAAGCTAATTTTAGACTCGGCTATTGTGCCTCATTTCTCGTTTGTCTGGTTTTGCTTCCAAAATATATAAGAAATAAATTTTGATATCTAAAAAATTTCCAAAATTTCTCTTGTCAAGTTACATACGTTTTAAATGCACGTATCTTTTGAAGTAATTATTTTTCTTCTAATTTTTAATGCATCAGCTCTTCACTATTAAATTAGATCTTTGAGAATGAAATAAAAAAATCAGAAAGAAAAAATTAAAATATTTTTCTTAGATCAGATATTTGGGGTATCCGCGGGGGGCTGTTTCTCGAGATCAGGACTGATAGAACGGCTAATTTAGCTGCATTCTTATTTTTCGTGGCTGTTATTCTTCCAAAAATATTAAAAAATAAAAATTTTTCGATATCTAAATTTCTAATTTCTCTATTTTTTCTAAGTTATATCTTTCTTAACCGCACTGTATCTTTTAAGTTAATAATATTTCTTCAAATTTTTGTTGCATTAGTTCACTAGGAATAAGATCTTTGAAAATGAAAATAACAAATTTGTAAATTTCGAAAAAAAAATTTCAGATCATTTTCAATTTAGCTTTAATATCGGTCGTGTTTAAGGTCACGGGACTTTGACTGGATATAAAGCAAAAACTTAAGTTATATTTTTCGAAACGACTCGCAGGTCTTGTATTGGTACACTTTTGAAAAAGTGCTGTTGTTTAGAAAAAAATCTGGTTGTCGGTGAACTAGATGCTCGTTTTTGAGCGACCATGGTGCTAAAACACCTATTATTTTTTGGAATTTCGTTCCATTTAGATGGAATAATGTTTAAAAACCCTCGCAGGTCTGTTAAAGCTAAGATTTAAGTGAAATTTACAAAAAAAGAGAATTTTGATATCCGGGGAGAGCAGATGCAGCTATCTTTGAAAATTGGAATTCTGGTTTTAGAACCGGTATATAACGGCGGTTCAGTCATAAAAAAAACTTTTAAGACAAGAGTTCTTTTAGTGATAAGGAACTTTAAAAGATTAGTAAGTATTTTCTATATGTCGCGGCCTTAAAAATTATTACAGGCTTAATTTAGTAATCCGAGGTTCTAGGAATTCAGCGATGGACGTATAAATTTATCTCTAAGTAAAGTGCCATATCATCCCACATATCAGTGGGTTATTACTTGTAATGTATCTGATTTGTATCGCGATTAACTACTGCTGGCACTCCTTAGTGAATTGAGGATGAGCTCACCAAGTATGTGAGCACCGTTGTAGTCAGAACGCTATAATTAGAGGAATGTTAACGTACAGAATGTCTAATCAGGCAAATTTGGTAAAGCTCCGTGCGAGGATTATTTTCTTTACAGAAAACGTTCTGAAAACGGTGATGCGTGTAGGTCAGAGTGTGTGATTAAGAGAGAACAACTGCTAATCTTCGCACCTTCATAACAAGCTGGCGATTGAGCTGGCCGTATTACGCAATTGTTATGTTGTAGAGTGTTAATGTATATATCGTGTACGGACAGTGAAAAAGAATTTTAATGGAAATTACCTAGGCCTATCATCGAGATTATTAAACTCGGTTCATATTCACGGAATAACCATGTATTTTCTTGTAGAGCAGATTTTATAAAATCAAAAGTGTGATGGTCAAATTGAAGGCATTTTTGAGTTCGTGGGTATGATTACACATAACTATGTATGTATGGCGCGCATTCTTTTCTACGGCGTATCTCAGTTATTCGGTTGCGTTGTCAAAATGGAAGAACGGCGATATATTTGCCGTACGAAAAAGCGTAGGTGCTTGTTAGCGCTGGGCGTTTTTTTATCAATGTATGCTTTTTTCTTTCAAATTCGTAGCTGGGAGGGCGTTTCGGTCCATATCAGTTCGTTGTCAGTTTTCAGTTTTTCCTCGCTGCTCGCGCATTTTCAGTAATCTGAGAAGCACGCGCGGTCCATTTCCGGCGAAGTTTTGCAATTTGAATTAACGATGGTTACGACGCACGAAGTTAGAGAATTGGTTCGATATAAAGGTATTATCCGAAGGAATCTTATACTCCTCTATTATGTTATTAACCAGATATATTTTACGTAGAGGTCTCCATATGTTTAGTTCAAGCTTGCGAGTGCAGCTTCTAGACACAATATCTATATCATTCCAAGAATGATCTTTAAATATAATGCATATAAGATATTCTCCTTGATAAATATGTTTTTTTCATAGAATTTTGGTCTGATTCAATCTGTTTATTCTTCCATGTCATTTTTTACTCAATTTGTTGCTTTAGAGGCATACAGTCNAGTGTTTTTAAAAAGACGATTTATAAAGTAAAAATAATCAATCTGAAGAAATTCAGATTAAACAAAGTAACCTGAAAAGTGGCAACTTGTGTTCGAAAAATTTTTTATTCGAAAATTTTGAAGTGGCAAAAAGTTTCCCATCAAGACAAAAAACATTGAAAAAGTGCAAATCTGTCAAAATGCACCGACCCCCTTAAGGGAGTGGTTGTCGTTGATTAAGCTGTTTTTTGAAGTTTTTATAAATGGTTTCTTGATGAACTGGTAGAGGTGGTAATATAAAAACTTTCTGAACGTGAAGAACAAGTGTCGAAAATAATTCCAACACTTATTGTAATATGATACAATTCAACCTACGCCCACGCACTAACCCTTAATAAGCCTCCCAAAAAGAACACTAAAAAGCTTACTCCTCTTACAATTTACATGATTTTTTTCTAATTTTTTGAGTGAAGTTTCGGAGAAGCAATATCAACAATAATCTAAAGCCTTTTTTTTTGAAATTTTGCTTTTGACAGAAAATTTTTTTTTGACCAATTTTCGTTGAGATTTTGTTTTTCGGTCTTTTCGCATTTTTTCGTTAAAAGCAAAATTTAGACAAAAAGACTCTGGATTATTGTTGAAATTAGTTTTCCAGAACTTGACTCAAAAAATAAAAAAAAATTAATGTAAATTGTAGGAGGAGTAAGCTTTTTGAGTTTCAAATATTAAAACATTATAGTAACCTTTATATGCCTCCAGAACATAGTCTGATCAAAATTAAAAAAAAAACGCTCTAGATTATTGTTAAACTAGTTTTTATGTTGAAAATTGGCGGAGGAGTAGGCTTTTGAAAAACCCTCTAAATCTCGATTTCAGATTTCGTTTTGAAAATTCTTTTAAGAGTTTCTGTCCGACAAAAAAAATTTCGTAAAAAACGCTCTAGATTATTCTTTGTATTGATGGTCTGGAGCCTGACACAAAAAAATAAATGAAAATAATGAAAACTGACGGAGGAGTAGGCTTTTTAGTGTTTTTTGTTAGGTTTACTATACGTTCATGTGAGTGCGTAGGTTGAATTGTGTCAGATAACTGAATGTCTGAAATTGATTGCGAAGAGTTGTTCTTTACGTTAAAAAAGTTTTTGGGATTCCACCTTAGCTAGTTTAGCCAGAAACCTCATCTTAAAACAGGCAAATCAGCGAAAACCACTCTCTTAAGGGTGTGGGTGTCGCAGATTTTGACAGCTTACGAAGCTATTTTTGGATAAACTAGCAGAGCTGATATCCCAAAAACTTNTTTTTTTTGTGTCAGGCTCCAGAGAAGCCTCACACATATTGCAAAAGCGCCCTTTTCTCGGAATTTTGCTTTTGGCGTCCGAAAAACGAGAACAAAATTATTGATTAATTTATTACTTAAATTGAAGGTGCGCTAATTTGTTTTCTTTTGACCCTACCAAGTTAAAAATTGCACCAAAATCCGTAAAAGTGTTTGAAATTACAAAAAAAAATATTTTGAAGCATTTTGTCAAATTTTTTTTTGGTTTCTAAATTTTGTCAAAATGAAAAGTTGACATGGCCCCCAACAAACGCCAAATCAAAATTTCAAAAAAAAACTCTTTAATGTTTTGTTAAACAAAGCCTGTGCTTTCAGATGCAGTATTAGACACAACTGTATCTCCTGAACTGGCGGAGGAGATAGCTTTTGCCTGAGCCTCCCAAACTGACCAATTTAAAGATTTAGGCTAAAAATGAAAAGTTGACATGGCCCCCAAGAGACGCAAAATCAAAATTTCAAAAAAAACTCTTTAATGTTTTGTCAAACAAGGCCTGTGCTTTCAGATGCAGTATGAGACAAAACTGTATCTCCTAAACTGGTGGAGGAGATAGCTTTTGCCTGAGACTCCCAAACTGACCAATTCAAAAATTTAACTTTTTGTTTTTTTACGCCAAAAGCAAAATTCCGAGTAAATGAAAATAATGCATTATGTATGAGGCTTTTTTGAAGCCTGACAAAAAAAAATTATGAAAAATGGTGAAAATTGACGGAGAAAATGCGTATTTAGCGATTTTTAGGAGGCTTTTTGAAAGCGTAGGTGTCGGCGTAGGTAAGATTGTATCAGATTACTGTTAAATCACAATTCACCGTGAAGAGTTGTTCTTTATGATGCACAAGTTTTTGGGATATCAGCTCTGCTAGTTTATCCAAAAATAGCTTCGTAAACTGTCAAAATCAGCGACACCCACACCCTTAAGGGGGTCGGTGCATTTTGACATATACAGATATCCGCGGATATGGACTCTTGATGAACAACTTTTTACTGGGCTTATATATTCTTCTCAATATACCATCAAAGTAATGCTTCATAATCCAGGCAACTTTTGTAACTACAGAATTTTCGAATTATTGCGTTTTAAGAAAATTTTAAGTTCGAATTAAACTTTTCGAATTCGACAAATTATGAGAAATTTTTGAAAAAAGTTCCAAACATTATCAAAAAATGCCTTATTTTTTGTTCAAATATTTTTTTCATTATTTGTTTCAAATCAACGAAAATCATTCTTTAAAATGGCCACTTTAACTTTTCGCGTAGGTGACCACATATTTTTTCTATGCTATTTGAAAAATCATATGACACTTTTTTGGGATTTTTGGTCGAAACTACATTGTATTTGGAAATATTTTTAAAATTTTCCTCATTACTTGTTTAAAATTTTTTAAACTTATTTTTGTGGAATCATTAGCTGAAAATATAAAGAATGGCTACTTTAACTTAATTCAAATATGTCCTCGTTTTGTTCGTTCACTCATGTTCATACTCTTAATCATAATTTTTTGAATGAAACTACGGTTTGGGAGAAATCCATTAAAGCCCTCTTTAATCAAGAATTAAAAAAAATATTTCACCGAGACTTGCAACTAAAGTTGGTAAGTCGACCATTTAAAATTTATTTCATTTAACTCACGAAAAAAAATATTTCTTTCGATGTGCTAAAATTTCGGTTTTTTTCGTCTTTTTTCAAAAATTTAAATTTTCGATTTTGACTTAAAAATCGTATGAAACTAAAATAAATAAATTTTCAATAGTCGACAGGACCGTTTTTTAGGGCTCTTAATTTATAAAAAAATTAATTTTGCTGTAATTTAGACACCTTCGATAGCAAACGCGCGTTTTTTGAGTGTTTTATCAAAANACGATTTATAAAGTAAAAATAATCAATCTGAAGAAATTAAGATTATACAAAGTAAGCTGAAAAATGGCAACTTGTGTTCGAAAATGTTTTTATTCAAAAATTCGGAAGTGGCAAAAAGTTTCCCATCAAGAGAAAAAAAAATTGAAAAAGTGCAAATCAGTCAAAATGCACCGACCCCTTAAATGTATATGTAAGCTTTTTATTATGCCAAGGTTTTTATTTTGAAATTGAAATAAAAAATTACAAATTTTTACAAAATTTAGGCAAATTGGTTTGTATTTAAAAAAATATCGACGATGAAGCAACTTATAAAATAGCCTAAAAGCAACTAAAAACCCAGAATATTTTAGCATGGATATATAGGGTTGCCGTAATGTGTGTTTGAATCTTTCCATACTAAATACATCGCCTGTGTGTATCAAAATTAGCAGAAAATTACAGAAAAAATCGAGGCAAATTATTCTCCCGCCATTTTCTTGAGCTACTGTCGTGATTTTCTTCCAAGACAACACGGCCGACATTTGGTAAAACCCAAGTTATTATGACATTTTTGAAAAAACACGTTCGTCTATGAGGACAAAACGAACATTTTTGAAACCTTATTTTTATTTTGAAAAAACCATTATAATGTAGCGGTTATCAATATTTTAAATAAATTCGTTTCTTGAGCTTTTCAACTTGTTACTTGTTGCATGTAAATACTATTGAAATTTGCAATCTCCTGGACCGGTCGTGAACGGTTTACCGCCGAATTGTAAAAACGGTACTATGAATCATAGTCTATGATGTACATGTAGTTAATATTGAAGAGGTTCATAGATCAATCTATTTTTACCAAGGTCTATTTTTTCTGGGAATATTTTAGTTCACCATTTTTTGAACTGTTATAAGCCGTCATGAGTTATCAACTGGATCAATCGCTGCATGTTCTGGGCTCACAGTGTGATTTATTTATCAAATCAGAATCTATTCCCCGAATCCCAGACACTCGAATGGAAATTCATTTCAATAATATTTTGGATATTCTTTCAGACTGGAGAGGAATCATCAAAGATGATATTCCACTGTCAGAAGCAATTACAATGGCACATACGGTAAATTTCACTTTAATTTTTGCCGCTGCTTATTAGATCAGATTTTTAGATTGCTCATTTTAATAAAACGCCATGAAAATAAAAAAAATCATGAAAATAGAAAAAAATCATGAAAATAAAAAAAAATTCATGAAAATAGAAAAAAATCATGAAAATAAAAAAAAATTCATGAAAATAAAAAAAATTCATGAAAATAGAAAAAAAAAAAAAAATCATGAAAAATAGAAAAAAAATCATGAAATAAAAAAAAATTCATGAAAATAGAAAAAAAAATTCATCGAAAATAGAAAAATCATGAAATAAAAAAAAATTCATGAAAATAAAAAAATCATTGAAAATAGAAGAAAATCATGAAAAAATAAAAAAAAATTCATGAAAATAAAAAATAAATCATGAAAATAAAAAAAATTCATGACTCAATATTTTGTATTATAACATGCGCCAGAGTACATTTAGTTCGGATTTAGTTTTTTGGAGGTGATTCAGGGGGCCAATATCGCCGAAAGTTTTTTGCCAAAAAATTTCGGCGATATTGGCCCCCCCTGTACAGTATTACATAACGTGAATATTTTCATCACAAATTTCACTGCAGGAAATATTCGTCCAGTTATGGACTTTTTGTGAAAAATTTCACGGGCGTCAAAATATATTTGGTGACTTTTTTTGCGCACGACGTGCTCTCGCTCAATTTTGACTTTTCACCGCCATTAATATGCGTAAAAATTCTCAATTTTTTTAAAGTTCAATTTGCTAGATTTGAACTTTTGTTGAATTCATCATTTTTTAAGGAATATGTTTCTCAAAGTTCCGAGCGGTACACAAAAATGGAAATGAAATTGCTGGACTTTCACATTAACAACCTTGAATATGCTTGTGGTGCAACGTTAGCAAACGTGTCTGCACTCAATTGGGATCAAAACGAAAGATTTCCACAGTTCCAAGGAGACCACACAATCGTCACTTATGGATTTTCATCAGTTTTAGAAAAATTGGCCCAGCCACTAGATATTCAATTTGATACACCTATTGCTACAGTGACTGACACTGGCAGCAAAATTGAAGTTGAAGATAAAGCCAGGGATGACAGATATTTAACATTTCTAATAAAAAATTTATCAAAAGATATGATTTGTAGGTAAATAGGTTTTTTGTTGAAAATCCTACTATTGTCGTGATTCTTTATAAAGACATTGTCTCTAACGAGCAATCGGCCAAAATCTGGGCAAACCTACATGATTTTTGAAAAACACATCCCTCTAGAAGGATAAAATGGTCAATTTTTCAAAAATTATTTTAATTTTCAAAAACCATAATAATGCCGCGTTTATTGATATCTTATTTATTTCTTAATTTTAAAAAGTCAATTTTTAACGAATCTGTTTTAAATCCTGTCAGTTTGATCTATCGTTTTTATGAAAAATGAGGAGGCGCGTTTCTTTTACTAGCTTATATTCAGTGGGTTTGATACATATAATTATAATACTAATATATATTATAATACTAGTATTTTTTATCTAGGATTTATGATATCATAATATTATTGAAATCTGATCTCGTGCTAAAAAAATTCAACTTTCAATTTCTGCTCTTCCAGTTCTTTAACATTGAAAATGGCTGTTTAGCCGAAACGTCGAATAAAAACTATCCTAGATAAAAATATTATAATTTGAAGCGTGTTGTTGTTATAGCCAAAGTTATGAATCGAGATTTGCGACACATTAAAGATGTTCCGATCAGATTTTTTGATCTCAATCCCTATTTAAAGCTGGCAACATATTCATCGCAGATCGTATAATTTGTACGATCCCACTGGCCCTTATGAAAAAACGTGCAATAAAATTCTCTCCGGATTTGAGTGCCCGAAAGCAATTGGCAATCGATCGTCTGGGTGCCGGGTTGATTGAAAAAATTCTGATCCGATACGACACCAAGTGGTGGGGATACAAAATTGGAGGTGCAGATTTCTTTGGATCGATCCCAATGGCCGGATCGGATTCGGGGGTAGATGCAGAGGATGATCAGGATCATTCTGGAATTTTCAACGTTTTTTATGATATTCCAAGTTTGGGTAAAAAATTTGAAAATTTGGGAAACATAACAAAAATAAAGCTAACATTCCTAGCTCTCTGGCGCTACTACCGCCTGAGTTTCAGGTGGCGTCGAGGCTAGAAATGATTCAAAACATGTTTTTATACAATCATTCTTGAGTAATTTTACAGTTTTTTACCTAATCCGCAGTCCCGACAATAATCAATTTACTCTGGTTTCGATCGTTTCCGGTTCAGCACTTCCGGTCTACAATTCTTTATCAGACAAAGATTTATTGAAAGCTGCAACCCAATCTCTACAAGAAATATTCAAAGAAATTGAACTACCAGAACCTGCGAATTATTATGTTAGTCGATGGGGTAACGAAGGTAATGGGGTCAAATCACGGTCAATTTTGTTCAAGTTTATATTTCTTTAAAATATTTATGAAAAATACTTTGCAAACAAAAATTAGGAAATTGCCTTGAGTAGACAAAAGTTGTTGTTTTGCGATTTTTCTGTTATTTATCATTCCTATGATAAATATACCACCGCCTCAAATTACGAAATATTTTAAATTTTAGATTTTTCGAAATTGACAAATTTGGTAATAAGCCGTGCGAAGATTTGGCTTGTATTTTTAGCTCTCTGCTGTTATTTTTCGATTTTTAGTGAAAATTTTTTTCATATGGACAAAACGACAAAATTCGCCTGTCCTTATAGACACATTTGACAGTACCAACACTCGCTATATTTATAACCTTATTTTTTCTAATTAAAAAAATATGTAATTACGCTTTTTAGGTATCCAATTATTTTTGGCTCTTTCAATTTTATTTTTAAAATTAGTAAAATAAAGGAAAAATTTCAAATAAAAATAAATTTACGACCTTTGTTTCAAATTATGTGTCAGCAAACAACTATTAAATCACAATATAAGTGCAAAGCCCATTTTTTCGATATATGTTTTTTACCAGTTTTGCACCATAAAATTTTTTCACCATTTTTAAAAATTTAATTTGTTTTCAAATTTTTTTTTCACTTTTTTCCAAAATTCTTTTTTTGCATATCACACCAAAATTCTCTCCCCATACACAGAATATTCCCAAATGAGTTATTCCTATGTAAAAATTGGTGCAGATGGAGACGATTATGACGAAATGGCGCGTCCCGCGTCTTCTCGCGTTCTTTTCGCTGGTGAAGCAACAAATCGTCATTTTCCTCAAACAGTGACGGGTGCGTATTTAACCGGGCTTCGAGAGGCGGCGAGAATTTACTCAATTGGTCAGACTGAGGCGGAAATGATAAAACCGGATGTAGAAATTGAACCCGAGAAAAAGCGGAAAATAGAAATTCCTGATAAGAAAGATAACAAGCAGAGGAGGAGAAGCGATAGATCAAAACATGTCACTTCTTATGTAGAACTTGACGAAGCATTTTTTTAATTTTACCTGAGGCATTATTCTGACTTCTATACACGCACGGTGCTTCAAAAATCCTTCGTTTCACTTAAGAAAATTTCGCTTATATTTGATTTTCAAAATATTTTTTTCACTTAATCTAACTCAGGTAGTCTCAAAAAGTGAGTAAAAAAATTTTCCAGATCCAGTTTTTCTCGGTTTCCAGTTATTTTCAGGATTTCGTTATTTTAGTGATCGTGCATTTTGAAGCACTTTGATTAACCTTCGTTTTTCTCAATTATTTTTAAGTTCACCGAAAGCCCACAAAATTCAAACACTTTTTAAGGTTGATTGATAAATTAAGAATTATTACGGTTAAAATACTTTACTGGTAGGCATACGCCAAATTTGATAACCGAAACGATTCTGTAATAGCAAAATTTAAAACATTGATTTTTATATTCAGATCTGAAAAGAGCGCAAATAGTAGGACGCATTTTCGGAATTAAATCGTGTTTTCTGCATTTTTATTAGGACGCATTGATGCAAAAAAAATTGGAACCGATCAGATCAAGTTCTTACCTTTCCAACCATTCAGTTTTCTTTACATTGCCCTCATAGTTAACTCTTGGTACCATAACCTTAAAATTATTAACATTTTAATTGGGAATAATGAGATATTTTCATGTTTCTGTTAGATAATATTTTGTTATTTTGATCATATCTACAGGTTGAGTTTTCATTTTAAAGGGTTTTTGAGCGGACCAAAAAGAGAAGACGATTCTCTTACCTTCGCTATTTTTAATCAGACTCTAGACCTAGTCCAGCAAAAGCCATAAGAAATTATAAACTCAACTACTAGTCAAACCGCATCCTGACTCAAAGTTAAAACACTGAATAAAAGTTTTTCTAAACCAAAGTATTCAGAATCTTTATATTAATAATTAACTGTAGTTTCTGTCTATAAAGAAAATATGGCTGAAACCTACGCTTTTCCGTCCCTCTATAAGACAATTTGGGAGAAAAATCAAAGAGTATATTTTCAGAAAACACGTATTTTTCGTAAAAATATAAGTGAAGAGCAAAAAAAAAGAGAAGGTCTTGATATTTTTAAGGAAAATTTATGGTTTTCAAAAAAATATGTGGCAAAATAGCTAAGGATAGATTGATAGACAGACGTTTCAAGTAAAATATAATAATCTGTAAAAATTTAGATCATACGAAGTTAGCTCTAAAGTTATACGTTCCATTCAGAAAAGTTTCATACAAAAAATTAATTAAAAATTAAGTGTTTTCTAGAATGAAAAACAGTATTTTAATTGGTGCTTTACATCTGTATTGTAATCAAAAAAGCTTTCATGAAACTTCTGCAGCATTTGGAAATTCACATGGAGATAAATTGATTGATTTGAAAGAAGTTTTCGCAAAGTTTTTCAATGAGAAAACTAAAAAATTGAGTTTTACATTCAAAGTTGAAAATAAAACTGGATTATTAAAGAAAAAATTGGCTGATGGCATGAATGAAGAAAGATTTGAAAAAACTTCCCAAAAAAGAAAGAAATTCAAAGTTAGTGGTCATGGAAAAAGTGAGGGATGTCAAAAACTGATTCGAAATAAAGATGAAATCCCGGAAGCATTTTTACTTTTAATGGACGAGCTCTGCATTGACAGAAAGGACTCAAGAAAGTTTTATGAAAATCCAAATCAATGGACTTATATAAAAAGCGACAGAAAAATTTTCTGTACAAAACAAGGTAATTTTTCGATAAATTGCCTAATTTAAACCTGTATTTTCTCCTTAAAACAGACGAATTGGACCAGTTTAACCGGTCTTTTTTTTTTTAATTATTTTCATTTTGAAAAACCATAATTATGTAGCGTGTATTAATAAATTTATTATTTCTTCTTTTTTGACGTATTTTTATAAAATTTGAGGCTACCGGTGTACTGATTAATCTGGTAATCCTATTTTTCGGAAAAATCGACAGAAAAACGAAAAAAAAAAATTAACAAACTTTTTATTTTCTAGGATGCAATTTCTCAACTAATCTGTCTCCAAAATGTTTTATCGATCATTGCACCAAAATTCATGGATGGGGAAATTTCCCTTGTTCAAATAAAAATTGTGAATACGAAGCATACAGTCAAACTTGTCTCAAACGGCACACAAAAACTCATCAAACCGAAACAAACGCTAATATCTTAACTGTCAGATGTGATCGAAAAAACTGCGGAAAATTATTTAAATGTGAATCTATTCTTCAGCTGCATTATCAAATTCATGATAATATTCTTACAAAATGTGCTTTTTGTCAGTGGGGTGGAGTGAGATCGGATTTGTATTCAAATCATATTAATACTCATTTTAGAAATAAGCCTTTTGCATGTTCAGAATGTCCAAAAAAATTTTATACTCGCACTTTGAGAGACAATCATTTGGAAGCACTTCATGAAAAAGATTTGAATAAATATAACTGTGATCACTGTTACTTTAAAACATATTCTATTGGTAATATGAAATATCATATGAAAAAACATGCTAAATCGAGGCGCTAATTTGAAAATTTCGATTTGGCTTAGGTAGCTTTTTTTTAAAGGGACCCCTGTAGACAAACGTAAGTAGATATCGGGAAACGTTTTTTTTGTATCCCATAGCTAAGAAGATATAGCCGAAGAGAAATTTTGTCTGATTTTGACCCGACCAGTTGACCGGTAATCACCGAAAACACTGGTAAATTTCAGTTTATAGAGACTACTCATAGTAAACAGTTTAAAATGTGGTTATTTTGACACCAGACACCATTGTAGCACCACTTGGTGGTGTATAGAACACTTTTTGTACCATGACACTGGTATGATATGTGAACTTAAAATTACTTATTCGGGTAACTTTTCATGAAAAAAAATTTTGGCTTGATTTATTTTGACACCAGACACACCTGGTGGTGTAAACAGCAATTTTTGGAGAAATTTTGCATAATGTTGGGTTAATTTTCTCAACGACAAAATAATTATGCGCCACGGCCCTTGTCTCTGTACCGCTCACGAAATTTCGTGTATAAATAATGCATGTGTCAAAAATTTAAAAATTACAATGAGCACGCAAAACTTGAGAGCTTGAAACTTCATCGATTAAATAAGGAACTATAATTAATATTTTGTTTTAACTATTTTAGAATATATTTGAGTATTGAAATGGTGGCGCAATGCAAAGCGGGATGTAACGGAATTTTGTTTCGCCAAATCGATCTAGACAATAGAGAGGTTTATTTTTAAGATTTAAAAATCATTTATTCAAAACATTTATTTAAAATTCTTAATGCATGCAACGGTGGCATTTTAGGTTGACATAGCATACCTAGTGTCGATATACAAATGTCGTGTTACTCCATCAGGTGGTGTCTGGTGTCAAATAAATATGCCAAAATTTTCTCTTGAAAAGTACCCGGAAATTTACATTTTTAGGTTGACATAGAACATACAGTGGGAGATATCAAATTCGTGTTTACACCACCAGGTGGTGTCTGATGTGAAATAAAAAAAGCCAAAAAATTTTCTTGAAAATTACCCACAACCACATTTTAAACTGTTTCATAGTATAGTTCTCTATAAACTGAAATTTACCGGTGTTTTTCGGTGATTACCGGTCAATGGTCGGGGTCAAAAATCGACAAAATTTCTCTCCGGCTAAAATCTCTTAGCTATGGAACAAAAAAACCGTTTCCCGATCTCTCTTACCGTTTGGTCTACAGGGGGGTCCACTTTAAAAAAAAGCTACCTTAGGTAGTTTTTTTATGACGTTACGGGAAAACCATAGGAGATTTTTTCTGCATTCAACAGCCAACTCAAAATCTAGATAGAAAATTTTATTAAGTTGATTTGACATCCGGTTCACCGGTATAAATCGGAATGTAATTTTTGGGTAGGTTCGATTCGATGGACCCAAATTTTTTTTTCTTAAAATCAGCCAAAAAGTTAAATTTTTATGTCCGTTTATTCCTATTTCACGATTGTCTACACATTTACTGCTTGAACTATATTTTTGATTAATTCCTGGAAGAAAAAAAAGAGTTTCGATTTTTTTTCTCAAATTGTATACTGAAAATACCTATATAATAGATCTCCGGTAGTCCGATGAAAAAGAAAACAAATCTCCATTGTAGCTTTTTTATGTTTGCATTGAATGCAAAATAACCGTTTCTCGATATCGACTATGGTTTTCCCGTAATCGTCATGAGAAGGGGTGGCCTCTTTAAAAAAAACTACCTTAGAAATCGTATAAAAATAAATTGAATTTGGTGGTTGCATCGTACTGGCGCATAAATCAGATGATAATTTAAAATAAATAAATTAACCTCTTAAAAATAAATAACAAGGTATAATATCAGATGTTGTTATCTTGTTAGACGTTAACTGCTCTAAATTATACGATAAAAATAATTTCACAAAATTTGGATATGCGAAAGACTGCACAAATTTCTCCCGATTTTTTGTTATTTTTTTCTACAAAAATTCTTGTTCAATACCGGGAAACTCCCCCTCATGTGATCCTACCTATAATTTGCTCATTTGTTTGTATTTCTCCTTGTTGTCTTCATGAGCTAGATTTTGAAACTAGTGCGAATTTTTGACTTGCCATCAACCTTATGAAAAATGCTGAATATATATGTAAGCGGGAAATACCCCGCCTGAATTTGATGACATAAATTACTGTTCAAATGTTTTCAGATGGAGGAGCAATTTTTATGGGCTCTTTTTGAAAGTGCTGCAAAATCTGGAAATTGGGAAGATCTCATTCGCCCCTTTCCAGCTTCCTATTTGGACACGACTGGTCAAAAAGATCCGAAATTACTCCTCAACGAAATAGAAAATCGCCAAAATGATCTAAAAAACTGGCTAACTACCACATTTCCAAAACTACAACAATGTTTAACCAATGGATATATTCAAAATTATTTTTCACGAAAAAAAGATTATCGTCCAAATTTGGTTTTATCAATACATTGTCAAGATGCTAAAGAAATGAGGTTTCACAAGCATTTGGGAACGACCGGAAAATCAACCTACGCATTTCATGGATCGAAACCAGAAAACTTCTTTTCGATTCTAAGACATGGTCTTGTTAATAATCTTAATAAAAGAGATTTATATGGTTCTGGAACTTATTTATCTACAGAAATCACAGTAGCCTTACAATTTGCAGTTCCTCAAAAAGTCAATTTTCAGGTAAAATATTTCGGCTAAAAATTCTGATCTATAATTTTATGTACAATTTTTTGTCCTTTATTTTTGCGATTTGATTAGTATAATAAAAATGTACTTCTTCGAATTGAAATTCAGCGTTAAAGCCTTTTTCGTGTAAATAGTAAATTTCGATTTTCGAAGATAATGACAAATTTTTCGTCTTGACCATTTTTTCAGCGTTAAATTTCATATTTAAATTCAATATCTCATGGGTTTATGTCGAATATAAGTAAAATTAAAGCTGAAAAACTTTTTGTGTTACTGAAAACGATGAGGCGCGCCTGGGCGTAAGAATTTTTGTAAAAATTCTTTTTATGTTGAAATTTTTTTTTATTTTTCGACGAATTACTATATGAATTCTTACTGAATATAATTCTTTTTAACAATTAAAATAAATTAGTATAATCAAATTTTAACAAAACGGCGAATTTGTCGAAGAATATTTTTAATTCCAAATACCATAATAATGTAACATGTATTAATATTTTTCATATTTTATTTAGCCTATGAAGAAACACTTTTTTTGTGAAAAAAAGACCGAAAAGCAACAAAAGAAAAATTCTTTAACCCTTGGAGGCTCCTGCACCACTTAAGTGGTGCGACTTTGAGAGCTTATTACGAGAAATTTAAAAGTGCTTGGAACTTTATTGTATTCTAGTCCTCGAGATTAAGGATAGACTAAACTTTCATAGTATTAATTTACATTTGACTTTTACTTGAACCCTACTAGAAAAGTGACATTCATCAAATTGCCTGCTTCAACCTAACGCAATTTTATTTGAGAGAAATGGGACGACGTCAGTAGAAAATTAATATGAAAAAGATTAAAATATTATATTCTGAAAAGTGATGATCCTCAGAAATAACCTGCAATTTCGTCTTTAATCTACAATTGTTGTTCCGAAAAATAAACCTAACCTACGCAATTTTATCAGAATCACTTTCAAGAAATGAAAGTTTACTCAGAGCCGTCAGGACAAAATTGAAAATGCAGCAGTTTCTGGTATTTAATCTACAGGTGTTTTTGAAAATAGTCCGGAGCCTCCAAGGGTTAACATTTATTATTATTTCTTCAATTTTTATTATTTTTAGCTAAATGACAAAACCATTGTCTCCATGCGTTGTGTTGCCTTGTGTGAAGTGGCCGAAGGTACGAAAGGTGTCAAATCGTCCGAGAGTAATTCCGATACTCCCGATTCCTATTTAGTCGTTACGAATGATGATGCAATAATTGTCCGCTATCTCCTTATATATTTCGATCGAGTTCAAACTAATCAAAAATCTTCAAAAAGTTATCTGATTTACATTTTTCTCTTTATTTTCTGCTTTATCTCGTTTTTCTTAATGCGTAATTTGTACGGGAGGAAACAATTAAAATACTAACCTGCAGTTCATAGCATTCTCATTTCAGCCTTATTTATGGTGACAATCGTAGTTTTCACATATATGCTGGTGTAGGTTTTATATCAGAAAAATTTAAATTCATGGCTAGATTTTCAAATTATCAATTTTTTTTCGTACTATTCATTTTTCAGGGTCGAAGATCGCTGTTTAAATTCGTTACTTTTGCTTGTTAAAAATAACTGGCATCAACAAAATAAACAAATATCTCTTCCATTTTCTGCAATAAAAGTCTGTTACTAAACTGTAGCTCAAAAATAAACATCCGGTGGAAAAATATTGGAGACCTTATTTTTCTCAACTTTTTTACCTTGATAACCTTCATTCAACACCAGCCATTTGCTAGGACAACTTTTTAGAGTTAAAAAATAATCCGGTTTTTTGCAGCTTTCAAATTTTTTTAGACATTGTTCAAATTTTTCGAACTTTATTTACAAATGGTAAATAAAATGGTCACTTGAAGTTGCATTCTCGTTTTTAAAAAATATTTGTGCAAAATAAGGTCACTGGAAAATACAGCTTAATTAATTTTTCACCGCAGTTTCAGAGTGCAGGTAATTTGCGTCACTCAAGTTTTGCAGTTTTTTTTATCAAATTGTATACAGAATGTGTTTTAGCTTTTGGGGTTTTCCCCGGGGAGATTGAAACGCCGCTTAAATAAACTAACCAATGTCGCGCTCTGATTAGTTTTAAGCGAATCTCGGGGAACACCCCAAAAGCTAAAACACATTGGGTAACATTAAAGCAAAATTTAGAAACGAACCCTTTTCATTGAAAAAGTAAGAAATCGAGTAATCTCCAGCTTACGGTCTCTACCCATAGGTAAAGTTTGATCATATTCATCAAGTTGAACTTTGAACTCAAATATAAGAAACACTAAAAAATGAGTGAAACACCCCTGTGGGCTTATTGAGTTTATGTTACAAAATAAAAGTTTTTAATTTCTCAAGGTCATTTTAAATATTGAGAAAATGTCTTGCTTCCGATTTGGTCAGAAGATAAATTATACGATCGCAAACTTAGCTTCAAACAGCCCTACAAAAGTAACTTTAAGGAAATGTTCAAAATGCCGTGAATAATAAACTTGAGACTTGTCAACTTTTTATGAGTCATTTGTAGGGAACGAACCGGGCCAAAATCTAACTTTTGAATTAGGGGGTTTAGCAAAAAACGGGAAAACAATTAAAGCGTATAATTTAAGAAGAAAAAAATGAACATTTATTTTTATTTATTGCCGCCATTTTTACCGGTGAAAATGCCGGTTTTAAATTTAAATTGCCGGTTTCGCTCCCTAGTTATTTGTCATGACTAGGGTCAGGCCATTGGGAATTTTCGAATTTTAATTTTGTTCCATTAGTTGATTTCATTTTCACTAATATCTAATAGACCTTGAAGCTTCATAATAAGGTTACCATTAGATAAATTTTAAGACCACAACTAGGTGGCGCAAGATTTTTTTGCTATTTTTAGCAGACGCAGAATAAAATTCGGAATAAAACGTTTTTTGTTCAGACTATCAAAAAATTAAAATGATGAGCCCTCTACCGAAACTTGTGGCAATTTTTGTTCGAAATCTGGAAAATTATTACTAGTATCATTTTTTCACGAAATTTTTTATCAGAAATTGTTTTCTAAAATCGGTTTTCGTTTAAGGGGGTCGGTGGATTTTGGCAGATTTGCACTTTTTTCAATTTTTTTTGTCTTCATGGGAAACTTTTGCCACCTTCATAATTCTTCGAATAAAAAGTATTTCCAAACGTAAGTTGGGCCACTTTTGAGCTCACTTTATAATCTTTTTTCAGATCGATTATTTTTACTTTATAAATTCGTCTTTAAAATAAACACTGTCTAAAAACGCGCCTTTTGTACTTTAGGTGTCTAAATTACAATTAATTTCTTTTCTTGTTATTAATTAGAAGCTCAAAAAATGGTCTCGATCACCATGCGAAAATTTATATAATTAATTTTCAATAGATTTCTTACGTGAATAATCGAAATCTAAATTTCCTAAAAAAGCCGAAAAAAACGAAATTTAGCACATCGAAAGAAATATTTATTTCCATGAGTTAAATTATTAAATTTGCGTGTGACGAGTCGGCTTACCCAATTAGGCAAGTCTGGTGAAATACTTTTTTTTAATTTTTTGATTAAAGAGGGCTAAAGTACATTTCGCGCAACCGTATTTTCAATTCAATAAAAGTATGATTCAGAGTATACAAAGCGAAAACGAAACAAACGAGGACGTTATTTTGATAGAAGTTAAAGTAGCCATTTCCCAAATTTTCAGCTAAGAATTTCCATAAAAATAAGTTTGAAAGTTTTTGAACAGAGAATGAGGAAATTTTCAAAATATTTCAAAATAGTTTCCGAGCGAAAATCAAAAAAAATGTGGGTATGAAGTTTTTCAAAGTATCATATGAAAAGTGATTGCAACTACGCGAAAAGTTAAAGTGGCCATTTGAAGAGTTTTTTCGTTGATTTGAAACAAATACCTAAAAAAAATTGATGGCAAAATAAGGCAATTTTTTATAATCTCGAACTTTTTTCAAAATTTCTCAATAATTTGTGAATTTGAAAAGTTAATTCGAGCTCAAATTTTCTTTAAAAAGCAAGTAACTCGAAAATTCTTATAGTTAACAAAGGTTGCTGGAGTATGAAACATTACTTTGGTGGATATTGAGAAAATATTACTAAACTCCAGTGAAAAGTTATTCATCAAGAGCCCAAATCCGTATCTGCCAAAATGCACCGACCCCCTTAAACCGACGGACCCTAATGACGCACATTTTTTAAAAACCTTATAATGACTGATATTTCCCCGAAAATCACCCGGTTAACCTATAAGGACGGCCTTTCGTAATCGGATCCTGCTTATAGAGGAACTATACTGTAATTGAATGAAAATTTTGAAAAATCTTCAAAAAACACTTGGGATTGAAAAAAACGAGAGTTTACAACATTTTGAAGGCTGACAGACTGTATCGGAAAGCAATTTTTATCAAAAACTACGAAAAATTCAGATTCGACTGGAAAAATAAATTTCTCAGAGTCAGAATTCCAAGGACTCATTGCAAAAGCTGAAAATGATCGTTCTGCGGTTTTTCTTGTCTTCGATCTCGATAAATATTTCATGGATATTTTAGTCGATGAAAAAGTGTATGAAACAATCAGTATTGAAAGTGGAATAGGGTCTACAATTATAAAGGAAAAATGGAGAGACGGGGGGTTACTAGCTAATGTATATTATCCCATAACTGGCGGCCCAAATAAGGAACGTTTTCGAAGTGATAATTAAAGTAATATTTATGGATTTGTAAAAATATTTTAATTTAAGATCATCCGAATAATATAAAAAACAGAATTTTGTGAAATCTCCTTTTTTATGCGTTTCGAATACGCGAAAGCACCATATCATTAGCATGATGATTGGCTCGTGTTCAATAATCTTTTGATTATTTTGCTTTTTTCTTGCTTCTTATTGGTCGGTGTCGTTTGCTTTCTGCCGCTTTCCTCGCTAGCGAACATCTGAAAAACTGTATATTATATCAATTAATAATCTTTATTTCAAATATTTGATTATCAAAAATATTCAATATTTATAATTTGAAAGATTATTTCTTAAATAAAGGAAAAAATCCTGAAAATAGCTAGGTTTATGTCACTTATAAATCAAACAATATAGCCCCCGCACGGTGCTTTTTTTCGGTTATTCCATAATTTCTTGGATATTTAGATGTAAGTAATCTGCTTAATCGTAGACAGATTTGTTTACGCCCTTGACATAATTTTTGAGTCATATAAATTCCAGATTTTTTAATTGATATCAAAAAACCTGTGTTTATCAAAATTGACATTAACATTTATTTCAATAATATCGCAATAATAGGACAATCTTTAACCACTGAGCCCTTGCAGGCATATATACAAAAAAATCTACGAAAGCACCAAAGCCAGTAATGATATACATACTAATAGTATGATACTATACATGTAGAAGCCTAGCTTTAGAAGTTGTTTACAGAAAGCCCAGTCGAAATTTTTTTTGCATGAAGAAGTTGAAGAGTTATATTATTGATCTAAAATTTTATATTGAGTTCCAGATAATTTTAGACATATTTTCAGATGTATTTTTCTGCAGATCGACGCACAAGATGCTGAACTATGTTATATTTTTGTTTGAAAGATATATTTATAACTATGTAGGTCAAAACTTTCCCAAAATACATTTTTGAACACGAAGAAAAATTTTCGAAATTTATTTAAGGGACTATAATTACAAATTAAGAATTACAAACAATTATTTTGTTGTTTTTTGAGAGATTTAATATTATAATGTTTCTATTAAAAAATAGTATTTATTGACGTTTCGGGTTTCCCACTTTTCCCAAAAGAGAATAAAATAATAATACAGGATTTTTTTTTTTTGTGGAACTCTTGCTATTGGGCGTGACGGTTACCGGGGCGCAGGATGTGATAAGTGAGTCATAAGGGGTGGCGCGGTGACAGCAGTTGTGAAAAGTGGTTCATGAAAAGCAGTTTGGTAAATGATTGCCTCAGTTTCGCATAATTAAAGCCAATTATTGAAAGTCTCATTCTCAGACCCGATGTCTAGGTCACAAGTTACAGTCAATTATCCGAAACAAATTCTTATAATAAAGAAATTTCGAAGAAAAATTAGCCGAATTATTCAAACAAATTTCCTATCTTTAAGGAGGTATATTAACCCTTCTAAGCTCCGAAACGATTTATTCCGCAGAGGCTCCCGGAAAATGTTATACAATACTTATTATGTTTTGCGAATCCTGGTAACCAAAATCAAACCTTCAAGAAGGTTGGTTGAAGGGAATAATTGAAGAGGGTTGGTTGTACGACAATACGAACAAAATTAGAAAAAAATTAGGTTAATAGCTTGGCAGAGAATGCATCGAAGTTTATCTTGAAGAAACTATTTGTTTTACGAATTACTGTATATCCTCAAACAAACACTTTGCTTTCAAATAATCTTTAATGAATTCTTAAAACGCTATTGACCCACTTTCACGTAAATACTTCGGACATACCATAAAAGGTCTTTTATCACGTGGTTTAATCAGATCTGTCTTTCAAACGATTTTCTCTAGAATTGAACATGAAATTTCTAGAATTTTAAACTTTTAGTTCAACAATTTAACTTTCAACTCTATCGTGAAGAAAATTAGAGGTTGATATCAGATGAGTTTTTTGTAAGCACGGCTGAAAGTTCAGCAACTTGATAGGCTGTGCGGTACTTTTTCTATGTCTCCAAAGGATGAATGGAAAATAGACCAGAAATGACAAAATTGTCTTATTACCACTTAAATTTTTATTGAAATTTCCCCAAAAATCCTTTAAAAAACATAGGTACAACTTTCAAAAAAGTTATCATTAAACTGGTTCAATTGGTTTTTTCAAAATAAATCACTTATTCTTGATAATCTCTTTTTTGGATAGCATTTTTGGCACTATAACGCCTCGTTTTCAAATGGACAAACCGACAAAAATAGCTTGATCTCTTATACACACACGACAGTAATATTTAATTTCATGAATTTACAAAGATTTTTTGAAAATCGTATTAGACCATTCTCCACATAAACGGTAGTGTACCGTTGCTACAAGATGGCCGTGCAATAATGCTTGCTAACGAAGGATATACGGTGATGGAAATTGGATATAACTTGCCAGAGCAAGATAATATTTTCACTAGTACTTCGCCGATGAAACTAGAATATTTTGAAAATGCGATAAGGCAGTTATTGGCACATCCCAAATCTTATGGAGATAGAGTTTGTGTTATTGGTCAATGCAAAGGCGGTGATATCGCTCATGCTTTAGTCAGGGTCAGAACTTTTTAAAGAAAATTATTCATTCAAAATGTTATGAAAAGATAAAAATTCAAAAATTACAGATTAAAATTTTAATTCACATTTCGATGTGAAAATATGTTTATTCCTTGGATTTTTTTGGGAATAATGTAATTTTTTGCGATCGTTTTCCGCATAACTATTGTAATGGTTAGGCGGATCAATTCAGAGGCAAAGTCGAGAGTATAAAACTCACCCAGATACGACAGGTTAGATTTCAAAAGTCAAAGATGGGACAACGCAATTGGGCTGCACCGGAAGTGGCCTATTTCCACTACCACAGTGCATAAACTACTGAACTGACTCTGAAATTTATAGTATCAATGCCATCCTCCTTAAACGTCCTGACACCTATGATTTGAAAAAATTTGTCAGGACTTTTGAGAAGATGGTGTAGGACTTTTAACGGACAAATCGGACGGACAGGGTCAAACTCACATTTTTCTTCACCCGAATTTATCGGACAGCCACACAGGTGGAATTTTTCTTCAAATAAAGTTAATACATTGAAAATATTTTAAATTATCCAAAAATGTTTGAAAATAACATTTATTTTCAAAAAAATATTCTTATTATTCAATTCTACAAGATAATGCGTGACGGGTTTTTTTTCTGAATACTCAAAACAATCACAAAACTGGAAAACAACCAAAATCCATTTTTTCCTTGGTTTTTTGACCCATCAGTTCGGGTCTCAAGATTTTCAGCGTTATTTTATTTTGTCAAGTATTTTTATATCAGTTTTCACCCAAAGTTTCAGGATCTTTATGCCCAGATTTGATTGAATTGGTAATCACAAACTCTTGTTTTATGGTCGCGCCATTAGTATTACCTGCTACTTATGGCGATAAAGTGTATTCGAGTAGCTGGTTACAAGATTGTTTTTATGGAGAAAATTTTTATACTGATAAAAATGACGTTTTGTACTTTAAATCTCCAATTCCTGGCCAAAACGGCTGTTTTCAGTTTTATCAGCATCAAGGAGAATATATTTTCAAGCCAAGAAACGGAAAATGGGAATTAGATTATGACGTTTTTGGTAAATGTAAAAGAAATGGGTTTGATCTGAATAAAACGAATAAAATTGTTCATTTTCATACACTTGCCGATCCAACTCAAGGAAATCGTTGTCAAAATTAAATAAAAACCAAGCATTTTAGATGGAAGTCGATTGCAAAATTATGAAAACGTGAATGTTTCTTATTTTCTGTGTGATGATCAAAATTTGTTATGATTGAAGATGTCATTCTGCCGGTATACTAAAAGCATATCCTTTTTGAGTGAATTTCAACCTGCCAACAAATTTTTATCAATTACGGGTTCCTCTGGTCTATATTTGCTGATTTTTCTCCATTCATATGCTTGAGTCAAGCTCAAAACAAAAAAAATCAACAAACATAGACCACAGGACCCCGTAATTAGTATATCCTTTATGATATTATCATTATTAAGGGGGGGGGGTGGAACACGGTTGGTGTCGTAATTTGGTACCTTTCAATCCCGCCTCAGAATAATTCTAGGGCAGTTGTAAAAAATCTGAGGCTACTCGTTTGTAGGTCTAGCCTTTATCTAACGCTTCCATATCTTATACAAGATTTACTCAAAATTTAAACACCACAGCACCAGGTGATGAGTCAATTCTAGAACACCCAAGTGTTTTTTCAAAACATTCTTCTAGTATTAGGCCCCACATACCCTGTACAATCGATATCAATCGATATTTTATCTAATTCGAACGCTCAACGGATATATCTACCACGAGTAGTCCACGACTATTGTTCTCGAATATATTGCGATAAAAATGTGAGCGATTGTACAGTTCAAAAACGAAAAAAAAGATACTACTAATTTGATATTCACAATTCCTAAAAAATTAGTTTTAGATTGGTAAGGCTGAGCCTATAAGCTAATCGGCTATTGGCAAGGAAGCAATCAGAGACCCGTTTTATTTTCTGCTATCTTAAAGGTTTTCGAATAGCTATACGTTCGAATATTATTCGTAACTACCGCTGGGCTTGACTCATGAGCAATAATCAAAAAAAATAAAAATCAGGTGTATCTGGCAAGCGACACACTGAGCGAAAGCAGTGTTTCATCTTAAATACATACAGTATGTAACATACGATATAATACCGTCGGTATTTAAGATTTTCGAATAATTCTGTAAAATTATCCGATATATTTTTCCGACTAGTTTATATCTTGTCTATGTAAGGACAGTGAACTTCTGGCCAATTTTTGGTGCAACCACTTGGTGCGTTTTTGTATTTGGCTTTCTGTTGGAAAAACTTATCTTTTTCAGCTTTCAGTATGCCGCATACTATGCGCATCTGATTCAGCGTAAAATTTCGGTCAATATTAAAATCTTAAATTGAATAGCGAACAGATACCACGTGGTGTTACACCACTGGTGTAGCCTCAGAAAATTTTAGAACCTGAAAACCGAAGCGAAATTATTGCTCACTTTCTAAGGTAAGCAAGGCGTTGCCTTTATCTAGCTAAATTCTATCTTTCACATCGTTTATAAGCTCCTACGGCTGAGTTATCTCGAGAAATCGCTCAGTTGAGCTTGGAAGGAACATCTGCCGATTTGGACTTTATCAACACTGGACATTTATGCATCCAGCCAACTATTCCGATGGCAACAAGCTCTGTAGTTCCTTATGCACCTGGATTAAAAGGAGTCAGTTTAAACAGCAAATAAAAAGATAATTGTTCGAATCTGATCAATTTAACGTCAAAATAAATACGATCTATGATCGGAATGCGAATATAATTAACTTATGCGCTAGGGTGTTGGAGGTCAAATTTGACTTTCTGGAAATTACTATCTAAATTTGAAAAGTTTTCGGGACTGAA